>JAGTJP010000159.1:0-43453 GCA_020744175.1 Auriculariales sp. MPI-PUGE-AT-0066
TCTAAGTTTTGACGGTGGCCCAAGTCGAGGTATTTGCACGCATGGATGAAGTATACTATCAATTGTGGTTAAAAGACGATATAGAACTGGGGCTGCAGGAGAGAATGCAGTTGGTGAGGGCTGAGATGCACCCAATTCGCGGCGGGTCAGAATGATATAAATGTCACTATATTTGATTGAGATCATCTGACAGAGTTGAATGCACAATTCCATCGGAGCTTCGGCGTAGTTCGGTGGTGGCCAAAATTTGTCGCCGGAACTACACGTGTCAGGCGGCGCTTCGCTATGACTCAGACGTGCCAGTATTAAAGCGAAGCTGACTGACGCACACCAAGCTCTCAACCACTCTAACCTTTGGCAAACGTGTACGAAGTAAGTCGAGAGCACACATGACCCTAGACGAGCCTACAAGCCCTACATACGACGTCGACGAGTTAGATGACTGGGCCGAAAGTGAGCTCGCGCTAGAGTTGGACCTCTACGGAGCGCCTCAGGGATACCAAGCACCCGTCCTAGTCTCTCAGCTTGACGGGATCACACACGCACACTATGATCAGCTCCGCTCACGCGTTTTTGGGACGTCCAACCCGCACCTCTTCACCGAGTCCGAGCAACCGTACTGGTATGCAATGACTCGTAGCTGCCACGATGCATGGGAGGTGCAAGGGCTCTCGCCGAGCGCTGGGGCAAGGATCTCCCTGCCGACTTCTCGCAGGATTCGCCGCGGTACTGCCAAAAGCGCTTCGGGCAGACACGCACCGTTCTACCCGACGGCACCATTGTGCGCATTGCAGGCGAGCACGAAGATAGCTATGACCCAGATTTCTGCATCTACAATGATGTGCTCGTCATACATCCGCATCCCAGTTCTTCGGACGGTACAGAGCAGGGTTGTCGACCACTCTCACTGTATGGGTACCCTCGCAGTATATTCCCGCCAACTGACTTTCACACTTCGACACTGGTCGGCGACAAAATATGGATCATCGGAAACTTAGGGTACGGCACTGAGCGCAGAGTCGGCGAGACCCAGGTCCTGCAGCTTGACGTCCAGACGTTCGCTATATTACCAATTGAGACGTCAGGTGATAATCCTGGATGGCTATCCAAGCACACGGCGCGTCTTGTCGGCGACGAGATCATTGTCAACTCCGGCCAGATACAAGTCGACGACCAACGGGAACAGAAGCTTGCTGGAAGAATCGGGTTGAATTAGTTTCGCGGCAGTGGAGGCAGATTCTGTGAGACAAATGCATGCGGAATGATGCAAAAATACGGCAATGGCCGTATTAATATCGGTCACGTGATCGCGGTAAGTGCCGATAATTCAACCCCCCACAAACGGCGGAAGTGATCAGATTTGGTCTCAATTGACGTCCGAGTGCATCAAGCTGCAGTTTTGGACTCTTGTCTGTCCCGACAGGATGAAAACGTTGAATTACGACGTCGAATGCTGGGACGTAGACCTTGAATTACTCGGTGCCCACCCTCTGGTCTGGAACGTGACTGCGTGTATCTATTCTGACCTCCGTATTTAGTAGATTATGATGATTAATCTTCCAATTATACTGTAGTAGGTTACACGGAGACAAGCCAGCAGTGGACGCAAGGGCAGCAAATGTGTGAAACACATAATGCACCGAAAAAATGGGACATGCGACCAGTGGCACAAGGTCGGACTGAACGTTTTTCGGACCAATAAACGGAGGTTAAAACGTTGTCATTTCTTCTTCGTGTACCACGGGGATGCATGTTGGAACCAGTTACAGTCCATGCATAGTGCATTCTCGTAAAAAAACAACGCATGAATCACGGACGTCCATGCTTTCACCATTTTGTCTCGGAGAAATGCGGAAAACACGGACGTCCGTGCTTTCAACATTTTAACCTAAAAAGCACGGAGGAAACATCATCCATGGTCACTTTAATAAAAATCCTGAAAACATGAACAGCATTCAAGCACGATGGGAACATGCTTGCGGTGTTTACCACTCGGTGTGTGACCTTTTTTCGTGTTTCTGTTCTGTCTTGTTTTCAGCATTTTCATTAGAGTGCCATTGATGATGTTTCCTCCGTGCTTTTTAGGTTAGAATGTTGAAAGCACGGACGTCCGTGTTTCCGCATTTCTCCGAGACAAAATGGTGAAAGCATGGACGTCCGTGATTCATGTGTTGTTTTTTTTACGAGAATGCACTATGCATGGACTGTAACTGGTTCCAACATGCATCCCCGTGGTACACGAAGAAGAAATGACAACGTTTTAACCTCCGTTTATTGGTCCGAAAAACGTTCAGTCCGACCTTGTGTGGGTACTTGGAGTATTGGGAAACAGCATGCGTTTGCGCACATTACGCTACAATCGAGCTCAGAATCTATCTGAGGCACGAGCAGCAGGGAGAGGCCGTGCGGGTCATCCAATGAAAGTTCTGCTCGGGGTTTCCAGTGGGTAAGTGCAGGGGAAGGCGCGGCCTCAGTCTTCTGGATTCGCGCGGATCCAGCGTCAAGGGCTGCTCAACGCCGCTCGCGTGGATGAACTTCACCGTCGCGCTGATGCTCTTCCTCGCCCCCGGCAGCTCCTCCACGTCTCGTTGAGCTGAGAATCTACAGAGGGCGTGCGATGTTCGTATAGAACCGAGCACCTGTCCAGCGGTGCATCGACACCCCGCAAGTGCATGCAAAACCCCGCTACCCCGAGAGTACTCACCTGAGAACGTATGACCACTACTATTATCACCAGTGCTCACAGTCCGCCCTTGTCAAGCTGTCTGGTGGGAGGGGGTTGGGCGAGTTAGTCGGAGGAAAGCAGTTCGCTGGCGCCAAACAAGTCGCCGCCTGCCATGCCACGCGCCATGAGTCGTTAGATGGCCCCGATTGTCGAGTGCTTTGCGTGCATGATAGTGAGTGATGCTGGGAGGGCAGACAGCAGTCCGTCTTAGTAGTGCTCTGACTGGTGTTCCTGCCATTATCTCTTGACTGCTTTGCACGAAAACTTGCCTTAGTAACCAATCAACCGCCAGAATTGATTTTTGCTCATCGGCTCGTGTAGTATTTTCTTCAATGTAGAGTGCGAGGCAAGAAATAATACGACCTAGTTCCACGGATTGAAGCACTCTTGCTACCTATCAAACACTACCGCGCGAAGGAAGAGACAGAACGTTGATAGCAGCAGTCGGCTGAAATGACTATTGTTCAACCAGCTACGGTGTTTTTCCGCTCCATTTTCTTGGACTCCCTCAGTAACCCGCTGATGTTCCCCAACGGTCCTGAAGGGTATGGTGGCTCCGCAAACACAGGTGAAAGATCACAACAGTATACGCTCAACAAAGTGGTTAAAGCTCTCATATGATAGTTCTTAGACTGGTAGGATGTCGCAAATACCTGTAATTCTGAATTTTCGCTTTTGCTGAAGTCAATCGTTCTCAATCACTCTTGAGCGCATATCTTGGAATTCCCGCCCATTTTGTTGTCGTAGAACTGTTTATTCAGCCTCGAAGGCAAGATCTTTCACGGGGGACATTGCAACTCAGTGCGTAGTAGTTGGTCGAGTGTTGTTCAGCAGCTCGCTGGTTTGCCGGTGTTCGTCTATAGTTTCAAGATTAGCTTCAGAATACACAGAGTTATAAATCCTGGTCACTCACGCCTCCGCTCGAGTTGATCGTCATAGGCGGGATCTTGATGCTTGCGACAGTCCAAGTCTTGCCACCATCGCTCGTGGTGAGAGATGAGGCCTGCACCCCAGTTCCCACGCCGAGGGTCGAACCAAATGCTGAGTCAGCCTTAGAGAGCGCGACGGTGCTATTGTTGTAAGTCTGTGTCGAGACGGAGCCGCTACAGGAGTCGTTACACTCAGAGCCAGTGCCGAAGCCACCTTGGAGCAGGGGGCCGTCGTTTATCCAAAGACTTTACGGTAAGACTCGACGTCTTAGAATAAAAATTAACGCACAGCTTTGCAAGGTACTTATAGTGGCGCCATTCTTGCTCACGGTCTGAAGCCATGTTTTGTTATCCGACTGCAACGTGTAGTCGATTGTGATCATATCATTGCAATTGGTTGGCACGCTGAAGGGGATGAAGCTATTCAAAAGGCTTCTTTAAAACGGGCTTTCTATTACGTACAACTTGCCAGACCATTGTGAGAGAGTTCCGTTGATATAGCTGAATACATGTAAGTACCCTCGTATCTTCGGCGCTGGAATGGGCTCACCCAAAGTACGAGGCACCACAGCACCACTTATTAGCCGCAGCACCGCAGTAGCCGCTTTATGCGAGTAAGCATAGCTCACTCAGATGAGTTCTTCACCTACGACATGTTTGACACGGAATCACAGCCGGCTTGGATTAGGCCGGACGTTCCGTTGGAAATTCCAATCCACAAGGCCAAGATATCTTTCTGCGTAGCCGCAGATATGTCTGATTAGTAGTATACATACCATGAAATGCACTGACATTGGGGTTGGGAGGAGGGCCTGGCGTGAAGTGGGTTGTAGCCTTAATGACAGCGGCACCGTTGTGCGTTGGACCTAGCGACCAGGCCGAGCCCCAGGTGTCCGCATTTGCCACTGCAGTAAGAGAGACCAGTGCGAGAGTCGTGAGTTTGAGCATGATCAAGGTATAACTTGTCTGTGGCGACGTTCCGTTCTGCGGCTCCACATTTTAAGGTTCATCCGCTGCTTCAATTTGTCCGAGGAAAGTGCTCGATGGAGCCCACGTCCCACACGGGGCAGTCAGATGCGCTATGAAATACAGTCAATTAATGATCTGCCAGCTCTGACATGGCGCAGGGTGGGCTATGAGAAAAGTGCATGTCGTACAAAGGCTTTGGAACGCCGGTCTCTCTATGCATCACCAAGACTTTGTTTTTTACGAATTTAAAAGGCCTTTCGGTCACTTGAAGGGCGGCTTAGTGCACAGTGGGTCCGTGAGGCCTGAGGGCACGTTCACTATTACGCCAATGGCTTTGATCTCCTGATCGCACTGATGTAGGAACGCTGACCGCAAGAATTCCTCAGGTGCAAAAAAGAAGAGAGTCAAGTGCACATTTAAGCTTCTCAGATTTGCATGAGTGGTGTGAGACGCGTTGGAAACGTCATGAATACCTCACAGAAGATCCAGGGTGAGGCTCCCATCGAACGCCGAAAAAACCGTGGCTGATTTCAGAAGTAGTTCATAGTCACAAATATTAGGGGGGAGTTTCAACATACGACCAAATGCAGACTGTGTCACCCGTCATGCATGTGATCGCGCGTGATCCTGGCGGGCCGCACATTTCCAACGCTGCTTGTGAAGGGACATGACATGCTTCTCAGTACAGATGACGCGCTCACGTAATTAGCCTATCAAGCGAACCACAAAAGGCTCGCTCTCACCGCCAGTTCTGAAAGGTGTTCTTTCAACGCTGCGATGCTGGCGAGCTGGACTGCCTTGATGAAGCCGAGCTTGCTGGCGTGCGTAGCTCAAACAGATGTGCCTAACCCCTCACCCTGCGTCGATCGCAGTGATGGCAAACATGCTCATGTGGCGGAGGAACCCCTGAACACTTGGTTGATGTCCATAAAAGGAGGCATGACCGGCGCTCGAGCGACTGTTGGTCCTTCGTCTTCGCTTCATGCCTTCAACGTCTTTCAGTCACGCAGCGCTGTACACCGTCCCCGATGTGGTACAGATGTTACAGAATTCTGCAGGACGACTTCGCCTGGAAGCAGAAGTTTGTCTCTCTCAGCGCACGTGCCTTCATATGTTCGGACTTTAATAGATATTTATTCCATTAGGCCCTCGAGAAGCAGGGGGACGCTGCAAACCTTGTGAGAACGGCCGAGCAGATCTGCGCGGCAGTTGTTGCGTCTTGTCTGTGGGGGCAGAGCTCAGACAAGGACATAACGCCTTCGGTAGCTGCGGCGCTGACGATAACGACGAGGTGACTCAACCTGCCCCTCAGTCAAGCAACTACTCATGCATACGCAGCCTATTCGATCACTGTGCAGTGATTATACATGCTCAAAGAGAGAAGTCAGCATGGAACAAGCTAAATCCATTTCGCCGCCAACAGAACGGCTTAAAACAGTTTGAAGCTGTGTTCAACGAACTGTTCGAAATCTTGCGAGTGCGTCATAAATTTGCGTGTTTCATCTCCCATTAATTTATTACGGCATTGCAGGTTCAGGACGGTCGCTCCGTCTTACTTGACGAGCCTCAGTGCCTAACTGTGACCGGCAGTGCGCGCGAAACCCAGGCGGTATGCGTCTTCCTATGACATCCAATGGATACTGACAATAACAAGAGCGTAGTTAGGTGTGGATTATCTCCCGAGGCTACGATCGTAACCTAACATTGTACAGTGGTGCGCGAATAGGTGCTTCCGACGCCACCTACGGTGCCGTAAAGTTCGCTATCCAAGGCATGGCTAGTATGGCGGAAGGCTTGCCGTGGCCGCTCAAAGCTGCACCACAGACCGCGATGCAAGTGATTAGCCATTTGGAGGTTCACGGCTTGTTCTTCGGTTTTTCATCTTTCTAATTTCGTGTCCTTTCAGGAGTTTCGCACGATTGAACCACGAGTCAAAGTGTTACTTGATTCAATTGCAGAATTCAGCCGTCTACTGGTCAAATATCATGATGATCGAAAAGAGGATGAAGAAATGATCCCCCACCTCCGGGGGTTTATGCAGTGCGCTCATCTCCTTTCCGTGTTTACACCATTGATAATTCACAGGCGACTCCAGGTCATCTATATTCGCATCCGTGTTTGCAAGTCAGCTGGAAGAATCAAGAATCTAGCAGCTGCATCCCGAGTGCACATCATCATTGAAACAGAGATCGAAAATGTTGCAAGAGGTAGAGACTTGCTGATGGCAAGTTAACTTTAGTACATCTCTCGCGTTAGCTGAAGTTGTCAACCAGACCGCATTTGCCTCAAGTACGAGATCTCACGTAGGAGATATCAGGAAGCTGCTGCTGAGTTCGCCAAGAGCCACAACTCGCACTTGCTCGAGGTATGTGATAATGGTTGACTCCGGGTCGTCCCTTCCTCATATATCTCTCATAGCGCATATTTAAGCTCTGCGATTCCGCCTCCAATGCCCATCATCTTCTATGGTAGAGATGAGCTAGTGGAGATCTACGTTGCGATGATCCTGGCCCTTGAACCAGCGAGAATTGCCATTTTCGGTGCAGGAGGGATCGGAAAAACAACTCTGGCCTTGGCCGTACTGCACGACGAGCGAGTGCGCGAGCAGTCAGGCGACGCGAGGCTATTCGTCTCATGCGAGGGCTTGGTCGACAGCAACGGACTACTTGCGCTGCTCGCTCACCTGCTCGCCCTCGACCTCTGCGACAATCTTCTCGATATGCTGCTTCAGCACTTCAAATCTCGTCCAAGTATGTTGCTGATTTTGGACAACCTCGAAACACTGTGGATGTCAAAGAACTCGTCGGTTCAAAGCGAGCTCAATCAGGTCCTTGGCCAACTCGCCAGCGTCGAGCAGCTTAACATCATCATTACCTCTCGTGGCACCTTCCTTCCCGATTCGGTCATCTGGTCTAATCGTCAAGGAGCCGTTTTGGACATTCTCCTTCCGGACGCAGCCTATCGCGTTTTCGTCGAGACTGCTCACGACGAGCCCACAACTAGCGTGGAGCACGACGCCCTTGAAGAACTCCTCCGTGCAGTCGATTATCTGCCACTAGCGGTACATTTATTGGCTCTTCTTCAGGAACAACCATCAGCGCTGCTGAAGCAGTGGAAGAAACTGCATACCGAACTTCTCCAAGTAGACATTCACGATAGAACACGACGTGAACTCAGCGTTGAGGTTTCCATCCAGGTGTCCATTCGGTATCTTCCC
Source organism: Auriculariales sp. MPI-PUGE-AT-0066 (assembly GCA_020744175.1). Classification (NCBI taxonomy): domain Eukaryota; kingdom Fungi; phylum Basidiomycota; class Agaricomycetes; order Auriculariales; species Auriculariales sp. MPI-PUGE-AT-0066. The sequence goes on from JAGTJP010000159.1 coordinate 7,841, forward strand.
ACCGAAACCGTCGATCCAGAGCCTTTGGAACTACTTGCTCTTTGTAGTCTCCTTCCAGACGGCCTATTCCCGGACACGGTCGAGCAACTGCGGCCAATGTTCGCACGCCTTGACCGCGCAATGCGGCTGCTTCGCAATCACGCACTCATATATATCGGCGTATCAGGAGAGTTGAAGATGCTCAGCCCCATTCGGCTGTACATTCAGAAGCAGTATCCAATCTCTGGGAGGCATTTTGGGTGCATCCGCAGCAGGTACTACACACTGGCTGCCACAGTGCCAACCGAACCTGCGAACGACTTCCTTACCCGTTCGGCGCAGGTTGCCGCAGAAATCGGGAATCTGACCTCCTTTCTGTTGCACCTCGTCGATACGGAATCTCCGTCTGAGGAGCTGAGCAATGCCGTGGGATCGACTACGGCGCACATCTTTTGGACATCTCAGTCGCTGTCATTACAAACCACCTGGGTCAAGCGATTGGGAACGTTCCGGAGCTCAGAGAACAAGTCGTGGTTGGCCAGAGCCTATCATGACTTGGGCCGTTCGCGCCACCATCTGAGGGACTTCGAGGGTGCCAAAGAATCCTTTGGAATGGCTCGTAATCTTTGCATGGAGCTGGGGGATACATCACAGGCGATGCTGTCTGCGATCTGCATGGCCAGTTGCATGAGGATTCAGAACCTATATGCAGATGCTATCCGGCTTATCACAGATGCGCGCAGCTTCTACATGACGCAGAGTAATGCACCGAAGGTTGCTCTCTGCGACCGCCAACTGGGTCAGCTCTTCAACGACACGAAGCAGTACGACAAGGCTCTGCAGTACTACCAGTTTGCGTACGATGGACTGAAAGCTGACGATCAACAGCAGCCCGCCGCAGAGACACTCCTGCATCTTGGCATCACCCACGTCGAAATGGGCAACAACTCTGAAGCCAAGACAGTTCTTCAGCAGGGACTGGACGATCTTCAGAGCTATGGCGATGTCGGTGGTGCCGCCTACTGCAAGATGTATCTCGGCGACTTGAAGCGACAGGCCGGCGACTTTGAGGAGGCTGAGCAGCTCATTGCGTCAGCTCGAACGGACTGGACGACGGCAGGCTCGGAGGACCTATACGGCGTCGCAGAGTGCGGATGGTTCCTTGGGCTTGTACGTCGGGACCAAGGGCAGCTGACCGAGGCGGTCGAGCTATTCACTGCTTGTCGAGACTTCAACGTCTCCCTTGGCGACGAGGATCACGCTGGAGAGTGCGAGCGAGAGCTCGTCGAATTGCGTCAGCGACTCTCAACAGGACTCCAGTCCCAGACATAGGAAGTCAAGAAGTACCCATATTATTGCTGTAAAATACCTGAACGTTTGCGGGTTGTAATCATACACTATGAGCCCTTGTACCACGCACACTACGCTCGCCCGGTGCGTTTCTTCAGCCGAATGTTCATCGGGCCCACCTCAGCGACGACGTGCTCCTGCATCGTATCCGGGAAGCCCTCGACGTCAAAGTCTGGCGCGAATGACATGTCGTATTGGTGAATGAGCATGCTGAGGAAGAGCACCATCTCGATGCGCGCGAGGTTCTTGCCGACGCAATTCTGCGCGCCAACCGAGAAGGGAATGAACGCGTCGCGGTTGGTGTGCCATTTGCCGGCGTGGTCCTCGGACGCGAGCCAGCGCTCGGGATGGTACGCCAGCGGTTCGGGAGAGAAATACTTCTCGGAGACGTGCAAGACACAGGGTGGGACGTAAACTTCAGTGTTCTCGGGAACGAAGCTGCGGGCAATATACGGGTGAGCAGCGATCGAATGAAAACATTGCGAAAGTACGTACTGGCTCGCAATGATCTTGCCTCCGGATCCTGCTGGAACGGAACGCGAGCCAATAACGGGCACCACGGAGAGAAGTCGCAGAGACTCATCGCTGGAAGAATTATTCACATGGGAGTGGGGGCACGCTGTGGAAGAGACGCACATGCAAGCATTGAGATATGGCAGGTCTTTATGTACCTCGATGTCAGCCCAAGGTTCTGATCCACTGCTAACGATACGATCAACTTCCGACTTGACGCGTGCCATGCAGCGGGGATTTTTGAGCAAGAGATAGACTGTGCAGATTGTAGCGTTCGCTACTGTGTCTGCTCCAGCAATCACCTGTCAATAATGCTGTCAGTTGGGAAAGTCCTCTGAATTGAAGTTGGCGCAGCGTACACCAGCAGCAGCCTCGCGAATGAGATCAATGGTTGTCAGCTTATGCGGTGCATCCTTGTCCATCTACAGATATGCTTTTGTCAGAACCCGGCGTTCTCACAGAAGAGTGATCTTACGAGGTAATGCCACAAGTCATACGTAACCGTCTCACGCGCGGCACGTTCTTTGAAGATACGACCAGAAACCCGGAGGAACGACAAGAAATACCATACTAGATTTGGAACAGGCAACTGTGAAAGGCGAGGCCCGAGCCACCAGACGTGCGCATTGACGTCAGTTGCGCTATGAGAAGTTGTCAGTAAGGTTTAGGCGAGGGGTGGTGCAAGCAAAAGGCTCGCACACGAGAACATTCGACATCTTCTTGATCATTCCGTCGGGATCCTGGCCAGTTAGGGTCATGCCAGACTCCTTACCGAACCTAATAGGAAAAGTTCAGTTCCAATTTTACCTCATTCATTATTGGAACGACGTACGCGAAGATGGACATGAAATCATAGGCAAAGAAGCGCACCCACTGAGTAAGGTTAACATCCACTCCCTTGTCGGCCGCAACATCGAGGTGCGCGACGACCTGCTTTGCAACCCGTTCGGCGGACTCGGTGTACGACAGAAGTTGCTCTTGTCCAAGTCCGCGGTCCCACATCCTACGTCGATGGGCATGCTGAACCCCATTCAAGGCGAGGATGGAGCGGCCACCATCACGAGGGCTGCGACCGCGGTACCCTGCGCGCATGTCTTAGACGCGGCACGAATGAGCTCTGGAACGTAGTACGCACAGCGGTCCTTTGGCAACCCGCTATAAACTGGCTGAACGGCTGCCGCATCGGCGATGGACAGCTCGTTTGGAGCTATGAGCCGATGAGGTTTGAAGCGCGGGAACCACACAAAGGCCACGTACCGATTCGAACGACTGGCCCATACTTCTCGTGCAGCGCCAGCACATCGCGGTAGTTGTTCCCGCGCCACGATGCCCAGGCGACCCGCAGCTTAGTCAGTTTATGTAGCCACGGGCCAGGGTAGCGCGCGAGCGGGTGCCATGGCGAGAGTCGGTAGACGGCAATCGAGGCGAGCAAGGCTACCGCGGTGATCGTACTGCTCTCCATCACACCGCGCAGCGTGACGTTCCAAATCGCATCTGGCCCCTCCGCGAAGTACTGCAGTGCTGCTTGCAGAAGCGCGTCGGATCCCAGAATGGTGACTAGGGCTTTGAATGGGTAGGGCTCATTGCGCTTGAAGTATTGGTGGAGGGCCTGAGCGCAGCCATCTTTGAGTACAGTTTGAGTACCAGTCGATGCGATGACCCACCAAGCCGAGTCCGATGGCGGGTGCGACGTCCTGGCGCATGTCAATGATGTGAGAGTCGTCGGGGATACTCAATCACACGCCGCCGGTTATAAAGGAGAAGGGCGGGCACAACAGGGTCCGTGGCGTGGGCCTTACGCTGGAACGCCGGACGAAGCACCGCACAGGAGCTTTTGCGCTCAAAACGGAACCACGGTAAATGTAAAACATTAGTGGAAGATCTGCTGCTTAGAATCATAGCACGAGGTACGGATTGTAAGACATCGGCCTTTGTTTGAACCGACTGCCGGTCACACGATACCGGCTGAGTCCACGCCTCCACATGTTAGGCCTTCTAAAGATGACCAACTGCACATCTGCCATGCGTTCGGGCAGATGGATAAGGCTGATCTTGAGAAGATCCGAACCCGACCGGTCAAGGGCATCGCAAGAAGACAGAGTTTGGTCTTGACCTGCAATCTCCGCTTCAAATCGTGTCCGCCTCACGTACTCGTGACTATCATCAAGAAATTTGCTGGCGGTTGCAGGACTGTGACGAACACGTACAGCCAGCTATAGCTCAATGTCGAGAATATTTTCTGGCTGGGGTATCGCAGGCAAGGGACTTTTTGATCGTGGCATTTCGTGCATCTTTGCAGTCAAAAAAGTTCGGTTGCTTCATTTTGTTCCATCCGCGTCAACATGCGCCAATTTTGAGGTTGCATCGCGATCAGGTGCATACATCGTCGCAGAAATCGCTTGTGTCCAGCGCCTCCGATCCCTTGGCTTCATTCTGAGAGAATGGGTTTCGATTGCTAACATCACATAACGACTTGGATGTATGCTACTGGATTTGCTCTTTTGAAACCTAACCCCCGCCAGGATCCTTCAAATGGTTATGTATTGTACAAACATTTGTCATTTCCACAAAACCCCCGCAACTACGCCCGGTGGTCCTGCCCGGTTTGTTTCATCTGCGGCTGTAGCACGCTGAGGTCAACGACAGGATACTGCGGCTTGTGGACGCGGATGAGGAAGAGGAAGTAGTCCTCGAGCGGGAGTAGGTTGAGCAGGAAGCCGTTGCCGTACCAGCCAAGACCTGCACGGGATTGCGTGTCAGCGCAGGTGATAACGGTGAGGCGTGATGCGTGACGAGAACAGGTAAGACAGCGCAGATCAATGGGCATTTTGCCGTGCGCGGTTTGCTGAAGATCGGGCGCCGTGCCACCACTACAAATTGGAGACATGGCTACTCACCGCATACACATGCACCGGCGACAGCGTCCAATACAAAGTGATTGGCGGTGGAGACGATGGCGAGTAAGATCATGGCCGGGTAAGTGAACCCGACGGCGAGGCACAACGCGCGCCGGGAGCTCGGAAGACGCACGCGACCAAGGAGCGGAAGATATAGTGAGCGGCTACGATTGGTCGGCGCGAGAGGGAGCGAGCCAATCGTAAGCCCAATCATGAGGCTGTAACCAAAGTGCAACGATGGCATGGCAGCTGGCTCATATTGCGTCGTCAGAATGAGGAACGAAGGGGTCCAAGTTAATCATGCGCACCGTATTGATTGCAAAATCTGTTCTGGGTCCAGACGGAGGAGGCGCCGTCTTTACCGTGTACCGTGTCAACGAAGCCGAACGAGCGCGCGAGCTCGCCCTCATCTCCGGGAACATTGGGATCGCTGAGCAAGCGAGGCGGCATGCAAGGCCACAACGTAAAGACGATGAATGCGAGCAGGTTGCACATGGCCATCGTACGCCTCCGGGCTTCGAAAATGAGCGGGCTGGCATGACTCTGCGCGATCTGGCCAACAAACTCCTCGGGGAGATGAGTAATGCGGTTGCGGGAGATGCAGAACCAGTAGAGATAGATGAGGAAGAATATTGTGCCAGGAATGTGGATGAAGGAGTAGAGCCAGTTGATCCACATCATCGCCGTTGGAAACTGCAGCAGAAATTGTTGCACGGCGGGCTCAACAAACATGCGCAAATGCTGCTCGACCGCGATGAGTTCTAGTGCATGTCGCCGTGCGACGTCGACGGTGTCTTGCTGCAACGTTAGGGCAGTGAAGGCGCGTCCAATTTGGTACACCTGTGATCGGAGCGCACGGCGCCCGGATGTAATTCGCCGATGAGCTTCTGCATGACGTGCACACGACCACCGCAAAGAGCAACGCTCACCCAGTAGATCAGGGCCCAGTACCACACCTCCGCCAAGAATGGATACCGTTTGATCACCCTGCTCACCAGTCGATGCTCGTGCACTTGTGTGTTTGGCGTGCTGAGCTCGTGTTTCCACCCCAGAAACTGCACGTTCCGAATTCTCCGCGTGGGGACTTCGTCAGAGTAAGTTCCAAGCAAGTGCTCGGCGCTATCTGGTGTGCCGGAGCGACTGGATGAAGAGACAGCAACTCGAATCTTGTGGTAGGCGGGGTACAGTGATCGGTCGCGGTTCCACCATGTGCCGCCAGCGAGCAGCGAGACGACGACAAGCGGTTCAAGAACCGTACCGAGACCTCCCATAGCTACTGAGATGTGGGTTGGAGGAGGGAGAGGAGCGTGGACGGGCGCCGGGAAGACAAGACGGAGGCAAAACTATGCCGAGGCGCGGCACCATGACATCGAGCATGTCTCTTGCTATCTCGTCATTACTCCCGCGCTGGGGCCGCGCGAGCACAATATGATTCAGCAGTCGCCAGGGACTGCTGACGCAGGACATCTGGGTGGCTCCAGTCAGCTTCTCGGGCACCCGTCGCCCATATTAATCACAGCGATCTGAGTAGATAACGACTACTTGTCCTCAGCCGCGAAACAGACACGTGTCGAGCTGAAGTGCCAAGACGCCCTGCAAGATGCTGCCCCTCGTTCATTCCAACACTCCAAACCCAACGCTCGAGATTCGCGCGGCACCAAACCGAGTCACACGACTCGATAATTTGACGTCACGACCGGCAGCCGCTCGCACTTCCTCCCGCCGTCCTCCTTGTTTTAATAGAAACCATGGTAATATGGAAACACCTTTTCGGTGTCGACAGCATGTGCAGAGTGTGTAGTGTACTGCAGCGGCGTCTGGTGTGGTGCGCCACACGGCATGGGCGGGCTTCTTTCGGCACGCCGAGCAATCTGACAAGTCATGTGTGACCAATCGCGGTTTCTCAGGAACAATTCATCAACAACCTTGTAAGTCGCAAACCGCTCGGTCGTCATCATATTGGGCCACTTTTGCACATCGGAGTGGTGTCTGTGTCGATGGGAGGCTCGTGGCGGATGTGGTAAATGAATGTGTAGGGGTAGAACGTGGAGACCCCGAGGGGATTGGTAAGTGGATCCCAACGGATTCAGCATCCTCCGCCGTTGAAGGAGTGAACAGTCGTCCGTTCGTGGTTTTGCTCCGCGGCCTGTGCGTGCGTGACACTCGCAACATGCGCCTACTTGAAGGTATTCGGACGCAGAGCCTGCGTTCTCTGGCGCTTTCATTTTTCTGTGGACACCGAGGTGTCCGAGCCAGCAGCTTACTTCGGCATGTCGCCTTGCCGTACCATATCCAAAAAAGACTTAGACCGAGTCGAATTTTACGACGCACACTAGGGAGCTCCTGTAATTCAGCTCATCGCTGGGGCAATACCATTGCAGAGGCCGCTACGGCGTACAATGAGCGAACCGTTTAAGCCCACGTGGGCCATCGGCGCTGATATTATAACAAAGCCCAAAAACGACGTCAGAAAAAAGCGTGTATTTTAACGAAATGAAAGCCGGCTTCTCAACTTGCGTGACCACATAGAACGTTAGCAAAGTAACGAGTAGTACCTCGAGCGGACAATGTTTTGCCATCGACTTGATTTCAATTCTACTACAAAGAGCTCGGCGGGTCGCGAGAGAAACAGTGAGTATATCTCGCTCCTGATTGGGTGCTATGGATCAAATGAGCGATCCTGGAAAAGTCAAATGGAATTGAATGTCAAACACGCTGTTGGTCGTATTTTCTCGGAGATAAGAAATGTTTCAAACTAAAAACAGGTACTGGGCGAGCATTTCTAGTTCTCACGAGTTTATCCGGCATCGCAACGACCGGAAGCGGGGTCCTGGAACGCTAAAAGGTGAAAGGCGGAGTCCGGTTACAGAGAAGCGGTTCCAAACGCAGCGGAGGTAGCGCCGGAATGTTGGCCATGCCCCGGCCGTACATCGTTACCGCTCGCGTGCAGATTCGTCAGCACCCCGATCATGAGCACGCTTAGTTACAAGGAACGGCCCTCATCATAAGGAACGACTGGATGTTCTTGATTCTCGTATGACGTTCGTGTTTCAGAATCCACGCACGATTTGCAGACATCTCATCGGCCAAGCTATTACAGTCGGGGCTTTCGCGGCCGAGATAAGGAGATATGATATTCATCTTTGTTCACTATGTCGCACAGTACTAAGACAAGATCGTGATCAATCTCAGGTTGAGCTCCTGCTACTACGACTTGTTGCACTTGCACCTGAGATTTGGGATCAGCTTCAAGGCCTGTGAGATGCGTGAAACCGTTCATGCAGCGGGTATCAGTGTCGCCACGCGGCGATATGCACCGTGGTCACAACTGCCTGTGCGCTCCAAGGCGCTTGACAAAGAAATAACTTACTCTCCAGGCTTGCACTGGCAGCTGGAAGACATTGGTCAGAACATAGATACGAAATTCCGGTTAGATCTTCTGAACGTACCTGCTGCCACACGAACAGGAAGCATTGCCGCAGCCTTGAGCAGACATCGTTGATATTCTCTATCCACAGGTTTATCTTTGTATGAGCCACTTTCTTCAGTTGCAGGAAAGGCCAGGGACTCACTGTTGGGGGGAAGTACTGATGGGAGAGGAGCAGGACGCAGAGGCCGCAGCGCTTGGGCCGCCGCTTTTATATGCCTAAGGTTTAGGCATCACCGCATGACCCGAGCGGTGCACGCAGAGCAAGGCTGTTCCGTATGCATCTACTTCTTGTCCCGTGTTACGTCGTCGAAGCCCTATATTTATATTCGTAACAGCCGCGGCAATGACTGTGGCGTACGTATTTCGTTACAGTGTGAGAAATGAGAACCACCCCACCCCCGAGACATTTTACCACCCAAATGCGTCGTCTACGAATACAAAGGGCTTGTGGAGCTTCGAGCTCTGTCCAATACTCACTACCGTCTTCCGCACGTCGTCCGCCATACCTGGCGGTCCACAAACCATGATCCCCACCAAGCCCGCGTGTTCATCTCCTACAAGTGCAGCCTCAACAATCTCAGCAACGTCAAGCGAGCCCCAACGCTGGTCGTAACGCCAATATTGGGCGGCAGCAGCGCGATCTCGCGGTCCAGCCCGGACACCAGAGATTTCTGACGCACGCCCCAGTAGAGCCGCCCGCGACGGGGAGCTCCAAAAGTCTGCAAGAGGGGGAGGACCGCGGTAATGCCCACACCACCGGCGATGGCCACGAGTGTGTCACATCGGGCGAGTTCGGTCGCGGCTGGGACGCTGTGGTACGGTCCTTCGAGCAGGACGGTCACGCGCACGGATGAGGCCGCACCCAGACGTCTCGCGAGGTGGCAGTAATTCCCGTACGCACACGTGCGATGAAAGTTGTGCTGGGCTTAGCAGGACCATCCACTGAGCTGGTGGACTTGGAGTCGGCCGAGATTTCGCCCTTCTCGACGTGTTCGGACAATGCGGAGGTGGGTGCGGGCGGGAGCTTGCCAGCGAAAGACGCGGCGACTGAGAATGGATGGTTCTCCCAGAAACGCCAGGTGAGAGTTGGGAAGTAGAGGTAAACCACACCGTGCGCGTGGACGTTGTCGATCGATATGTGGAGGTATTCGCCATTGGTGCCGTCGATGGCGGAGACGGTAGCGGTGTGAAGGCCATTGATGAAGACACGCAAGAGGCGCCACAAGCGGTCAACTCCCCAAATACCGCCAATGATGTAGATCCAGATCTCGTACCCCCAGTCGTAGGTGAAGAGATACCTGCACACGGACAATGAGTAAGGTGACTTAAGAGACTGAGGAGTTGACTGACCAATATGTAAGACGTCCCGACGAGGAAGAAAACGACACAGAGATGATGAAAAGCGAGGAATATCTCGTAAAACTTGGTACGGACGACCAGGAGCGACGCGGGCAGTATGATGACTGCAGCCATTGTGCCCACTATACCCCACTTCCAGTATAGCATAGTGAACTCAGCCTTGTAGTCGCTCCAATAGACGTACCGCGCGAGCGAGAGCAGCGAATGAAGTACGGTCTGACCAATACCCCAGTAGGCTAGCCAGCGATGGAGTAGAAGGAAGGTCCCATGGCTCCAGTTCGTGAGGTGAATCAGGATGTTGTTGCGCGAGGAGAAGACGACGGCTGCAACGAGGTTGGCCCAGCGCCATCGAGCCTGCCCTGTCAGCAATGACGCAGTATGCTTGTTGAGTGGAGTCCGGGAACCAGCTTTGCGGCTCTACGTAGTAGATGGGGACAAGGAGGCCGATGTTGAGCGCGCTGATGAGGATGATGTATAGCGTTTGCCCGCGTGTGGGAATGAACCCGATGCCGCCTGGGACGGGGACGCGGTAGCGATTGCCGATGAGGGGTGCGTGGATTCAGCGATGCATTAAGCTTTGTCCAGAGTCGGCTATCGGCAATGCCGGGGACGAAGCGGACGAGGGACAGCACTACCGGGAGGAAGAGTGAAACGAGGACAAGGATAAGACTAAGGAACAAAGAGTTGGCTCAGTTACATGGCGGTTTGAAGGGGAGGAGAGCGACTTGCCTGAAGCGCCCGTGCCCGTTTTCGTTGCTCTCGAATGTCACTGAGCCGTTGTTACTCCGCCAGCCAATCTTCGTGACCGACAGTGCTGGTCACCGTCAAGGGATCGCCAGGGGTGAGAACGGGCAGAGACCCTGCAGCGAAGAGAGACGAGCCGTGGTCATGCTCGGTGCTAGTGGAATTATCGACCGAGACGCCTTTAGCTTCATCCGCGCGTGCATCAACCAAGGCGGCAGAGTATGACTGGTGGGGCCAAGGTGTAGTCGCCAATGCTGCCCGTGGCGAGATGAGACGCCCAGTAGTCTTCGATCTGGCTGAGGGACGGTGGGGCTGGCCATGCGTCCTCCGGGCAGTACGTGACAATGCAGAGCGCCATCGAGCGCAGAAATGCTGGGTCGCTCAGGAAACACTCCGGTGGTGTAGCGCTACCGCCATGATGACCGCCTGCCTCATGCTCGCCGTCCGGAGTGCAAGCCAATGGCGAGCCTCCGATTATTGTGCGACAGGCGAACGCACAGGCGGGCTTTGTACATATGCTTCCCGAGGCCAATGAGACCTGGGCCATCGGCTAGGGCACCTGGTAGCAGGCCAGCAGCCATGGCAGTACGCTGCGCATGGGTCGTGCTCTGGATGAACGACTCATCAATTTGCGCGACGAGGGGTGAGCAAGAAGAAGGAACGGGGATTCTGACAAGATATATTGGCATGGAATGAGTATGTGCAATACAGACAAAGCGTGCGGGTTCGACAGAACTTGTTCCGAACAAGCTACCCCCTGAACAGCTCCGCGTTCCCCGCCGAGCTTGAACTGCCGGGTTATGGACGTTTCCAACGCATTTTATGGCCTACAGATAGCCCTGGCTAGCAGGTTATCTTAGGTCGCTCAACCGAGTCTCATGCAGCAGGAGGTTCCAGCTGAAAGTCGGAGAAAACAACAGAGCACGCGGAGCCAAACAAACAATTGCAAATTGCGGTGACTGTGTGAACTCTTGGCGCAATTAGGACGAATCAGACTGTGCCTGCGCCGAGACGGGCGTTGTCTGGCCAATTGCAGTTGCGCAAGCGAACAGCGGCCGCCGCCCTCAAGATGGCGACAGTATGGCGTGACAGAGCACGTGCTGTCGGCCACGTCGACAACCGGTGAGGTACACAGGCTGGATCGCGCAGAGGACACGCATGCGGACCGAGGTAAAGACTTGGTGTCAGCATTATGTCTCATAACGCCGCGATGTCCGAAAGTAGATGTTGAGGAGGTCAAGGTGAGCCGAGTTGAGTCATGGGAGACACGGGTATGAGTTGAATGTACACCAGCGACGAGTTGGAGTTCAAGTAGACACATTTGAGGACCCGAATTGACAAAGACGAAAGACGTTGACCATCACGACACCGGTGATGAGAGTGGCAACAGCATTGTGCGGAAGAGAAGGGTGGCGAGCTGACTTTGTCGCTGCAGATACTTTGTCAGGACACGCGAGGGAGGAGGAAGAGATGCGAGGGGCGGAGTTGGCATCATAAACGGCGAGTGTTACGGCGAAAATGTCGCAACTCGGCTCGCGCGAAAATAGCGCATGTACTTGCCGCCACAAGCGCCCAAAGCGATGATGTCAGGCAATGGCCGGATCACTGAAACAATTGTCACCGTGACTGCTAGCAATTTTCAAGTCGCAATGGTTGAGGAACACGTTCGACGCGGCCTCGGGAACGATCGCATGGCAGTGACGTGCACGATGTCAGCATTGACCTGATGAGCTTTGCAGCGACCGAGTCCACCACATTTGAGAGCAATATTCAGTATTTATCTGACGTATCACAATGTTTCCTGGGTCGTAGTACAGATCACAGCGCTCATTTGCACTCGTAGCGCTTGCCGACCCAAAACGCAAGCGACAGGCGCACGCAATATGCTTAAGCGTTCAAAATTGCACACTGAAGACTCATATCTTTGCATAAATTGTAGCGAGTGCAATGTGGGGCTGTCGATCTTATTCCATAGTTGAAACCCCGTGCTCTGCACGGCCTTCCCTCTGCGAACGAGGGACTATGCCGTGTTGGCAAAAAGACAAACTATTGGCATGATCACAGGTTTGAAGCTGGGCGACTGGAGTCATCGCGATGAGGGCCTGTAGCGACGACCATAGTGGGGCCGGTGTAACTTAGGACACTGTTATGCAGAAATATTTGAGGCATCGAATAACCATGAAGGGCAAACCGGTCTTCCTCAATCTAGTCGTGTGCAAGCAGGACAGCATATATAACTTTCGATTGGTTGGACACAGAGTCAGTGCATACACATCACTGGTGGTGTTGAAAGTGAGAGGAGATGAGCCGGTGGCGTCGCGGCTGCTGCTCAAGAAGAAAATGGAGCGGAAAGTACGAACATGATGAGCCGGGCGCCCAGTGGTCAGCGCCTCGATGCAAAACTTTAGAACAACAACAGCTCATCCGCCTCAATTTATGTAGATCACCACTGTGCATACAGATCACGGATCCCTTTCCCGGCTACCATAGTGCCTGCCGTTGCATTTTGGTTTGCGAAAGTCCCCATTAAGGCACTTTGTGACCGACTAGGTGACGCATTGGCGGTGCTGCCCCATCAAATATCACCGGCGATGACTTTATGTACCCTTAAAAGCACGGAACTAGTAACCCGCACGAGGAAAGTCTGTGGTTTTGAGAACGAGGCTTTGCGCGGCAAAAAAGCCAAATTAAGCGTGCAAAGGTATCTCGGTCAGTGACAGTCTTTGAAACAGATTCAGGAAGCTGTTAGTCTATACTATTCAAGAGTCATTCTGCTAGGCGAGAGTCTCAGTCTCGGAGTTTGGAAACGTGCCAAATACCTCCGATATTTATTCTCCTGCTGCCTTGACAGACAGACCGATTCACTGGCACTATGAGCCCTGATCAACGTCTCACAGCGACTCAAGAACAAAGTGGTGAGGTGACTTTACTCTTAAACTACGATTTTCGCCTCAGCTACGGGCTTTTGACCTAAACTTTACCACTTACGGGGGTTTCCAGGTTGAAAGCATGCAGACTCGGGCCTACCGTTTCGTCCCATCGTAAAATTTAGGTCATTTATCGGACAGATGTAGTATCTCTCGCTCGCGATGGATTGAAGCTTGCATGCATACATAATGCAGAGCAGCCCACTCGCCGCTTCAGTCGTTCCGAGTCTCCCACATCACACCAGACTGACCATGAAAGTGAATTTTACTGCTGTTTACTGCTGTTCACGCTCATACTACTACTAATGATGATTGTGAGTTTCCGATAAAGTAAACGTACGCGCTGGGGAATGAAGATGAACGCGTCATCTTATGAACGCACGATGCGGATGAATAGTCTCTGGCGGAATTATGCACTTTGAATGCCTTCAGTGACATTGCCGATGAACGGTAGCTGGTCGGGTTGGCAGAGAGTGCCTGACGTTGGCAAGACTCCGGACTGGAAGAATGCGCCAATGGCCGCTGCTGCACAGTTTCCTATCTGGAAGGTAATCGTATGGCCAATCGTGTTCTGCTCAAGCAGCGCAGAGCTGGCCGTGGGGAACCGTTTGACAACAGTCTGCGCGTCCGCGAGCGGCGTGATCGGATCCAAGGTGTTGCTTGCGACGAGAATCTTGCCGCTGATCTCGGCAACGTCGAACGAGCCGGTGTATGGGTTCCCGGGGCGAATCTTCCATGGGATGCATTGGAGCGGGACGCGCGTCATGATGCTGCCAAACCAACGCGAGACCTCGATGGCGTCGTGCACCATCTTCCAGGCCGCATCGAGCGTCGTGCTGCCGAGGTCGGGGAAGTCGGTGCACGTAATAAGCTGCAAGGACTGGTCGGCCGGGTTCCAAGGTGCGAGGCCGGTGGCCGGATTGGCCGCGCCGAAGTCGTGAAGAGCGGAGACGTTCCGCGCTTCGACGGCCGCAAAGACGCCGGCGAGAATCGGGAACCCATTCAAGGGGGCGTATATCTGCGTGCGTATGAATGCGCGCAGTTCGTCGTAAGTGACGATGTGGTAGCCGTTGGCGTGGGGGTAGACTGCGATGGGTTGCGCTTTGAGCGACGCTAGCAACCGTTCGAGGCGGGCTGCGGTTTGCTTGCTCGTCTTCTCAGCGATGGGGCACACAGTAGGTCCACCCTTGGTGCAGAGATCAATGAATGCGTTGAAGACACGGTCAGAGTCTTGCAGTTCAGGCGTAAGGTTGGCTGCGCGCCAGTTCACGGCATCCGTGATGCCATCAATCAACATGAGGCCGACATGGTCCGGATACATTGCGGCAAAATGCTGGCCAATGACTGTACCATAGCTCTACACAAGGCTTAGCGTTAGAGAACTTACTGGAGAAGAGCGGTGCGTACGATGCCGTAGTAGTTGAGCTTGTCTTCGCCCAATGCGCGTACGATGCTGAGCATGTCGCTCGCCGCGGTGGAGGTGTCCATGAATCGACCTCCACCCACCTCCTCTACGGTAGAGCCATTTCCTGTTCCAAGGTGGGTTTCGGCGCATTTGGCCGCGACGATCTCGCTGCGGGCCAAGGCATATCCCACATCAACCCGACTCTCCAAAGAGTAGATTTCGGTCTGCTCGAACGTCGCCCAATCCTGTGTGTCAAAACAAAACCCGGAAGGTAGGCTGAACCCCGTGCCCGTGGGTCGAATCCAACGATGTCATAGGCCGGACCGATGATGGGCGCGAGAAGCGGGCCGAGTTGGAGGATTGCTTGCGTACCAGGCCCACCAGGCCCACCCTGCGCAGGGAGGTCAGTATGCAAGCAAGCGAAAAAGCCAAACGAAGGTTCACGAACTGGGTTGAAGAGAACAGAGCCTGGATGAACACGTTAAACAATCTACGGCTTGAAGGTATAGTCGATTGTGGTCGCGCGCTCACCCTTGTAGTTCGCTGTGTCTGTTGCGGGCAGAACGGTACCGCTATCGTTGCGTTGGGTCCATTCGCGCGACTGTAGTCGAGCGGGACACTCAATAGACCACATTTGAACGACCCATAGCACGGTACCAGAGCCTTGAGATCGATGCTTGGAGTGACCTGCTTCCCACCCCGTCAGCCTCGATACATTGCAGCACGACACCCACACCCCATACAGTTGACCAGTCGAAATTCGGCGGTGCACCTTGTCGCGACTGAAGCTTTGCTGCCGCTTCTGCGAGACCTACTGCCGCAAGCAGGGAAACGACGCGAGTCTTTGACGACGCGAACGACATGGCGCGAAGTTGTTGGCGTAGGGTGGAGAGCGCCGCAGACACGCGTGGTACCATGGGGGGGTCCGTCGCATTTTATAGCGCGCTCACAGGAGCCACTTGTCGTTCGTCTCACCCCGCATTCTGATATCCATACGGCCCTGACTTGCGGGTATCGTGTGCGTCCATCTGTCACAAGACTGCACAAAGTGCGCCGCGGACTGCGCCGCAATGTATGACGTGATCGTAACCGACACGAAAGTGATAGTCTAAAAGAGTAGGAGGGACAAATGGGCAAGACGGCGCGCTTTCGGCACGCGCCGTGTCTCTTGGATAGCACACATTATGCATGTTTAGTCAGGACTCTTACTACTGGTGTCGCGATATGTCACATTTAGTTCATGACCTCGCGGGTCTTGCAATGTCACACATGCTATACGCCCATCAAATAAATCAAGCGCAACATCGTGGAGCGGCCCTGGGCAGGCTCAAGCCACACTTGAGATAATATATTCCCAAATCAAACACTGGTAGCGGAGTGGTCGACTGCCGATCACCTTTGGGATCGGGACCTAGGATCGATCGATCGACCAGCCGAGGGACATTCTTCCCATACCGCCATTTGTGCTCTTAATATACTGTGTTTCGCTGTGCGGTCCCCCAAGGAAGGGCTGTTGGGAGTATGTGAGCTGTCGGTGGAATGACAGCGGAACGAACGAGGGACGAATATCAGTCGTTCAAGAGTCGCTGCTCTGAAAGCCAACATTGTAGCAGCTCAGAAAAGGGAAAAAAAAATCGGTGCTCATTCGATATTTACGGAACAACGCAGAACTACTGCATTATTTCCTCATTCGTGATCAGGACCTTCCCACCTTGGTGCTTTGCTTTCCATTCTCATCAAGTGGCGCATCCAAAGGCAGAGCTGCAATAATGAGAAAAATGAATTTGAGTCTGAAAGCGGGTCCTTCTCTCTCAAGGCCCAGTCCGACATCTGATGCATCCATGCTGAATCCTGCTGCCAGGTCGCCCCGGCGGTCCGCGACAAGAATGAGAAGCACACAGCCGCGACAAATGGCAAAGCCGTTGATTATTATTATTATTTTAATTTTGGTAGTGTGCTCGTTCGACGTTCGACGCTTCAGGGTAGGAGATATATATAAGGGCACGCTGGTGGGGTGGTCGTGGCACTCCACGGGTTGCGCACTTTTTGCCAGAGGAAGAGAGCAAAACAGACCCCCCTGCCCCAGACCTGAGAGACAGACCCCTAGCACCATCTCTGCATCCCCCCGTGGCTCGATTAGCCTGAGCCAAAAGAGCCAAAGGAGCGGGGAAGCACAAGTCAGCTCGTGTCTCGCCCATGAGGCGGCATTATATAGGCTGGATGTCTGTGCGGGACGCTAGAAGCCATCAACTGTGTGATTTTAAGTTGAAAGGGCACGTTTCGGCCAATGGGAGGATAAGAGCTGGATTGGGTTTTGGCCGTGGAAGCAAGAGAGAGAGCACGGGGTTGATGTTGGCCTGTGCTTGGTGCTTCGCGCGAGAATTGATGAGGATGAGTATGACGCACGGAAATTCTCACGGGTCGGCACGCGCGCGTCAGACCATCGCATAGCTGCTGCCGGGGTGGACATTGGAAGCGTTGCGGTGTTGGTGAAGCTGAAGAGTGGTGGCGCAGGACGGGAGTGGATATGAGCCGGGTACCGGCATGAAGCGACCGGTACGGCGGGCGGGCGGGGCGGGGCAGTGAACTCTGTTGAAGGACTAGTCTCTCTCTTCTCCTGACGCGCGCGCTTTCTCTTGTCCTTTGACCTCCTCCTCCTCATCCGTTCAACCGCGCACCCGGCCTCGCCTTCGCACATGTCACAGGCAGCCGTACGTCCACCCACCCACGGCTGCAGTTCCTCTTTCGCTGACTGCGGCGCACCGCAGATCCGCCGCAAACTCGTCATCGTAGGCGACGTCCGTCCCCCCACCTTTGCGTTGCTTCAGCTCACTCTTTCTCTTGTCCAGGCGCATGCGGCAGACGTCGCTGTTATGTTCATTCGCGCTGGGCGAGTTTCCAAAGGAATATGTGCGTGCACACCGCCCCCCCTCCCTACTCCGCACCCGCCCGCCCGCCCCTGCAAAAGACCCTCGCATTGCTGACTCTCTTGTGCGCTCGTGCAGCAACCAAGTGCGCACGCTCTTTGCTGTGTAAACTACGTCACGGCTGACAACACGGTCGTGTAGCCATCTTTGAGAACTATGTAGCCGAGATTCGGCTCGACGGCAAGCCCGTCCAGCTTGCCCTTTGGGATAACCGCGTACGTAACCCCCCATTCTCCTCTCTCTCTCTCGCTGTCGCGTGTTGACATTACTTATATCCAGGGGCAAGAAGAATACGAGGTACCGTAAAACGTTACAACCCAAGACTGTTCGGCTGACTGACTGTGTGGTGTGAACGCGCGGTTGCGACCACTGTCATACGCCAAGTCGCACATCATCCTCATCGCATTCCGCCATCGACGTACCGGACTCGCTCGAGAACGTCACCGTAAAGGTCCGTTTTTATCCTTGGATCGGCTGGGAAACCCTTATGTCGAGGCGTGACACCCAATGGCTGACATTCCCACAACGTCATATCCATCCGAAAAACTCGCACACCTGCCTCTGGACTCGACTCTCGGACCCCTTGACCCCACCGCTCTATTCCCGCTCTTGCGCCCGAACACACCGACACACCGATACACCGACACGCTGTGCTGCGTGTGCTGCGCTGCACTGCGCCTCCCTCGGTCCCGCTCTACAGTGGATCGAAGAGGTCCGCAGCATCTGCGGGCCACAACTCCAGTCCTCCTCGTCGGCTGCAAAGCCGACCTACGTCCCTCGGACGATGCACCCGGGTGAGTTTGCGCGCTCGCGCGATTTGTGCCCGCCGAAATATTCAGCTGACTTTTTTTTGGCAGGTTTCGTGAGTCGCGCGATGGAGAGGCCGTGGCACGACAGATCGGAGCTCGCGCGTATAAAGAGTGTAGTGCCCTACGCATCGAGGTGCGCGCGCGCGTGCCCACTTCCCCTTGCAGCTCCTTATTGGACACACACACCATAATTGTAGGGCGTAGACGACGTATTCGAAGCCGCCACCGACTGAGCATGCTCATGCCCGGGCCCGCTGCACGTGGCTCGACACGGCGGCGGACGCGCCAATGGGCTTCCGCCAACGGCGACGACGACGCGGCACAGGGAGGAAGCAAATGTTGCGTTATTTGTTGAAAAAACCCCTCCGGACCGTGTTTCGTGATTTGCTCCCTCGTCTTGTGTCTCTCCGTCTCTCGATGTTTAAGTTTCCCCGCATATGCGCTTCTCTCTCTCTCTCTCTCTCCTCATAAGCACACACACACATACACACATACAGTCTCCCCCACGCGTCCTCCACGTCCCACGTCCCCACGTCCCCACGTCCCACCACCCCATACATCAGCGTCCACCACGTCCACCGCCTCACCGTCACCACGTCCACCGCCTCACCGATACACATTGTATTGACGTACGCTAGTCCCTCCCCCCCCTCGTGCTTTCCGCACTTTGCGTCCGTCCGCATCTCTTTTGTCTCCCCCCCTCCCAGCCTCTCCATTCCGAGTGTTCCGTTTTGTTCCTAGCCTCGACAGTTCCCCCCCAGTCTCAATGTCTTGGTCTCTCTCCAGTCCTCAGACCTAGGTCTCAGTATCAGTCCCGATATATACACATGCCTTTGATTTTTCTTTGTCGATGTCGATGTCGGTGTCAGCGTGAGCGTGAGCGTGTGAGCGGGGAGGAAGGTGCCGTTGGCGCAAAAAGTAAAAAAAAAAAGCAAAAGCGTGGACCTAAGGCCCAGCAGATTTAAGGTTGGAAACCAGGCGGTCCCGGGAATTAAGCCCGAACACGACACGGGTCGGAGACACCCATTCAAAGCGCGCAAACGTTCGATATGTGATGGGATTGTCAGACAGACGGACGCCTCAGGATCCTCTCCATCCGGAAGTCTTAACCGCGGCACTGGGCACTGGAAGTCGCTGTGCCCTATTTTCGATCTCTATCGCACGGCCGATTGCGTCAGATGATGATTGATTTTGGACGAAATCGAACACTTCTGTTGGCCAAGTTTGCGCTGAACCGTAACGACGGGCGGAGACAAACGTGAAGCGGGGATTGCGCCGACTGAAATTCTGCCTCTTCGACCCCACCGAAGCCTCCCCGGCAGCGACTGCGGACCGCCTTGAAGGTGGCGCACAATCGCAGGTGGCAGTCTCGTGGTCGTGGCGTTCGATTCCCTTTGCCCGCATCTGGTTTCCCGTACAAGCTCTGCATCTCTTCCTTGCCGTACCAAATCACCGCAAACATCATCCCCTACACTGCGGCTCTAGATCACGAATGTGCAGTCATTTTTGCAGGTCGCGACGCGCGGGCGAGAGACAAAATCAATACTCTGGGTCGTAGTTAGAAAACCGTGTCAAAGTCATGGAACGCGGTGACGCATCGCACGGCCGCGCCGGAACCTGCCCGAATGGGATTGCAGCTCGAGAATGGCTGCTGCCTCTGTCCCCAAGTTGCAAGTTGCAAGTTCGAAAGTGAGAGCCATCACGGGAGTACGGTTGGATGAAAAATTAGCCAGGAAAAGCGATAATTTCTCCGAAGGGACTGAAGACGGGGCACCCTCATTGCGCCGCCGGAGAGCACAAGTATAGTTCTTCTTACGTTGCTAACGTTCAGTTGTGGTCACGCAAGTTGAGAGGCCGGCTTTCATTCATCAAAATGCACGCTTTTTCTGACGTCATTTTTGGGCTTTGTTACAATATCAAATGTGCCAGGCCGCGCCGGATATGTCAGTAGAAACGCTTGTCACAAGTATCACGAGAAGTCAAACCATACCTAGACCCAATGGAGGGTATGCCCACACCAATTCTGAGAACAAGGTTGCGCCAGAATACACTGCGAGTTGGTCAGTTGGGGTGACTGGCGGCCCGGATCGCGGTCAGTCTAGAACTTCGCCCGACCGTTAGTCTATTGGCGTTCGCTGAGTCTATCGGCGTTCGCGACTCCAACGACCCCCCTGTCGACAAGGCGAGAGGATCGATCTGAGGTCAGGTGGGCTTATCGTTGCGCGCGAAAGCGAAAGAACGAATATACATTGAACTACTTTCTATTGGCTTGGATATGGCCTTGGCCTTTATATCCCTCAGACGCGATACCTGCACGCGTTCAGGCTCAGCAATCGCACTCGCAGATATTGCTCACCAGAGATAGGGTCTTGCCTCCTTTCAGTGCAATCTTGTTGGTCGCCTCTTGCCATTCCCTTGTCATAGTCTTGGGATTCGGCGGTGCCACCGTGCGAGAGATCCAGAAGAGCGCGCTGGAGATACCAATCATGGCCATTGTGCCGAGGAAGACCTTTGTAGCTGTACCAGGTGGGTTCGAAGGTGTACGAGGACCGTGAGGGCCGAATGCGACGTAGTATGCTGGAGATGCATAAAATGAGTGGAATGAGGGGCGATCGATATGTCCGCTCTTGTACTACTGACCAGCTTTCTTCTCATCGGTGCTCAAGCTCTTCCAGTCCTTCTTCTGCAAATTGCCCAGCTGCTGTGAACCTCGAGCTGCTCATTGGATGAGAGCCGACTCCATTGGGCTTCGACGTTCGATAAGGGGACCGCGCTCGCGTTTTGCACATATGCTGTGGCAGAGGCCGCTCGTACTGGCAGAGACGAAGTCCAAAAGGAGTGACGCAGAGTATTGAGAGGTGTGTGGATGAGACGTACAGCCTGCATCGTGCCTCAGAGCTCGAAAGGAGTTTCGGGTTGCCAAGGTGGAACGGAGCCGGTGGGTGCCGGTTAACCCTCCAGATTCTGCTCCAATTTTGCCGCTCTGCAGTGAAATCACCCTGAGACGCGGGAGATTCCCTCATATAAAACTCAGGGTATATTACCTTGTTTGGCTATGTTCTACTGACCATATCAAGGAGATCCAGGTTGCTCTGAAAAGGGGAACTTGGTCCAACCTCGTCGTGGAGATGCCGTTGGCTGCCACATAGGTGAGGTCTATACCAGTGAAAAATTGACGCAACGGCTTCAAGTTGTTGTAACAGAATCAGCGATGCTCTCATACGCTGATATACTTGTCTCTCAGTGCATGCAATGCAAGGAGATATACGATCAATTGCGTAAAGGTATGGCAAATGGTTTGATTGTTGGAAAAGTCGGCGCTGGTGGGCTTATGCATATAGGAACTAATTTTCGTTACAGCATGCCGCCTCGCGCGATTGACGCGTCGTTGCCAGCATCTGCCACCGCATCTATAGTGCCAGTTACGTGTTCTCGCCCATGATTGAATGACTTTTTTCCTATCTGCTCTGCCGCTCCCGCTCCCTGTTGCCGTACTCACTCCACCGCTTGCGATGAACCCGTCCTGTTCGTGCCAAATTCGCAGCGGTATCCTACGCAACTACGCCTGTCCATTGCACGAATTTATCTGCAGAGTGCATGCCCTTCGTTCTTATGTATCATCCGGCCTGCTGCCCATGTCTCCGTGCCCGCCTACGCCTTGCCTTGATCACTGGACAGCT
Source organism: Auriculariales sp. MPI-PUGE-AT-0066 (assembly GCA_020744175.1). NCBI lineage: Eukaryota > Fungi > Basidiomycota > Agaricomycetes > Auriculariales > Auriculariales sp. MPI-PUGE-AT-0066. The sequence goes on from JAGTJP010000159.1 coordinate 29,861, forward strand.
CGCTGAGGCACTGGCGACACCTGGCAAGACCTGAACGATCACTGTGATTCGCGCAAAAGCCGCCGACGCAGTGGTCAAGATACGCCTCCGCCGCCCCGCAGTTCCCTGGCCCGACGCAGCTTCGCCTAGATTCACCGTACATTGCACCGCGTGCCCAGCATCTCGCCCAATATCTCGAGCTCGCCCAACTCAGCCTTCAGCTCCGCTTCTGCAGCATCGAGTCTACCACGCCGCAGATGAATCTGCCCGAGGCTCAGCGTGCATTCCGCGCCATACACCCGCCAGCCATGTCTTCTAAACATCCACGTGAAATGGCCGAGCGCGCCATCGTACTCTTCGCGCCAACAGTAGATCTGCCCGAGCACCTGCCGGCACAGCGCGGCATCGACCTCCTAGCACATCTGGATGAAGATCGCCTGAGCCGCAAGTACCTCGTGCTGGGCCGGCCAGTACGACTCTTGCAGCAGCAGACGACTGGCCAAGAAGGCGGCTGCCGACGGGCCTCGAGGATTCAGAACCCACCGTACTCGGCGTCGAGCTTGCGCGCAGCCTGTAGATCATCGGTTGCCAGCGCCAATTCTCTGCGTTTGATCTGCCTGCTTTGCAACTTTGTGATGGTGCGCTGTACAGTTACATACTCAAATATAACTTTGGTTCACATACAATTTGTCATCTGGAGCCATGCAGGGCTACGGAACGGTCCTCGACCAGACTTTTACGCAGTGCGGGCAACCTGATGAAAGATGGGCATTACTATTTACCATTTGCTGGATAGCAGACATTAACATGTCGCATTCTGGTAACCTAACATCTGAGATGCAAGATGAGGGCAGCGTTTTCCAAGTCTTCATCGACCTTTGTATTGACTGGATGAGGAATCGACTCACTCGCAAGAACACATGAATACAGTGCGTGTCAACCTAGCCACGGTAAACTCACAATAAATCTCCGTCTACCTACATGCGGACGGCTACAAACTCATGCGTTTTGTCTGCAACCAGCATTATGCGCCGAAGGCGAGGTCCATCACCAACCTGGCCGAAGCCCTTGCGCCATCAAAAGACGGAACGTCCATGGTCACCGTCGACCTCGCCAAAGACGGCACTTCCTTCGTGGGCCTGTCATTCATTGGCAATATGTGGAGGCATCTACAACGGTTTTCCAGTCTAGCTATATGACTTCTAGCAATCCAAAGATATCGCCGACGTCGATACTCAGATTGAGGGTTTCTCTACCGCAGGGGCCAGAAGGTGGGTACTGGCTGTGAATTCAGTCAGTGAATCAAGTCAGTTGGTCGCATAAGCCATCCAAGGATCCTTGAATTCAGTCGCATCGTCGCGCATGAGAACCGATAATTCGCGTCAACACCGGAACATTCAGCCTCCGGTTGAGCGCGTCCGACTCCGACAAACCCGCGTTTGTCCTCCTGATCACACCTTCGGTCGCGTGCTCGACCCCGCAATCCCCGCTCTGGATGACCGCGTTTAAATCGGGTGACATCGGGTCAGCACTCACCTCCGTCATACAGCCGAGTTCACCCCATCCTGCCTGGAGAAGTGCGAAGTATCACGAGCCAGCAACGTACCTGCAAAAGACAACAGCTCGCGATACAGTCCCCGCATCGTTATCACCATGCTCGAATCCTGCTGTTTTGCTCTTCGACGCACTCACTCCCTAATATCAACAATAATCTGAGTTTTCAGATGAGCGATGTCACGTCACTTTATATTGACACCTTCTGAATAGGGCACATGCTTAAGCAAGCTCCCCTATACTCTCTGAGGTCACGTCCTGTGCACATTTCCCTCTTGGCATGGAAATGTTGAACAATACCAGCTTGGTCGCATGCCAAAAGAACCGTCTTCTTTTTGTCAAACGTGCCCTCCGACTTCCCCACGTGGCATGGAAATGTTCAACAATACCAGCTTGGTCGCATGCCAAAGAACCATCTTCTTTTCGTCAAACGTGTCCTCCGACTTCCCCACGTGGCTCTGGATCATTACCGGTGTCACCTTCGGTCAATACTTGCATATTGTAAGACGCGACCTGCTTATGCGGTATAAAGGGCATCCATGGCACGTGGTTGTATTGGCCTGCACACTTTGCATCTTCCCCAGGATGAAGTCTACCACTGTGCTCAGTCTCCTGATCGCTCCTACCATTGTCTACGCAGCTCTGGACGCGAACATCAAAGTGAGCTCCTAATCATTATTATCAAATTATCACATACTGACTCGTACGCCTAGGCGAAGGGCAAGGTCTACTTTGGTACGGCGCTGGATCCGGGCACTATCAACGATAGCGCTGTGAGCGCGGTTGCAAAATCTGAGATGGGACAACTCAGTGCGCGCTTTGCCTCCTCTTTGACACTTTGCTGAGTCCCACAATAGCTCCAGAGAACAGCGCGAAATGGGAGACCATCGAGCCCAGCCAGGGGTCTTTCAGCTACGGTCAGTTCGACACGCTCATGAACTTCGCCAAGACCAACAATAAGATCGTCCGTGGCCACACTCTGGGTGAGCTGTACTTTATTTCACCGGACATCTGGCTAACCTTGGAGCAGTCTGGCATTCGCAGCTTCCACAGTGGTCAGCAACATCCCGGGCGGCGTTGCAGAGGCCGCAGCTGACAGCATTGCAGGGTCAAGAACATCAACAGCGCGAGCACGTTGACTTCGGTCATCCAAAACCATGTCACTACGATCATGACTCGATACAAAGGCCAAATCTATGCCTGGGTATGCACCTGCCAGCCAGACGCGGCTATGAATTCTAAACGCCATCTATTAGGACGTAGTCAACGAGGTCATCGACGACAGCAGCGGTGGCCTTCGCGACTCTGTTTTCTCGCGACTTCTGAACGAGACCTTCATCGACATCGCATTCAAGGCTGCTCGTGCTGCTGACCCCACCGCAAAACTGTACATCAACGACTACAATATCGACTACGCTGGAACAAAGCTCACGGCCGTAAGTCAAACAATCACTAGGAACGCAACTATTCTCTGACGATGGTAATAGATGCTCGGCCTTCTAAGTCGTCTCAAGTCGCGCGGTGTTCCTGTCGATGGTGTTGGTACTCAGGCACACCTAATCGCTGGTCAGGTCAGCGCGTTCACCAGCGCCACGCAGCAGCTTCATAATACCGGCCTGGATGTTGCTATCACTGAGCTTGATATTCGGTCAGTATTCACAAGAGCTTCTAATCTATTACTTCTAATCTATTACTCAATGCCGTTCCAGCATCTCAAAGCCTGTGACTAGTACCAGTCTCACACAACAGCAGGCAGACTACAATACGGTGACGAAGGCCTGCATGAACCTCCCGCGCTGCGTTGGCATCACCGTCTGGGGTGTCAGCGACAAGGTACGCCTGATCGTGCCTGTCATTTGAGTGCCGCACTCATGTCGTTTTTGTAGAACTCCTGGGTCAGTGCTCTTATGGCTTGACGCTACATCTAACTCTGCTTCTAGGTCGACTCGACGTTCCCTAGCTACGACTCTCCACTGCTATGGGATGACAATGTGCAGAAGAAGGCTGCGTACACCGGCGCCGAACAGGCAATCGCGGCTGGTCCGGCAAGTAGTACCACAACGTCGACGACTAGCGACACCACGAGCACTACATCGACGACTGATACTACGACCACTACCAGTCCTACAACATCGACTACAACAACGACCACCACGACATCGAACCCTGGCGGTTGCACTGTGTCGAAGTGGGGGCAATGCGTTAGCACCCTTTTCCAACATGCCTCAGGGATGCTGAATTGTTTCTTTGACAGGGCGGTCAAACCTATAGCGGGTGCACGGTCTGCGCCTCAGGCTCCACTTGCCAGTCAGTTCCTTTTGGGCCAGCCAGTTGTTCTCTTCACTTACTCCATTTTTGTTATTTTAGGTATAGCAATCCTTGTGAGTTTAGCAACGAAAGAACCTCACTCCGTTCTGAAGCTGAGACATTCTGCAGGGTACTCCCAGTGCCTGTGACAGTAGGACGACTACCCTCATCTGTACGATGGTTTGCCGAGAATACAACTGTTTCCTCTCGAGTTTCTCGAGCCTTCAGCTCCTCTAGTGAGCTGTTCATTTCTTGGGAGGAGGGCAACAACGGGAATTGAGGCGGTGTCCCGCCATCAGACGCATGAAGTGCAATCTTGAAACGAAATGTGCAAAGACTTATGGACGTACACAAGCGTACGAGCTGCTAGCATCAAATGAACTATCATTGCTGACGTTCCCAAGGCACATATACATTTGGGCTGCTCCAGTCGCGCTCCGCGTGTTGGCTCCAAGTTGAGCACTGAACCCGCATGAAGCTGAGAGAGACTGTCCGGAACAAGGAATTGAGGTCCCTTGGGCGCGGATAGTCAGGATTCTCACTCGCTAGCTGCACCGGGTATTGACGGTGTATACCGTAGAGATACTTGCCCCTCGCGTTTAAGCTCATTTTGCCGTAGCCCACGCCATTGGAACTCCACGCCGTGATGACCAACTCGTCGTCACCGTCGCTCGTGTTGCACTACTTGAACTAGTCGAGATCGATTCAAATTCTCTGGCTGCTCGTGCGTCGCTGAATCTGCTTGTTTGACACCATTGACCATGCTCTCAGGAAGAAATAGGAGTGCAGTATGAGGTAAAGAAGTACAAGAGAACGGCTAAGTTCCTTGCGCCTCCGGAACTCAAGCAGGTACATTGTAGAGCTCGGGCTCCAGTATTGCAGGACGGCAGCCACATCATCATCGAGAGCAGCGCCATTGTTGGCACGTACAAGTGCTTTCTACGTAATTATCTCATTTATACTTGCTTTAGAATATCTCATCAGTAAATATGGTCCTCAGTTCAAGCCAAGCGACGAGAACTATTCCGACTAGCTGCAGCGTGTGTGAACTTGTTCCAATTCTATTCCACAATTGAATGTACACACTGCTCTGCGATAGTCACGCATATGGCTGAAGGTATACGTTATATATTATAACTGTCAGCTCGCAGAGAATCTAAGGTCTTGTGTAGGTTCTCTTGCGTCATCGGTGTCGCAGAAGGTCATCTGGTCGATGGTGCCTTCTCGCACGCCTTTCCTCATACGGCCCGTGATATCCCTCGTGTCCAGCAGGACAGGATCATTGCTGCCCGATTCGACCCAGACATCAAGGAGCTTATAAACACTATTGAAGAGCAGCTCTCCCAGAATGAGAAGCAAGGCAAGGGAGAATTCCTGTGCGGCGACCATCTGACCGGTTCCGACTTTATCGTGGTCTATACCTTCATCGAGACGGCGAGCTTTCTTCCACCTCTTGGACCAAAGACGAGAGCGTACGCGGAGCTTATCAAAGCGAGGTATGGGCACGGTGGATCAACTTTGGGGCGGACGGTGCTGATTTGCCTCTCATCATCTAGACCAGCCTTCCAATCGGTGAGTGCAACGGCGGGTGGCGCATTTCCTAAGGTGGCTTAAATATTACTTCAGGCGTACGAGAAGGGCGAAAGTCCTTGAACTGCAATCAACTCGTGGATATCGAGACTTTGACGAGTTAGATAGGACAAGTGATTCGGTATTTCACCCCGGTTACAAGAAGTGACCTGTGAGATTTGAAAAGACGACGCTATGAATACTTCAACATCCAGCTCGGTATACATAAACGTCATGGCGACTGCGTGTCCCATTATGGCCTAATTACTCATCAAGTATGAAAGCGTTCTCGCCAAGATCAACATTGGTGAATGGGAGGTCAGCGACTTGGCGGGTGTAGAACTCTCTAATGAAGAGAGCCTCGCGAACGAGTTGGTACGCGTCCCGAGCGAGGATAAAAAGTCCAAGGCCAATGGCAGAGTGCCACCTAGATTGAAGATCTCGATGAGAGGAGTCATCGTAAAGATAAATGCATGCGCGCTTACCAGACCGGTTCAAAATATGTCCAATGCCAGGTTGGACTCAATGCCATCAAACTCTCGTAGTTGACCACGCTCTGTCTGGCTCCCAAGAACCTTCGTAGTGGAGATAGCCAGCTGTACCTCAGGGACAACCAGCGTAGACCTCGACCAATCGCCGCCACGAGTGGTGGAATAGTCCACAGCCCGAGCATCGTGCGGCCCACAGGGATGACCGGCTTATCCGGCGGATCTGCCATAGGCCCAACAAAGACGTTGACGCCATCAGCCGCGTCCCGGCGCGTTTGGATGTAGAAGTCGCCGTCGGCCTGCAAGTGAACCGAGTGGTGCCACGCCGCGGCGTGACTGTACGTCGTGTTCGGGGGGATGGCATTTCGCACGAATCGCTTGTGCATCCACCCATAGGCGCGCTTATATCCTATTCGGATGAAGGGATATAGAATAGCGATGAGCCGCGGATGAGGCGGCCATTGGCGTACGAGCCGCCAAAATTGGTTGCCCAGCGTGTTGGACTGGCCGAGTGCCAGTGGCGGCAGAGATGGTAGAATGGCAAAGCTGATTTCGGAGAAGAGCTCGACCGGGAGCCTGACTTGCGGGTGCATGATCTTGCAGAAAACGAATGGCATGACGGGTAGCTGGCACGCGGCCGCGATTGACCATGCGCCGTTTTCTGGGAAGATGTACGCGCACAGACGATTCCCAAGCATGAGCCTGGCTGTCATGTAGCCATGGCTGAAGGCAAAAGAGGCGCATGCTAAAGGGAACGGTGAGTTCAAGCTTCTGACAACTGTGCTCCGCGCACCTGAGAATATCCCCAACCCAACACCAGCGAGACTGAATATAAACCAGGTGCCTCCAACGCGTGCGACAGCCTGATCAAAGCGACGGAATATCCCAAGAGATCTGAAACTCTTCCTCGAGATATGGTATGGCGTCCCGCAGCTGGAGCACTTCATACGAGCCTCGCGAGCATTTGGAGGCGCAGTATCAATCCAACTTAGTAGACACCGCTCATGCGCCACGAGGGTGCATTTGCAGGGGTGCACCCAGCCTATTGCTGGGCGAGCGCGCGAGGTGTCTTCTTCGGTGCAGATGAAGCAATATCGGACCTGCGCAAATACTCAATGTCAGAATTATTCACCAACCTCGCAGTTTGACGGCGTACAGCTAGATCATGTACAGTAGGGGCACGCGCATACGGCCAGCCGAGTGGTCGCCCATGTAGCCCGATGGCGGCCATGAGACGTTTGAGGAAGCGTATCGACAGGAAGGCAACCTGCAACTTCGGAGCGTGACCGTTCGCGTGAGTGACTCCGACTCAGACTCCGTCTACCTATTACTGCTACACAGCAACGTGCAACTGCAGTCATTAATTGCTGGGATAAAGGCTCTGCGATTACTCGTCGTAGTGGTAAAGTTTGGAGGAAAATGGTGTGAGCAGGGTCTGCGCCAGTTTCGATGCGGGCTGACAGAAACTGCGCATAATGCGTAATATTTATTCTTGTCTGATTCGTGCCTTCTGATTCGCTACGCCGACTCTCTATCTGATCGTGTGTCGTGGGACTGATCCTGACGCAGAACAAGGAGCTTCTCGTCGCCTCATTTTTTTAATCGTTGACCGTCGGACAGGGTTACTCTAGGTGTAGGTAGCTAGCTCCCTATCTATCACCGTCAATATTTCAATCCTGTAAAGCGTCTGGGCGAAGCTAGGACCCACAAGGCTTGTGAATTAGTTAATCATGAAGTTCATGATGAAAGCAATTGCTGTAAATTGTAGAGAACGTCTGCCAGGTCGCGCGTATCGCAACTTCTCAGGATCATTCAACACCCCAGTTTTATATGCACTACATAGCCAACTTGATTCACTGGCCCGAGAAATTTGTTGCAATAGGTGACCTCAAATGGTTGTTGACAGCGTAGCTTTGCGCTGTGATCGATGAAAACCAAGTTGCTTAGAACCGAGTTGAAATCGCTAATTGATGATAGACTTGCTCCTTATCTAGCGGTTACACGAGAGGTAATGTTAATGGTTGGCTGGTAGGTGGCTGTCGAAGACCCTGCGGAGTTCCGGAGATGAGCCGGCAACACACCTTGGTCTCGTCACGTTCGTCATGACCACTATCCCGGCACGGCTGGCGCGCGTAACTGTCGCGAGTGCCAACCTCGTCGAGGCGCGCGCACGCGCGAATACTTTGTACCGCGACTGGTACCGCGCCGTGCGTACTCATTGCGCCTACTCGCATTGTATCTGTGTGCTCACGCCTAGTTCTTTGTTCTTGATGACTCGATTTCTTCAACGCGAACACCGTTCCATTGATTCTTGGACGACTTGTTGTACCTCAGGCGCCGCAAATCGTTACGCTTTACGCGCTTCCAATGACTAGCGGCGACGTGAGGCATTGGCTGCGTCGTCAGTTCGAGCGTAATCGCCACGTCTCGGACCACAAGGTGCTCGACGTTCTTGTTTCGAAGGTGCCCTCCTGATTTAAGCCTACTGCTCGACTTTGACTGACTTGTTGAATGTGCAGGGACGAATGGAGTATCAAGAAACTATCAACACCTGGAAAGAGTACCCACACGTCCTGTCGATGCTGACCAAGGACCAGTACAACGTGCCGCAAGGGAAGACATTCATGCAGAAGTTCCTCGAAGGTGCGTGGACTTGCGGCATGCACCCTGCTTTGATTCCCTTTTCTACTTCCTACCTCCATAACCTTCGCGTGTGCAAGATCATTTACTCGTACTGACCAACTGCACTTTTAGGGAGGGACGAGGAGGCTTTGGTTCCCGCTGCGCCGTTATGAACGGTCGTACATAGACTACTCTCCGCAATTCAAATAACTTTGTCGACGATTTGAAAGCTGTTATTCCGGAAATTGTGTTCCTCTTCTTCCTAAACTTGCGCAGACGTTCCGCTGAGGTCTTATGCTGCGTCCGCCACCCACAAGCCCTTCGCACTTCGCGTAATTATGGATTAGTCTGTTGGGCCAATCGATGTCCTCTTTTCCACGGACCAACAACGACTATTGCAAATAGAAGACGTGCACGGCTTATGCATGCTTCGCTGCGGCAACTGACCCAGTCCCATGATCATTCTGGCCCGACGCTCTGCGCGCTTACCCATCTCTCCCTCATCCCTCGCACTTGCTCGCCATGCCGCACGATGGAACTGAACAGCAGCAGCAGCATCCCGCGCCGAAGGAAGACTTCAACTCCCTCACGTCAGCGATGATGGCCGACGAGAAGGCGTTGGCGACCGTCAAGGATCTCGTTCCGACCTTTAAGACGAAAGAGGAGGAAAGAGAGTATCTCAAGCACCGGCTCGCGCAGGCGTTCAGGATCTTTGGTCATCTGGGCTACGATGAAGGCGTCGCCGGACATATCACTCTCCGGTGAGCAGCCAGTGGAGCGCCGTGATTGAATGCTGCTAATACTGCCGCAGGATCCCGTCGTGCGCTTCATTCCTGCCTCCATGCAATCAGCTCAACTGATGAAGCTGCACCTTTTCAGGATCCTCACGTGAGCTGGGCGCATCATTTGTGAACGTCTACTGAACCTGTTGATTAGACGTTCTGGGTGAACCCGTTCGGCAGACACTTCACTCGCATCCGCGCACAGGACCTGCTGCATGTCGACCACTCCGGCAAGATCCTCGAGGACTCTGGCCCGGAACGTTTCCTAAACAGGGCCGCATTCATGATCCACTCCGAGGTACACAAGAAGCGTCCAGATGTGCTCTGCGCCGCGCATTCGCATTCAGTGCACGGTCGCGCGTTCTCCACGCTGGGTATTGAGCTTGACATGCTCACCCAGGTGAGAATGGCTTCATCTCTATGTTGAGCTGGACGCTTATGATATTCACACACTTACAGGACTCGTGCGCGTTTTACCAAGTAAGCATTGCATTCTTGGAAGCACGGAGCGCTCAATCTGCCTGCGCGCCAGGACCATGTTGTCTACACCCAATTCCGTGGTGTAGTCTTGGACGAAGAGGAGGGCATCGCAATCGCCGCGGCGCTGGGCAACAAGAAGGCAGCCATCCTGCAGAACACGGGCTGCTGATCGCGACCGACTCGATCGAGGCGACGATCTTCTTCTACAAGTCGCTCGAGAAGTCGTGTCAGGTGCAGCTCATGGCGGACGCCGCGGCGCAGGGACGCGGCATCAAGGCCGTGCGCATCGACGAGGCCGACGCGCTCAATACTTACAAGACCGTCGGCAGCCTCAGCGGCGGGTTCTACTCTGGCCTACCGGAGTTTCAGGCGCTCGAGGTGCGAGAAGCGCTGCTCCCGGTTGAGCTGAGATATGCGGCGCCAAAGTATTGGAAGCGCGCCAGCGACTGAACGCTATGTCTTGGCCGCCCGCACCACCGCTGTAGTAGCATCTCAAAAGTTGGCAAATACAACTTAGCAGAACCAGACCCGTGGGACATCATGCAGTTCTGCCTTCAGAAGAACTGAAAGCGCTTGCTACCGCCATTTCTGAGAGCAATCGACCGATCACGGGTTTGGTTCGAGTTAGTATGCGTCTATCTGCGGCGGCCGATACAGGTTGTGCGTGATCACCTAACTTTGTTCGCTACCGAGAGCCGAGTAGCGCAATCTTACTAATTCCTCATGACAGAGAGCACAAAGCGGGGGTGCGAACGATACCGAGGGAGTGGACGTAGGAGGACACTGGCTATTGAGACTTCAAAGTACGACGCATGGGTCTGCACAATAAAATTCAGGCTGGCAATCGATCCAGCTCAGTGCGAGGTAAGCAGTAAGTCATCCGAGTCTCGGGGGCAGACGGAGATTAGAACTGTGTCGGTCATTGCTTAGTCCTCTGAATCCAAGTCACGGCACAGCATCGCTTACGCATATTTTTGTAACTCACATGGGGAAGTCTCTGCTTTTGAGAGAATTCAATCAGAGTTTCCACATGCAGGCATAAGAGAAGAAGGCGCCCAGCCCGTCGGGAACACTCGAACTAGACTATTAAAATACCAATTTGCGCGTGCCACATAGCTTCTCTTCATAAGCAGCCTATGTCACTCTGCTAAGTTATGATAATGACTGAATTGACGGAGGATGTCGTGTCGGGTTTAATGCCGACATCAACTTCTGCGTTGCGATATTACCCGACGTGCATACCTACTAAAGGACGTGGGTCGCGCCAATTTATCCTTTTTTACAAATCCTCGCAGAATGTCCCAGCCACAGATCCTTAGCTTCGCTCTGTGCTTGTTCGACGGTGCTCAGCTTCTCGACTATGCCGGACCTATGGACCTCTTTGGCTTCCTAGACAATACACCTCGACACGATCCCAAACAATGGAAGCAATTTAAGGCAAATCCAAACGTTGCGTTCGACTTCTCATACATCGGCCCCACCAGCGAGCCTGTGCAGCCTACCAGTGGTCCAGCAGTCATTCCGACAGCGACCTACGACGAGATTCTGAGCAGCGGCAAACAATTCGATGTCATCCTGGTTCCAGGAGGTTTTTATTGCCATTCATATTCCACGCAGAACTCCTTACTTGATATGTTTCAGGCCGCGGTGTTCGTCCAGAGGTGATTCCAGAGTCCCTACTACGTTTCATCAAGGTGCAGACTCCCCTCGTCAAGTACCTGCTCAGTGTATGTACGGGATCTTGGGCATTGGCACAAGCTGGTGTGCTCGAGGGTCGTCGCGCTACAACGAATAAGTCTGTGTTTCTCGAAGTCGAAGTACGTTGTAAAGTCCTGGCCCGGAACAAATGTGTCTTTGACGAATTCTCCGCAGGGTCGAACCAGCGCCGCAATTGATTGGGTCCGTAAGGCGCGCTGGTTGAAGATGGGAACCTTTGGACAGCGAGCGGAGTGACTGCCGGTATCGATATGGCCGTTGCATGGCTCGAACATATCAATGGCCCCCATCTAACACTTGAAATCCGCTCCGACATCGAGTATAGCAAGGCAGAGCAGGATAGTGACGAGTGGGCCGCATTTTATGGCCTAGTATCTAAGATGCAGTGAAGGGATGAGCATCGAGTATATTTCGGTTATTTAAACTCTCAGTGATCAGTGTAGATTATCCACAATCCCAACTCACGCCGATTTCAATGTTATAGCTGAAAGCACCGTGATTCCAGCTGGTAATGGGCCAGGAAAGCCGTTCTGGGGCAGATGCAACAGGGATCGTGGCCCGTTCATCGCGATCGGCACTCCCGTACCTCATCAAGTCTGCCCGGAGTCAAGAGTTCTCAAACACGCATCAATAACCACCTTTTCTTTTTGACTCTAGCATATGATAGCGAGACCTGTAGCTTGGGCATATCAGGAGTTATCATGAAGGCTTGTTGAGCGGAAGCAGCGACCGGCATCTGCCGGCGCTAGTTCGTGGCTCCGACACTTGCTCTTCACCGCTACCCCATGAACCGCCGCTGACACCGCGCACCTAAAAATGCACGGCAATGAACTTTTTGGACTTTCAATACCTAGCATTCGCTTCAATTCAGCTCGTGAATAGTGTTTCACAACGTCAAAGTATCAGGCTGAATGAAGGGAAATAATCGATCGAATATTTCGATTCATTATTTCCCATCGTTCAGCCTGATACTTTCGATGTGGGCCCGCTCGCTAGGGCGGTGAGTTTGTGTCTTCGATCAATCGGCACTTAGGGCGGCGGGACTAGGATGGGGTCGACACCAGAGCAAGCCGAACCGATCGTTCTCGTGGTCACCTTCCATGAAAGTGGTGTATCCTTGAATAATCCGCCCTTTTCACGGGACCGTCCGTCGCATGCTCTTCACTTGTCCTCTTCATGGTGCTTGTCAACGAGGCTCCCGCTGGTCGTCCCCTCTCCGTCGAACAGCTGGTCGAGCTCCGTCGTTTCAACCTCGCCCAGGTCATAGTCAACTGTCTGTGCTTCGGTGCGCGCGCATTATTTTGCGGTGACTATTATTTGTCTGACTTGCGATATTGTAGGCATCTTTATTGCGCTTGCCGTCACAACACTTTATCGACTATGGCGGCGCGTGCGCTTCCTGCCTCAAAGGACTTTCCTGCTCATTATATCACACGTCATTGTTGTAACAATATTCTACACTATATGGATTGCGACGACAGCGTCCATCTCGCGACAACAGCTCAAGTACGAGGTCGGTGATGTACGCGACGTACCGACGCGCTGTCCAGCACCCGTTATTCTGGCTTACATCGCAATCACACTCGTCGTATTCATGAACGACGGCATGCTTGTACGTGTAACGCATTTTCAGGTGCGAACCATTCCCTGACTCCCGTGCAGATTCACCGCTGTTGGATCATCATGGAGCGATCAAACCTGATCATTATTCCCACTGTACTCTTTGTTATCAAGACCTGTGCGCAAGCATTTCTCTGATTTTTGCAGATGGTACACGCGGTGCTAACGTTGTTGCAGCATTGTATGTCGCGAACGGCTTCATTATTGTCACGCAGCACCGTTCCATGGACCGCTACCTTATCATCCCCGGCCTCGGTGTCTCGCTGGCGAACCACATCATCCTCTCCGCCGCGGGATGCTTCAAGCTGCTCGCGTACCGTCGAGCCGCACAGTCTCTCGGCGACAAGAGTGGCATGGAGTACGTTGCGGTCGCCTACGTCCTCGCGTTCGCCGGCGCAATCTACGCCATTTCCAACATTCTCGCGCTGACTACCAACAATACCACCGTTCAGCCCTTGTCAAACGCAATCTGTTCG
>JAGTJP010000016.1:0-405146 GCA_020744175.1 Auriculariales sp. MPI-PUGE-AT-0066
TTGCCGTTTGTGCCCACCACAGGCTGCCGACCACGGACACCTCTTAGATACAATGTCACCCCCCTCGAGAAGGACCTAAGAGACCTCGCACAACCTAACCGCGGATGACCGCGGTTATGCACGCTCGAAAAGGCAAGTTGACCTATAACCAAGTGGTTGCCTTTCCCACCCATGCGGAGGTTTAGGCGCCGGCGCCACCGCGTGGTTCTGCCTCTCACCCGCCCGGTTGACCTCTCAACCGCACGGCTGAGACATCGCTAGATCTCAGCTGTAATCTGCCCTCAGGTGGCCCAGGTAGCTGCTGTATTCAGCATATATAGCCATTTCTGTATCGGTGGAAGAATAAAACATGCAGATGTCGCTTGTCTATTATTACACAATATTATCTTTTTTTTTGTCCTGGCCTCTCCTGACCAGGCTTCGAGTCGCGCGGACAGCCTGAGATGATGGTCGATATGTCTCGAAAGGTGCATCTTGTCTGACGAGTGTGAGATCCTATTGCTCAGCTCGACGAGGTTGCAGTTGTACTCGCCAATACACGCAAGAATGGCCTGTAATCAAATGACAGGTATGTCGTGCGCATCTTGTCCTGCAAGCGAATCACCAAGTAGACCAGCTTACTAATGTTGTTGGTGAGGCCGGCCACAAGATTTTCAGAATTCCACAGGAGCATGAGACTCTGCAGCTGGGCACGAAGCGGATGGTTTATCTCAAATGTGCCAAATTTGAATGCTCTCACTCAGGCTGAATTTTGCAAGTGCACCAGCTGCTATTGTTGCTGGTACTGTCTTTCCGGTGACATAGTAATGCAGATTGAGGAAAGGCAGTGTGAATAGATCCGGTGTCCAATGTAACATCAACTGCGAACATGCTACCAATAGCCATTGAAGCACTCCTAGCCTGTTTTCATCAGATACACAGCTTTTTCTGGTTGTCTAATATTAAGGAATCAATGAATCTTTGTATTTGAATCATGTATTTACACCTTGGTATGTTGCTGATCTGCAGTTGTAAGATGTTGCTTCACGGAACACTATGCCACTGATCTTCTGTAGGCCGTGGGACACAATATCTGTATTTTAGGACCGGATATAAAACTAGCTATATGGGAACAAGTATTAGATAGTAGCTGCAAGGGAGCATGTCGGACATCATAGAGTGATAGGTATTGGTTTGAATGTTGAAGCCAGTTGGACAAGAGGTTATTCAGCGCCGTCTCACCAAAGGCTCGCACTATGAGTAAAAATATGATACCTTGACATGCTCTCACCTGTGAAAGCTTTATTGGCTAACATATAAAGGTGCTGTGATGGGACATGTTCGAAGGAGGGGCATGCTTGAACAAATAAAAGGTATGTGAGCCCCAGAGAACATCCAGCCATGCATTATTGCATCTTCTTAAACACATATAAGCAGCACATATTGAGTGAGATACCACTTATTTTTCTGGGAATACATTTCAGCAGTGGCACGAGTGGGTGGTTTCATGAGGAACACCATGTGCGACAAGTGTTTGATGAGTAGCCTCTTGCGCTACCGAACACGCAGCAATGTTACCTAATTGAAGCAGGATGACCTGTAAATTGTTTAATACTATTTATTCAGTGCCACCGCACCCGGGAATTCATTTGAGAGGTGTCCTGGTTCAAAAATACCACAGATGTGTGATAAGATACAGTCTGGTGCGAGTGTGTGTGGGAAACTTCACCTGGTTGTTGGGCCATTTTTCGTGCCTAATGTCTCATTTGATTACACTCAATCTAGTTTCGTACTTTGGTTGACATGATGCATATGTATTGCCAGCTGGTGCATCTGTTGTCAGATCAATCCCCCACCCCACCTGCGACCACCATCAAAAGAAGCTGTTATGTTCACACATCTACGAGGGTTTTGATATGGTCCTGTATCTTAGCTGCGAGCGCCACAAGTCGCTTCTGTCTGTGCCTTGGTCGCCGCTCCCACCCGCGTACTAGCACTGCAACAATGCTGAGTTAGACGAGTGCAGCTATCCAGGCAGTTACGAGTACAACGACACCAAATACATTCGCAGCGTCACGACATGCATGAACGCCGCCATCGCCAGGCCTTGAGAGCATTGCACTGGCCATCCACCGGCACTCATAGCACCGCAGCTGCATAGCCAGCGAGTCGAGCCCAAGATGACTAAGCTTGAACAGATGCCGGACCTTTGATGTCTGCTGCTGCCCAGAAAGCTCCATCGAGATAAACCAAAGCTGTCATCATTTATCTGCTGTACATACCCGACATCCGTGCGGTTAACCACACGATTATGTGCCAACCACGTGGATATGAGCCAACCTAGCGGTTGTCTGCGCAAGTGCAGGCCGTGCACAATATCCGAGATATCAGTCGCTCTGATAGGTACTGAGTGCCGCCCTGACCGCGCGGTTGCCAATGTCCAAATGGTTGTCCTTGGATGCAGTTCGGATATTAGTACTAAAACCCCCCAAAACCACGGATGACCGCGGGTGCAGCCTGCAACACCTGTTAGGTGTCATTGCAGACATGGCTGCATTGTATCTAAGAGGTATCCCCGGATGGCACCCCGACCTGTTGTGCCTGGCAAGTTGCCGTGGCGCTGCAACAAGTTGCCCGCAGCTCGTTTCGAATTGCTTCGATCTTTCTCAATCCCGTGATTTTCTTCCTCTACTAACTGTATCAGTGAATAGAAGCTCAGTAAAGTTGCCTTCAGAGCAAGTGACCGTCAACGCTTGGCTGCAAAATGACAACTGGCACCCTGCAGACACCTGCCCTGCGAAGCCAGGTCAGGGTCCGGCTGAGCTTGCTCTGGTAATGATCGGGAATCGACCACAGGCCTCTATCAATGAACGTTCGCTGAGATATATACTTGGTCTCGCACCAAGCAGTAGTCGGCCTTGAAGTCTTAATCGAGCCAGCTAACTTCTCAACGGACTCAGTAGGCAACTCCCCTTTTCCCGAGCACCGGATTCGCTTGCCGAGGCGCGCACACCCTGTGTGGCGGAAAAATTAGGAGATCCACCTGATTTCAAGAACCGCGACGCAACCTCACTTCGTCACTTTCCCTTTTCCCTCTCACAACGCATGCCTCCGCGCGGTGCTCCCGCAGCTGGACGTGGCCGCGGCCGCGGTCGTGGTGGGCCACCTCAAGCTATGGCTACTACGCCCCAGATGGCGGCAGTCGCAGCTACTACATCCAACATCGCCATCGCTCCGCACGTGCAGACCATTGCCGTTCGCCGCCCAGGTCACGGTACCAAAGGGCGCCTAATCAACGTTGTGACGAACCACTTCGAGATGAGGATGTCGAATGCAACTCTACACCAGTATGATGGTGCGCACCGCGCCGTTTGTATACCGCCTATCTGCTCACTCCAACGCAGTTGGTTCGTCGTGACCGTTCTCCCCCACTTCTGGCTGATTCTGACTTGTTTCCGAGAGCAGAGATTCGCAGTGCGGGTGGAAAGCCATGTCCAGCGCGTATGAGATGGCAGGT
Source organism: Auriculariales sp. MPI-PUGE-AT-0066 (assembly GCA_020744175.1). Classification (NCBI taxonomy): domain Eukaryota; kingdom Fungi; phylum Basidiomycota; class Agaricomycetes; order Auriculariales; species Auriculariales sp. MPI-PUGE-AT-0066. Next base: position 3,497 of record JAGTJP010000016.1, read on the forward strand.
TATGGAGAAGCTGCAGGCGCAGGTTCCACAGATGTTCACCCCGCGTGCCGCGTATGACGGAAACAAGATATTGGTCGTTCCCCGGCTGCTCCCATTCGCAGGTGTCGCGGAGGTTTGCCATGGTCTTTTTCTTTGCAAAGCGTTTACAGCTCACTCACGTTTGGCTTAGTTCACGGTGGACATGTCAGAGGGGCCAACCGATAAGCAGGCCAAGCCGGCCAAGGTGCTGCTCAAGAAGACTACAGAATGCAACCTCGAGTACGGTTCCCTTATTCCTCCTCAAACAAGCTCACCCCCTCTTGCAGGCTTCTACACCGCTTCGTGAACGGTCAACAATCCCTCGACAACGATATCATTTCCGCTATTACAGCGCTCAACATCATTGTGCGAGCTGGCCCTGCGTCGTACGTGTTCTTTACTCTCAACCCAGCTTTCTACCGTGCATCTTCCCCCTCTTCCTCACGTTGCACTCCATCTCCTGATTGGACGTGTGTCGTATCTGAGCTTTCAAGATCGCCACGTCTACCTTCTGTCGTTCCCCTTCCCTTCTCACATTGCACTCGCCGTTCACTCTCTCCTCGCCTCAATCCTGACATCATCTCTAGTCGTTACCCGACCAAAGGCGCATCGTTCTTCACCCCTCGCGAGACGCGAGACATCGGAAACGCCATCATCCTCGTGCGAGGCTACTTCCAATCTGTGCGCGCTGGCCCAGGTCGTATGCTGCTCAACCTCGACATCTCCACTGGCGCAATGTATAAGCCCGGCAACCTGATCGACGTCTGTCTCGACGTACTCGGCCTTCAACGCAAGGACGTCGCCCGGCTCTACGCGGCGAACCTGAACGAGAACGACCGCGACCGCCTGTCCAAGTTCCTGTCTGGCGTCAGCGTTGTTAACGTTGTGGATCGGTCGCGTCCGCCTAAGATGCTGCTCAAAATCCTGAAGGGTATCGACTCGACCAAGACGTTCCCAGTGGATAAACCGGGAGCGCCCAAGAAGACAATTTCCATCGCCGTACGTTGCTACATCGCGATATGTATGAGACGGTGTTGCTCAACTTACTGTAGAAATACTTCCAAGAGACCTACAACCGGGTCCTCGCCCAGCCCAAAGTCGTTCTCGCCGATCTGGGTCGCAACATCCTCGTTCCGCTCGAGCTGCTCGAGATCAAGGAGGGCCAGCTCATGAACATCAAGCGCAAGGTGCCGCTCGAGAAGACCAACGATGTCCTCGCTTTCGCCACCAGGAAGCCGCAAGAGCGATTTGCGAGCATTATAGAAGGCCTTACGGAGCTTAAATTTGCACAAAACCGGTTCTTGATCGATGCGGGAATCGGTGTCGACGAACGCGAGACCGGTGTCAGAGCGCGCGTGCTTCCTCCGCCGACGCTCAAGTACGGTCCAGGTTCGAAGGTCGCCACCGTTGTATGTTGTCCCTTGTTCTTTTCGCGCGCGATGCGTAAGGAGAAAGCAATCGTCTAACAAAGGCGAAGGTCCCTCGTGATGGCGCGTGGAACATGGTCGATAAGCGCTTCGTTCTCCCTGCACAGATCAAGGCATGGGCGATTGTCGTCTACGAACGGAAACAACACTTCGACGAGCGCAAGGTGCAAGACGTCATCAAGGGCTTCCGTCTTTCCGCGAAGGATGCTGGTTTGTGCTTTTGTAAGTTTTTGTCATTCTCACTCTGAATATGCGCGCAGGTGTCACAGGCTTCGAGGCGAACCCGGTCGTGGAATGGCACAACCCGCAGGGCATCATTGCAGACGTGTGTCTAGACTGGGCGTCCTGTGCTACGGTCTTGAAACTCACCAGCTTTGTTCAGCAATTGCGTGGTGTCGGTGGGAAATGCAAGCAAGTCACAGGCAACCTCCCGACCTTGATCGTCTCCGTGCTACCCAACGGCGCGACGGACATTTACTACGCGATTAAACAGTGCGCGTTCCCTCCATAAACTAAGCGTGTTTGAAGCCCTGACTATTCTGGGCATACAGCTTCGGCGATATCATGACCGGAGTCGCAACGCAGTGTCTTCTCTCGAAGAAGTGCGGCGGCGCCAAACCCGCCTACTGGGCGAACGTCTTGCTAAAGTGTGACGCATTTCTTCTTTCTACCTCACGACGTCTCACTCGTGCTTCGTGCAGGGTAAACGTCAAGCTAGGAGGTATAAATGTAATTCCAGACGCGCCGTCCGTGCCGTTCTTGTCAAATCCTGCCGTACCAGCGCTCGTCCTCGGTGCCGACGTCGTTCACCCACCACAAGATAGCAAGACTGTACCTTCCTTCGCGGCGCTGGTTGGTAATGTCGATGGGGACGTCTCCAAGTACATCGCGCGCAGCCGTGCACAACCACCGCGACAGGAGATGATTGACGAGCTGGGTGAGATGGCAAAGGAAATCTTGTTGATGTACGGCCGGTACCGCGATAACGTGGAGAAGAAGGCGGGCTGGCCAAAGCGCGTCATCTTCTACCGGTACGTTGCCAGTTGCCATTCTCGAATGAAGAGCATGAACCTAATACATGGATCTCAGGGATGGCGTCTCGGAAGGCCAGTTTCAGCAAGTCCTTGATCATGAAATACCGCAGCTCCGTCGTACGTCCAACCATTCCCATCCCTTTGCCGTCACGTCGTCTCACTATGTTTGTAGGTGCCTTCGCAGAGCTCGGTATCGATCCGGCACCAAAGCTCACTGTGCTCATCGTCGGCAAGCGTCACCATGTCCGTATGCGCCCATCGAACCCGTCTGAGGGCGATCGCAGCGGCAACTGCCCATCGGGCACTATCATCGATACCTCCATAGTACACCCGACAGACTTCGACTGGTACCTGCAGTCGCACGGCGGGCTCCTAGGCACTTCACGCTCCGCGCACTACACAGTGCTACTCGACGAGAACGGGTTCGCGCCCGATGCGATACAGGCGTTAAGCTTCGCGCTGTGCCATGTATATGCGAGGAGCACGCGGGCAGTGAGCATCCCTGCGCCAGTGTATTACGCGGATATTGTATGCGCGCGGGCTAGAGCACATTACGATCCCAGTGCTCAACAGGTTCGTCGTTCAACTTGTCTTCTATTCTTCAACATCGCTGACTGCAAGCTCAAGCAAATGTCGTTCTCCGAGGATGGGAGCAACGTGAGCTCGGTCGAAGCACAGTATCAGAAGAACAAGGAAGGATTCAAGCAACTACATCGTACGACTGCTCTCAACATGTATTTTATGTGACAGCTTAACACTGTGCTCAAACCAGCGTCGTGTAATCATCGCACGGTGGATATTTTCTGAGCTTCCGTGCCGTGCGAGAGAAGCTAATCCATCAGCGTTCGCTGAAATTTATTTCCTCTCATTTTTTAACTGTGGGACGGGTCACTGAGCAAGACAAACGCTAATCAGGGAAGAATAAACAACACTGTCCTTTCTTCGGTTTTGCGTGCACGCAAGATACCGAGTGACGTTGGATCTTGTGACGGGTTGTCTTTCTGCCGCATGACTACCGGTGCCGCACCTGCCCGCCTGGTCTCTTACCCTCCGTATTCACGATCTCCTTTCGTCACTTACATGGCTTAAAAGTCACTTCCACGCCTCAGGCCCAATTCTATCGTCGACGACAGATGGAAAATGACGATACTATAAGCGCCGTGTTGCTCTCAAGCCAGCCGCAGCTCAGTCGTTTGAGACGCAGCTAATATATTGTCTAGAGTTGAGCCAGTACAACACTAGGCCAATATGTAACGGGTATACCCATCGGCTTCACCTGTCAATCAGATGTGACTTGGTCAGTTAACGTTAGCGGATGTCGTCTCCGAGACTCGGAGTAGCACGACCCCGGTCAAAGCGCCTTACCTAAAGACTAGAGGCTGTGTGAGCAGCTGAAGGCTCGGATCACATTTGGTTACTTATAGTCGCGGGCTCCTATTCCAGGTTGAACATCACCGAGTGTCGTATCCATGCCAGAACAAGACATAACTTCTGCAGTTGCTACTGAACCCCGCGCTCTATCAATCAAGATGCGTCCGCGACGGCCACAAAGCGGGCGCGAGCAAGGTGGCGACGGCAGGAACGCGGGCGCGGGCAAGGTGGCGACGGCAGGAACGTGGATGTGATTAGGCGGGTCGGCAAGTGTGATTAGGCGGGTCGTGCTTAATGCGAAGGCACGGTGTGCCGCTTGTGCAGGTAACATTTATAACCGGGCGTTGGTCGTACCGATATTCACCGTGCCCCCTTCCCGCACCCTCACTTCGACCTCGCGATGCGCGTCTCGGTCAACGCGACGCTGCTCTTGCAGGCACAGCAAGTCCCGTTTGCGTCACTGTATGCGTCCCCAACTGGCGTTAGCAGCTTGACCCGGGGTCCCACGAACTTTACTGCGGCTGGCGCGTTCCCAACGGACGCGTTTAAGCACTACTACAATGAGCCAACGCAAACTACCCAGCAAGTTCAGCCCGTGATCACTGATCCCATATCTGTTCGTCGAATGCGATGTCGATTGTGTATTGCGAGCTGACAATTTCTATAAAGAGCAAGATATATCCTCTCGAACTAACAGACCCGCGCGCGGTTCCGACGGTAAGTGTTGGCTCTGTAGCTTGATATCCATCATTCATTATTTTATCCGTAGAACAACGCAGTCGACAGACATCTCTTCCCGCCAGCGGCCTCCAAACACGCGTTGCTCGCCAACGCGATCTACCAAATCGACTCCATTGTCTCATCTCAGTATTTGAAATCCAATTGCTCCAAGTGCATCGCTTCCCTTGAAGTCGCGAAGTTCGTCGTTCTCGCAGAGCCCAAGCTGGGTCCCAAGCTAGCAGTTGCGCTATGCATCAAATATAAGACCGAATGGAAGTCACAACGCGACTCCAGGTGCCATTCGACATACAACGAGCACGGCTTAGGAGCCGTTATCACTCAGGTTATTTCATTTGCCGACGTTGGTGGATATGACGGTCAGGTTGGTGGATTCGGCGTTCTTGTGAGTTCCAGGATTTTGACAACTCTGCAGATGCTCTGCAACAGCTTCGTGAACGGGACATGCCCGCGTCCACCTCCCACCCCATTGGACCTGGCCAGCTGGTTTAAGAAGCCCAAGCCCGATCCACTTCCTGAACCCAAACGCAGCGGACAGCGCGTCAAAGTTCTTCATCTGTCCGACATCCATCTCGATCCCCGTACGCAAGACAGTTTAACGTATCCACATTCATTTAGTTGACCTTGTTGATTTCTTTACGCAGGCTACCTGAACGGAGCCGAGGCAGCATGCAACTCGACAGCCGAAGATACCTTTGCTCGGATGTGCTGCCGTTATGGCGTGTACAACGGCACCGTTGGCCGACATGAGACGGTCCTTCCTGCTCCTCGCTTTGGCGCATGGCTTTGGTATGCGATATTGGTCCCTCGTGTTCTGTGAAGAAGTGACTAAACGCAACGCTCTTCAGTGATACGCCACTTGCATTGACTATGGCATCGCTCGAGGCAATTCCAGTACTCGCAGGAACTGAAGACACTGGCTTCGCTTGGAGTATCTATACGGGTGATCTTGTTGCACACGACGCCGACAACGAGCTGTCCCGAGACTATGTCATGTACACTGAGGTACGCCGTCATAGTCGAACAACCACATGGCCGCTAACCGACCAGCAGTCGCTCGTCTACGACCTCATGCGACGCTACTTGGGCTCGGGCCCGATGTACGTCGCCTTGGGGAACCACGACAGTTACAACCAGTACGCATCATGGTATCTACAAGTCAATCTTGGGTTTTGACAGAGGTTCAGCGCGCAAGACAGTCCACATAGTTTGGGAGGACCGCTGGAGAACCAGTACAGTTGGTGCGTCTTCCTGCTCTGTCGCTCTCAGTTGAATGACCGGTGCTTAGGAACTACGACCACGTCGCGGCGCTGTGGGAATACGAGTCGTGGTTGCCCTCAGTGGCCGTTGCAAGTGCGCGGGCGCACTATGGCGGATACAGCGTGCAGCGCGAGGATGGCTTGCGTATCATCACGCTCAACACTGATATGTGGCTCACATCCAACTTTTTTAATTACATCAACATGACGGCCGACACGAGTGGCATGCTCAGATGGCTCACGGATGAGCTGCAGGACGCGGAGGATGTCGGACAGCGAGTGTGGATTGTTGGTCATGTTCTCACGGGTTGGGATGGCACGCATGCTCTTGTCAACCCGACCAATCTATTCTATCAGATGTGCGTGCGCATTTTGGAGGGAACAACAGGTTCTGACGTGTTCTCGACAGCGTCGACCGCTACTCGCCCCACGTGATAGCTAGTACGTGTCGCCATCCCTCAAGCTCGCCAATACTCACGGTATCTTATAGACATCTTCTTTGGTCACACTCACGAAGATCACTTCTCTATATACTATACCAACAACGCCACCGTTAAGACTGCGGCTACTGCTATGGCTGTGTCCTGGGTTAGCCCGTTCCATCTAAGCGAGCCATTCACTTACTCGCAAACAGATTGGCCCATCAATTACGCCGCTTAAGCATCTAAACAGCGGCTTTCGCGTGTACGAAGTTGACTCTGGGGTGAGCTCGTTTCGTATTCGCGTCTTAATCGTTCTATAACAAGATACATTCACCTCGTTCAGTCATTCGAGATCATGGATGCGCACACGTGAGTCCCGCACGCCATAGTTATCGTTGCTTCAACGTTGACACAAGCTTCTGACCCAAACTGTCCTTCTACAGCTGGATCAGTAACGTCTCCAGCTTTTCTGCACTAGAAGGGCAAATCGAACAAGGTCCAACGTACGAATATGAGTATTCAACACGCGATGCGTACAATCAGAGCATCACGTGGGGTAAGGACGACCCACTGAATGCGACTTGGTGGCATATGGTTACAGCAGGTAGTTGTCTGTCCACCTTCGTTTACCATCCTTCAATCTAATCACGAATGTTACAGAGATGAACAACAGTGTGGCGCTTGTCCAAAAGTTCACCAAGTTCCAGAGCAAAAGCTCAGACTGGAATCCGCAATGCACCTCGGCGGATTGTATTTCTGCGAAGATTTGCTACATGCGCAGCGCTTCCACAAGTATAGCAGCGGACTGCAAGCCTGGTTACGGTTCCGTCCAGAATTAGACATCAGTGACGGTGAAATTGCGCGCAGTTTCATAGTAGATCAATGTGTAGCGTTTAACGAGATTCGATCACGATGTTCCAAACCCACGGCTGAGCGCGAAATGCAATCACCGCGGAGTACCAGACCGCTCGGAACTCATGTTAGGAGACCTTGGAGGGAATCAAACCTACCCAAACCCTGGATTAGTTGAGCAAGACTATACATCTGTCGATACTATAGCAGTGTTTGCTCTTCGCATTGCGCGTGATATATTTCAGTGTTTAGCATTACGACTTGGGACCTCCACTCCTTCCTCCTGTTCTCTAAGCGAGCATATTAAGTCAGACAGACATCTAGACAAGTATTCATGCCCTATTTTGTAGCTTTGTGAAGTCTGACTGCCCGGATTTGATCGGCAGAGGTTGCCTGCCTTTCAGGCTTGTGAAGTTGTCAATGAGACATGGGATGTGTTGCACCTACAGCTCAAGGCACATGGAATAACATGCTGATTGAGACAGCCGGGTGCCGCTTCATCAAAGCCGCCATTTTGTCGTGTGGGGCGTGCGTTTTGACGGGCTCGGTGAATCTCACTGTCGGCAAACTCCGTGTGACGAGTTTCCAGAAGAATGGAACCTTCCAGCGAAAGCAGCCAAAGCCTTGGTTATGAGACACGTCTCAAAAGACTGAAATGTGGTGGTAGCGTTGCCGCTCACCACCATTGACCCTAGAGAGTTACCAAAATTCCGTTTAGCTCCCAAAGCGGCAATTGCCGGTTTGGTGCCGAGCCGCGGCTAATTTGCCCTTGCGTCCCCAACACCATTTCCCTCAGACATAAACCGCAATGAGACAGAAGTACCTCTCAAATGGTGGTTATAGCACTTTAGGAGAGCGAGCAAGACAATCGCATTAGTCAGGACTCAGCAACATGTCTTGGAGGAGGAGCAAGCCGCCGATCATGCCACCGGCAACTCACCTCATTGACAGCAAAGCTGGATATAGAATGCGTGAAGCTTGGCGTAGTATTTAGAGCAGCAGCACAATGCATATGATCTGCACTGCATTGTGCCTCGGAGTATCAAACATGATTTGCTGGATCGAGAGCTTGACTGGCATCGAGAGCGGAGCCTTCCCAGGGACACAGAAACCCACAGGGGAGAAGACTGATGTTCTCCGAAGCTCAATAGGAATCCAAAAGGCACTGAGACTTGTCACATTTAGCTGATATATGCATTATAGAACTCAATTACCTGGAGGCTAAGCGACATGCACTACTGTATATTTTACAAGTGTAGTTTTGTATTTACCAACTCAGAATAGTATATAAACATTAAATGTGTAGTTAAATGCTCCATTCAGACGTTCCCCGCGCAAATCTGCTGTGCAAAAAGAAGTATAGTCTCAATGACATGAACACCAAACCACCGGAGAAATCCTACAATTGGTAAGAATGCCGCGATATGGATGCTCGTGCCTGGTGATTATGACACCCACGTCGAGATTATCTCGTTCCATTGGCAAATGGAAAGCTCAAAGGTGGAAAGGCGGTAGATCACGGACTTCCATTCATTGCCCGGAATAAACAAAAAAGCACCAGTTAATGCCATCTTCAGCAATATGGAAGAACGGAAGTGACTTGCAAGGGAGCTTGTGTGAAAATCGTGACGGAGTGAAGAGTGGACCCGGAATGGGGAACCCTTGCGCAAATGCGCACGGTTCTCGGATTAGCACGGACGAACCATCAATACAAATTGCACATGAAAAAAAGGGGGTTATAATTAGTATGCGGTAGGCCGGAACGTTGCATGCGCATGGCGCATACCAGGGCACGGCAGCACAGCTTTGGTTCTCTCCAAGTATTGCCGGGATTGTCGTGGCGATGCCCGCAGACCGCAGCTTAGCAGTGAGAATTCTGCACCCATTTACGTCTTTCCGTCAGCCTTCGGCTGACATTCGAACCTTCGAACTTGTGAATAATTCGGTAGTAAAGTTGGAGAGGAGTAATACAAATGGGAAAGGCATGCCGGTATGGCCTGTTGAACCAGCGGCGAATGTCCCTAATCAAGTCCAAGAAAAAACACAGGGGAATTACTGCGCAAGCTCGTCCCATGCAGTTTTGGCTATGTTTGTAGGTTCAGCATCGGCCGTTTCTGATCCATCGAGCGATACCTGCTCGGCTTGAGCGCAGGGGTGTAGTCCGGCAGATCATCGTCATTCGCACGGACCGCTGACGAGCTCGATGGCATGCGCGCAGGTCCCTCGCGCATTCGCGGCTGCGACTTGGGCGGAGGCGGCGGCGGCGACAGAAAGGGCGACGCGGTGGTGCGGACGGGGGCTTTCCTTTGCGTGGCGCGGAATGCTGCGCTTGGTGCCATACGCGCACGTCTGCGACGACGCCAGAAGACAAACAAGGCGATGGCAGTAAGAATTAATAAGAGCGGGATAAGAACGGCGGGGACGATAGTGAATATGGGTGGTCCCTTTGACGAGGAGGAGCCCGCGGTGGACGTCGATGGCGGAGAAGCAGGCGCGACTGCAGTATGACAATGTACTCGATCAGAACGGTATTCAAGTTCGAGTGTTTGATGACGCACCTGGCGAGAATTCGATACTCGCGTTGGTGATCAATATTGAATATGTGCCGCTTGTTAGTTGCGGGAAGGTCAGATTCGGCGTTGGGCCTTGCGTCGCGTCGCTTGGCGGAGAGCTCGCTGTCAAAGGAAATGTGTAGGTGAAAAGGACACAAGTGGCGTTCTCGTCGGGTCGCTTCCATTTTGACGGAGGATAAGTCTGGTCGCCATACGACGCAGCGAGCTGATCAGCAGGAGCATCTGTATCTACAAACGCAAACACAATTCCAGAAAGCCAAATGTCAGCATAATAAGAGCCGTCGTAAAGAAATGGCGAGTCTGGGAGGAGCTGGCACATCGGTTAACGTGCGTTTGCGCACGGCGGTACCGAAGCAAGAACGTACCGCGGTCGATGGTGTAGTTTTGCCCAGGCTCTATGTCATACAGTTGAGGATGTGAAGCACGAGGAGAGAAACACGGCTCCGTAGGTCCCAGGTTTTCTGCGCCTGAGACATCCCTTGCGCGTGCAGGAGGATTCCAAAGTGTGTTCTGTATTGGAAGCGCACTTTGACTCGCGCTCGCGTCCGGCGTCGTGATTGTCGTGGAAGCTGACGTCGTGGACATTACAGTAGGTCGTGGGCGGAAGACAAGCCGCGAAAGGCGGTTCAGGGGGATTCGCGTTTCAACCACGTCTATTCAATACCGCATTTCGATTCAGTCAGAAGAACTCAAATGTACACTGCCCAACCAAAAACAAAGGTTTTGCGCATTTTAGATGCGGGCTAAGCGACCCACGTGATGTGCAGTCGGTTGATCGCGGCACAGTGGTTGTGAGTTGTCCGGCCCCTCACTACCGCAACCTCCACTGTCTCTCTCTATGATTATGCGTGCGGCGCCCTTAGCTCTTCCGCAAGCTGTTCGGCTGAGCTTGCCGGTCGCCTGAACTGTCTCGCGACGATCGAGATACGCGATGGAGCTCACGCTAAACCACTTGGGACCCAATGCAGACAATGCGATTGCTTGCTCATGGGTATACTTTTCAACGTCGCTTTTGCTATAATTCTATTGTGTTATTCTCATCTTTGACAGACTGACTGAAGGTGCCCTCGGTCAATCCTCCGACCCAAGGTGTCTTAGTGCACTGGATGCTCGCTCATATAACATACAGCCCGCGGCGCACCATGGAGAATAATGATCCCATGATGGGCTACGGATAGACTTACACCCTGACTGATAGCATGGCTTACAGGTTTATAGACTGACATCTCAGTTCTACAGTCGAGCAAGCGAGTACGGCCATTGGATCTTGTATTACCGGAGAGCATGGGCACTGACGATGGTGGGGTGCGCGTGTGCCAAAGTGCTAGTGCGCTAGAGAAGATGAAACCAGCGGGCTCAAGCAGGGGTTAGAGATGAGGAGTGAGAGTGGGGATGGAGAGTAGGTGGTGGCTAACGCTCGGCACAAACCACACCCTGGTCTAGTGTACACCCGCCGAGCGGTTGCGGTGAGTGAGTATCTCAAATACGGGGTTCAAGCAAGTAATGAAAATGAATTCAGTGCGCGAATGCCTCCAGTAGTTACGACGATGCGGGGCAATCTGAGCCAGCCACGGTTATAAGATTGCGGCCCACATCTGTTGAACACGCCGCCACTGATTCTGAAACGTGTTCGCGCCGCTAGTGCGCTGGCACGGTCGGGCCGGTAAGCATTTAAGGTGGCGAACAAGTGTGGTGGGCGGGTGGAAGTCGGAGATTATACTGCCAAACCGAGTCGCGGCCATAGTTGTTGTCAATGGCCAAAGCTCACGGCTCATCGGCGGCGACCTTCGACGCGGAGACTTCATGTCCGCCTTTGACTCTGAGCTCGCCTGGTGCAAATCTCCACAATCCCCGTGGCGGCATGTCATATAGGACAACTGCAGAAGTTTGCACCGCTGGTTGTGCCCGTAAGGGGGCCGTTCATGTGCCTGATCCACGACCTGCTATTTCAACCCAAGGGAGTCAATAGGACTTGTCAGTCTCTCTGTACTCATCAACGCACTATCGTGGCAGGCTTCAGGTTCATGTGTCTTGTTCACATGTCGCACTAGGAAGCGTTCGGATTTCATATTTCAGATCGCCACCTCTCTATTCCCGATACGCCGCATTCACCGTTTGAGCGTGCGAATTCCCGATTTAAGTTGGAGTTTCAACGAATGTAAAAAATTTCCCTTGTCTTCCTTCTGCTCTCATCCTGTTGGCTATGTTCACGCTCGTTCTCCTTTTCTCGCTCGTTGCGCCTTCTCTCGTTTCGAGCTCTGGCATTGCACTGGCTCCTCGAACGTCGGCAGTTTACAGGCCATACCACGATCCGGATTACTTTTGCCCTGCTAGAGCAGAAAGCTTGCCGCTACTCAGCGAGAATTACAGGCTTTCGGAAAACTCACTGGTGTGTGATTATGGCGCCGTTTATTGTACCTACTCGCTGGTACGTCCGGTTGACTGCACCCCTTGCAATTCCTCAGTCACTGACACTCTTCTCAGGACTCTGGAAGCATAAAATACTCAGATGAAGGCTGCGCAGATATGGCGAATGACCGGCAGTCCCCAACATGTGGCTTTCGATGCGCGTTGAAGCTTGATGATGGCTCTGCTCTCACCGACGTGACACTGGATCCCAGAGCAACATTCTGCAGTTACACAGGCGACATAACCTGCCGTTACAACGTGAGTAAGCGATGGGGACGTTTGTCCATTTAATAACAGTCGCTCACTGAATTTTCAGGGTTATAACAACGATGACGACGTGTGCCTTCCCATTCGTAATACAAACTGCGACAAAAGAAGTTTGGGGCATTACAGGCACGAGGACAACTACACCGCGTGGCGTAAGAAACGCGACGCACGTGCACAGCGTCAAGTTGTACCGAGACCGATTCCTTCTTGATCGCCTGCTAGCATCCGCAGTCTTAATTGGGACTTGAAATCTAGCTGCTTGTAGCTACCTCTGTGCACCAGTTCTCAGCACATACTTTTGGTCTCAATGATCACATGCTGTCCTTACTGAAATAGAAAGGCCGACTTGGTGAACTACAGTTTATTATCGACATCGAGTTCCTGAGCTTTCAGTACATTTGCATCAAACTAGAAAATAATTAAAAACGCTCGGCATTTTTTTTCAGTTTGAAAACAGTTGAGTCGTTGTACAAAGCTGTAATTGCAAAGCATGGGGGTAGTAGTCCGTTGGTTCCGCCACTTGTAGGCCCACCCAGGCAACTGCGATGATCTCGTGGAACTCATGTTGGCGGATATACAGTGAACAGCAAGCCTTGACCGCTGATCTTGTGGTTGGATGATGTAGTAGTTCAGGGGAGGTTTCAAGCGGGTGCCAGCGAAAGACGTCAAAGTATTTCGCTGCGGGCCTCTTTTTGATGAGTGGCCGGATTGAGTAACATCGGTCAATCGATTTCACGCTGACGGGACGTACAGGGCAAAAACCCAGCTGGGCGTGTGTGTGCTACAAAGTGCACTTTCTCGTGGATGGATAGCTTTCCAGTCTTCGGAACTCGTGCATACGCGGAAGCGGAGACTGCCGAGGTCCGATGGCAGCCAGCAGCATTGCAATAAAGTGAGCCTGGACTCGTCTAGAGTCTAGATATCACCATTCTCACCATTCCCAACGTAGCTACAGCGCGAAACTGAAAATAAGCCCGTAACGGGCACATTTCACACATATTTCACGCCTCCCCCTTTCCTCACTCCCACATCATCTACTCAATAAACTTGAAACGTTTCTGGAGTATGCAGCTCGTACATACTATCGGCATCTCGTGCAGTCCGCTTGGTACACGGTGTGCGTGTATGCCGGGCATGTCGGGTACACACGGTGACACATAGCCGCTCAGCAGCGCACTCTCGGAGTCTCCTGATATACGCGCGCGCAAGGGCATGGCTGGACCGAGCGAGAACGCAGTAGAGTGAAGTAAACGAACATTTTTTAAACGCGGCGCGCGCCAGATGTCAACCAACCCTTCACGCCAGCAACGTCCACGTTAGATCATCGATGACTCTGTTCGACACACAGCGCACGGTTTGTACGGGCAGGGGCGGTGCGTGGTATGCACGGGTGTTTATGTGAGTCACGACGTCGAGGTGCGTAGGTTTTACGTGGAAGACACGACGTCGGGTGGCGTTTCGCACGCGACGCGCGTGTTCCCAACTGTATCACTGTATAAACTGTAACGCGAAAAGCCACGTTGCCATGTACGGAGGTGTTTTGACGGTGAAGAAACAAAGAAGGGGTTCGACGGATAGGGATAGAGCAGGGAGGGGGCAGGAGAAAACAATAGCGTCTAGCGTCGAGCGACGGATCTGTACGTCCCGCGCTCCCGATTCCCGAAGAAGTGTTGGCGGATTGACGATGATGATGACGCGGAGGGTCGGATAATCCGTGCCGGGGTGCGCAGCGTACTGAGTTAGCTTGGGTAGTTAGGAAGTAGTAGGGGTCTTGTAGCACACTGGACACCGCAGTCTGGGCAGTGGGGACCGGAACGGGAGATCCGAGGAGCGGGCGAAATAGAGTGTCACGAGTGAGCTGTGATAGGGCGTACGGCGGGACGACCCTGAAACCAAGCTGAATTTGGGGGAATTAAATACCAGCGGCGCGTGTGACTTCTGAAGGCGCGGAGTCACAATGGTGTGCACGGGGGCACAAGAGGACTGCATCTGCGGAGAATGGCCAGACCTCGGTCGCCGTGTCAACGGCCGAGTGGAAATCCCGATCGGGTGGTTCGGCAGGGGGAATACCGAGGTGTTTGGCTGGCAGAGGAGCACAAGTCGGAGGGCACAAGCGAAGGAGCGCGAAGACACGGGCCGGAGTTTGAAGCTGATAGCCGCCGCCCTTCCTTTCAATCTTCCACACCCCCGTTCTTTGCTGTTCTCTTAAAAGCCCCGAGCGTTCGTCCGAGCACAAAAGGCACTCCCGATCCCCCTTCCTCCGTCTCTCTCGTCCCTCCTCCTCCTCGTCCCTCCTTCGCGCTCGACGTCGAGCCCACGACCCCAGCTAACGATGACGACACACTCACGCGCGTTCGGCACCGACGCGCTCAATGCTTCCGCCTCCTCATCGATCATGTTCACCAACCCATTTGCCGGTTTTGTCACCAAGCCTCAGCAGCAGCAGCAGCAGCAGCAGCAGCAGCAGCAGCAGTCTGCAAAGCGTGACGCCCAGTCAATGCTCAGCTCGTTCTCGCGCAAGTCGCGGACACCCTCTTCTTCGTCGACATCGACAAGGATGGGTGACAAGTTAATGGGCATCGACCGCTCCAAGCCTGCAGACAGGTCCTGGTTGCGCGACGAGCAGCAGCCTGCTGCCCACAAGCGTGCGTCACCCGCTCCCCCGACTGTATTCAGAGTCACAGTAGCTGACGAGTACCTCTGTACAATTTTCATCTGTGCAATGCTTGTGTGATTTGCATTGGCATCCATGCGACTGTCCCTATTGTGTCCTCTGTTGTTGTGTTTACCCCTCATTCCCCTCCGGGCTGCGCGTCTGTTGGTCCCGATTGTGTCCGGCCTTCATTTGCCTACGATGCACTGTATCGCGGACACTGCTGTGTACTGCGCTCGGTGTGTGGGTCGTCGCCGCCGTCGCCGCTGCACGTGTCGCGTCATTTTCACATTATTTGATCCCACGTCTACTCACGTTCCCACGCCATCTGCACCCGCGCCGCCTCTCGCTATTGTCCTGGCTCATCCCCCATTGTGCACTCGCGGCGCTTCTTTTGCCTCGTACACGTACACGACGTTTCCCCCTATTCGCGATTGTGCCTGATCTGTCGTCCTCGGCGTCTCCGTTCTTCCCTTGTCCTTGTGCACGCGCTTCGCTCCTCCGCGGATCTCATTGCTCCCGCGCCCGCTCCCGCTCCTCCTCGACCTGTGCTCTGCTCTGGCATTCCCGCCCGGTGCCGCGCCTCCCGCCTTTTCCTTGATTCTGCGTCTTCCCGCTGTCCGTTCCCGCACCGTCCCGATGACTCTGCCAATATGCACGCGTTTGTGCCCCTTCTCCGCGGCGCACGCCATCCCGCTCTTGGTGACTTGCACCCTGCCCTACCTCCGCCGATAACGTACCTCTCGCTCCCCCCCACACCTGCCATGTCACCCTTTGCGGCAACAACAGCCCCGGTCTGCCGCAACTTTGTCGATACCGGCCATTGCATCTACGGCAACGACTGTGGGTTCGACCACCCGACGCCGATCACCAACATGTCGGCCCCCATCCAGGTCGATGGCGATGGTACGTCTTTTGCCGTGGTCTCGCGTTATCTATTCCACTGACACGACACCCGTGCCCGTAGAACCACCTGCCCTCCTCGCGCCGTCCAAGCCGAAGCGCGTAACCGTCCAACTGCAGGACAAGTTCGCGCCCTCCACGCCGGCGCCCCAATCGCGCCGCACAAGCGAAGCGTTCCCGCTCGCCGCCTCCCAGCGCAACTTCAACCGCCGCGAGATGTCGCCCTCGCCCGCTCCGAGCCACCGCAAGTCCCAAGCGCAGGTCCAAGTCATGCGCCGCGACAGCAGCGTGTGCCGTCCCGACGCGCGTCGCCCGAGTCTTCCCGCCACCGTATTCGAGAACCGCGCTCTCCCGGGCCAGCCAGCGTTCCTCGTTCCGTCTCCTGCCTCCGCTGCTGCTGCTGCAGCCGCAGCCGCAGAGACCGACGCACCGCCGGCTGTACCCGTCCTCCCGCCCATGTTCTACGCGACGTACCGCCGCGGATCGAATGGAGAGGTCTTGGACCCGGCGCTCATCCCGCACGGCGTGCAGGCGCAGAAGAGCTTGTACTACCGCACCAAGCCGTGTCGGTACTGGAGCACCGAGGGCGCATGCCCCAAGGGCGACAAGTGCACGTTGTACGTCTTTTCTTTGTCTCGGGTTCCAAGATAGAGAAAGAAAGAGAGCTGACCGAGTTTCTTTTTGCATTTGCATTTCTTGGTCTGTTGTCTCACACTCGACTTGGACCGCCTTGTTCCTTGTTGTACATTGACCACTCCGTTTTCGACAACTTCTACACTCTTCTTCCTCTCACTTCTGATTGGAATGTCTCGTCGCCGTTCCTCCATACCTCATTCCCTTCCCATCGACTCCGCTATACCTTCACAACGGCGTGCATCTATCACCACACCACTACGTCCTACATTCACCATCGATACGACCTGGGTCGACCGTCTCGTCTCCGATGACACCACCCTCGGTCCCGCCGACGTCGTTCCCATCGCACGTATCGTCGAATCCGACGCCCCGATCCTATCCATCGGTTCACTCGACACCGCGTTTCGCGTCTACGACGACGACGGCGAACTGTTGCTGCTTCCCACGTCATCCACGTCTCCACTTACGATGTACAGCATTCACGACCCGTCGATCGCGCCCAGCGGCAGCACGCCCGAGCGCTGCCTCACGCCCACGCCGGCACCAGTCGTCATGGAGGAACCCGTCGTCGTACTCCAGGAACCGCGCAAGAGCCTCGCTGCTGTGCGCCCGCGTCTCCCGGCACCGGTCGCGTCCAAGGTCCGTGAGCCGCACCCCGCGTGGCGTGTGGTTGGCGGAGGTGTCACGTTGGCCAACTTTAAGAGTGCGTAAAACTGTTTTCTCTCCTTCAGTTGGAGAGTTTCGGATGCTGACGATTTCGCTTCTTCTGCTTTGCGTTTGTTTTTCTTTGTGTTCCAATTGTCCTCTACCTGGTACCTCCACAATTGTCTCGTCACCCATCGCCATCACCTTCGGCTTCTCCGTGATCCATCGCCGTGAACGACGCTGCTATTGTCTCGCCTGAACCGGTCTCCACCAACCAACCACACGACTTCTCCGCTCTTGCTCTCACGCACGCACCTCACATGACGCCGCCCTCGCTGCCAACGTAATCAGCCGAGGACCAGATGGACGAGGACGCCGTCGAACAAGAGCTCCTCGGCCTCCCCGCCGCACCCACTCCCCAGCCTCAGCCTCAGCAGCTCGCTCCCGCGCCCGGCCCAAGCAGCCCGACCGGCTACGAGGCGCACAACGGCTACCCGGCGTACGCGCTCCCGACGCACGCCGTGTACCACGCCTACGCGTACCCGAGCCCCGTCGCGTACCAGGCCCCCGCGACACCGCAGCCTGTACCCGTCCAGTATGTTCCTGCTGGCCCTGGTAGCCCTGGCGGCGCGTACCCCGGTGCCGAGCCTGCGTGGGGTGGTTGGACCATGGTTGAGGGTGCTCAGGTGTGTTCTCTTCTAATCTTTTATATCGTTGCGTGAATGCTGAGCTATATAAATCAGCCCATGCCTTACTACGCCGTCCCGATGTACTCGCCGCCGCCGCAGCAGCAGTCTGCGACACCAGTGCTGTACGGCACGACGCCTTCGGCGTACGTGTACGGCGTCCCCGCCGACACGCGCACCGTCGACGTGCTCGCTGGTGCCGGTATCGACGTATCCGCGCTCGACGGTTCCGCACCGACATTTCTTCCCGCATCGTACGACCACGACGACGGGATGACGGATCTCGACGAGCTCGAGGGCTACGGCATGACCGATGCGTTCTCCGGCGAGGTCGACGTTCAGGTCGGCACGATTGGCACTGGGATGGTATCGTCGGTCCCGCCGCCGGCGGAGATGCGTCGCAGTTTCAGCTGGGCGGACGAGGTCGAGGAGATGGACCCGCAGTGGAGCGTTGCGCCTGCGTCGGTCGAGGTCGAGATGGCCGATTCGCACCATCACCACGAGGGCGAGTCGGGCAGCTGGCCGCAGTGTGCGACGACGCCCAACTCGCCGCGGTTGCGCGCACGGCTGTTCAGCGCCGAGGCGTAAACCGCCACGTCTTCGATACCAACGACTCGCACAATCATCACTATCATCTCGGTCTCGCAACCAACTCACCACTCACGGGCGCAGCGCGCCTACCGCGTCTATCGTAATGTTATTCTCATGTCCCCCCCGCCTGGTCCTGGTCTCGGTCGAATGGATCGGTGTCTCATCATCATCAGCACGCTCGCAACGCAACGCTTGAATCTCTCAATGCTCTAGGAACGCAATGTCTCGCCCGGAATGGAACGTCTCCCTTTGTTTTTTTTTTGCCCTCATGACCCCCCAACTAGGTGTGCGACGGACCTTTTTTTCCCCTCGCGCCACACCGAAGTTCGCTTTCTCCCCCGCGCGAAAAACCCACTCATCACATAACCCCAATGCGCCCATTGTGTCCTCGTGTCCCACGCTTACCCCGGCTACGTGTCGTGTGCAGCCCATGTCCCCTCTCCCCCGACAGCCTTCGTTCGACCCCAAGCGCTCGGCGCTGGCCTTTACGCAGCCCTCTGTCTCCCCATTTGTTCTCTCTCTGCGGCGACGAGTTCGCCTCCTCCTCTTCGTTCTCAATCTCACGTCTGATCTGTCCATATTTTTTTTCTCGTCGCGCGCTACGCGCAAAGACCCATATCTTTGGTCAACCCCCAATCTAGCGTACGAAGAAAATTCTACGGACATTTCTGCGGTCGTCTTAGTCGGGCTTCGTACCGTGCCCCCGTCGTGTCTCCGGCGGCGGGCGGTGCAGAGTTCTACAAAAATGAGGAGCTGGAGGCTCTCTCTCTCTCTACGTGTTGTGCCCGCGTCACGGGGGAATGTGTACACGCACTCGAAACGCACCCAGAAAGCCTCATCCCCCACACCCCACACCCCCCGCTCCGTTTGAACATGAACAAAATTTGGACTCGTTCTCGCGTTCGTTGCGACGGCCTATGTCTTTTTGTCTTCTTGCCCATTCTCTGGACGGGTGCGAGTGGTGCTCGTGTGCGTGGCGCGTGGTATACACGACGACGCGCTGCGGTGTTGGCGGTTTCTTGCGTCTCCCTCTCTCTCTCTCTCAACCCTCCCTTCATTGCTCCTGTGTGTTACGAACGAACGATCTTTAATGCCCCTTACCCCATTTCCCACTCTGTCTGCTCCCTCCCTCCCCCTCCCTCATCTTCTGCTCGCAATGTACAAGCTGCATCTTGAACGATCTACGTACAAAAACAAAGTCTTTCTGTACTGTATGTAACCCGGTGGCGGCCGGTCTTACTTGTGCTTCTTGTCTTGTATTGTGGTTTGTCACCTCTGTACCTCCCCTTTTCTGTATACAGAGATGAACCCTTTGCATTCGTGCAATCTGCGATGGTGTGAACGTCTGGTGTCTTCACTAGGTTTTGCCCTTTCGCGCAAGAACCCATGGTTATGCCTGTGAGTTCAGCTCGCAGTGCGACAGAACGGGTGCATATTTCATCACTTGATGGTTTTGTGGCCCTGGGAGCAGATTTGTACAGTAGGTTCAAGCGCAACACAAGCAGATTTAGACTGAATGTCATCAAGTATCCGAGATGGTATTTGTGACTAAACATACTCTCAGCGACCTAATCGTACATTTACGTCTCGTTTGTGAGGTTAGGTCGTATATTAATCATCAAGTTTCAACGGTCGCTTCTAGGACCCATTACACGAGTTCCAGCCAGCACGACACGACGAGTCACCTTGCACAAGAGCGCCGTTAATCTGAAGCATCGATCAGCGAATTAGTACAATATCGGCCGCTTGATAGATCACGCACATCATAAATGCAGCGCAGGCCGGAGTCGTTGTAGAAACACGAAATAAGTCCGATGGTGTCCATCGTCCACTGGAGGCTCAAGCCATCGGTCCGTGTCATCGGGCATCGGTGGCCGCATGTCGTCGCTGATGGGCCGGTAGCATTCTGCGGGCAATATTCGGCATCGTAAGGCAGACCTGTACTCTGTAGCATCTTATAAGTATGGGGAAGTGTTACAATATGCATGCGGGCACGTACAAGTGACCAGCTGCAAGGCCCAGCCTCCACAAAGTTACACCCAAAGATGGGTTTCGCACTTCCAAGCGAGTAGACAGTGTAGTCGATCTGGTTGAGAGTATCGCCTGTGGGGGTGGGGCAGAAATATGGCGGGTCCCAGTATTCCACAGCGGTGCATTGCGGAGGGCCGAGCACAACACCGCTCAACACAAAGGTGGGTACGACGAGCAAAAGCTGCAGAGCGAGAGCAAGCATCGTAGCTGAGATGATATTCAGAGGGATATTGATAAAACTTCGTCGCACAGGCTTCCTTCTTGTAGTTCAGAGCCACCCGCTCAAACGGCGATGAGGATCAAGGTTCTGGAGACGCAACGTGGACGCAACAGAGGATCAGGAACATGCTGCCGAGCCTCGTCACAGCGAGGCCGAACTGGAAGCGAGCTCTTGACGAGACGTACACAGGACACGGAACCCCGGACAGGAAAATGGGGCGGTAAAGATGGCTGCTCCCAACTCACACATGGATATTGACGACTACGGTAAAATATGCAGTTTCGAGTGAAATCATGACTATGTTCAAGTCATTAAAACCAATATGTTGGTTCGATGTCCTTAACACCAAGCGCACACTCGCCGGTGCGCTTCCTCCTCCGAACCGGCCTACAACCAGCACCGGCGCCCGACTCGTGATAAAACTCGTATACATCGTTCGGAATCCTTCAACCGGTCCGAATAGGTGCCGACTGCGCTGTTTGTGAGTTCAAAGGCAGAAACAAGGTGAAGTAGGGGACAGATGCTTCGGATGGGGGTCTTTACACACCGTCGAAGCTCATGAAAACTCAGGCTGCTCATGCACACGTAGTCTCACACCTCAACGTGAGTCGTAAACGCTGAGAAAGTGTATCACAGCTGGCAGACCAAACGCTCAAAGCTGAGTTCTGCCGTCTTACCTGATCACAGCATGTCCATCTCAGGGGCATCACGCGGCCAATACGTTCGAGACGGCTCTAGGTGCGAGGAATCACCAGCCAATTCACTTCGGACACCGATGCATAAGGTACAGGAATGGATCTGCAGCGGCCCGTTTTGACAGCTCCGCTTCGCGGCTCTGAATCATCCGGCGATGCCCGCAGCTATGAATTGACCATTTTTCTCGGGAGGCTTCGCCGCGCGATTTATGTTCAATTCCAGTTCTTCTCCCCGGGTTCGCATTGTTACTAGAAACTAAAGTCTATTTGAGTCTTAAACTTCCATATCTGGCAATGCACCATATGCGGAAAGTTTGAATTATGACACCGTAACGACTGGCAGGGTGCACTGGGTACTGGTGCTGCGGCGGGTGATACTTCGGATGAATGATCCTAATCAGGACGGAACCGGCTCTGCTGCAGCGGCATGGCTCGCGTGCGCATCTCGCTTCTTGAGCCAAGCCGTATAGTTATCATCGCCGCGGTAGCGGCGCTTGAACGGTCCATTGCACGAGTTCCAGCTTGGAACGCAGTTCGAGTCACCGGCCAGGATGGAGCCGTCAGCCTGCAATGTGAATGAGCACATCTATGCCGCCCGCGCAGTCTGTTGGAACTCTCACATTGTACTGACAGAAAATTAACCCTGTATAGAGGCATCGAATGACCGTTGAGCTTTGGTATGACGCACTGCTGAGAGTAGCACCGTCGATACGCTGGTTCGGACAACGGATACCACATGCTGGAACTGATGCATTTATTTGAGATGCGCATCATGTGGTGGGATTAGGGCCTAGCTTTCCGGTAGTCTATGGTGGGCATCAACATGACGGGGTCTTGCGCAGGGGTGAGACCAAGAACGTACCATCGACCAGGAGCAGCGATTTCCCCCGTATTCGCAAACAATGTAGTTGCTTGCTAGAACGTACTGAGTTGAGCCTAGAGCCACTGTGCCCAAGGTCGTGGGGCAGGTGTACGATAGGCTGTAATAATCTGTAGGTATATTTGAGACGCGAGGAGCAAGTGCAGCTGCAGCAACAAGTATAGGTGCTGCAAAGAGAAGGAACAGCGGTCTGAGCATGGTAGAAGAGGCGGGAGACCACTGAAACGGTTGATTCCGGTGTCTGGTCGTCGTGCATCGCAAATCTACCCGCTCAAACGGCGACGCGGAAGAGATTTCTGGAGACAGAACGTAACCGAATCATAATCAAGGGCGTCTTTTTGTGAACAAATCGCAACATTACCGTGTGGAAATAATCCGGTGAACACTCGCAGGTAGCCTTTCTTATGGCATAGGCTCGTCGCTAGATTGCCTGCGTCCCAACTTGAAAAGCTTGTGCCCGATATGGGAATTGCAATTGGAGCACTTCTTTTGTCACTATGATTACGTATCAATGTCAACAGTCCGGGACCGTATTCGGTTTGGCAGTCGGCGCGCATCAAAGATTCGAGCGGCCGCATGGTAATCGTACATGACGACTAGACACCACAGCAGTATGTCGGAAGTATTGTAAAATCGGCAAGACAGAGTCGTTGAAATCAGTCAGGCACGTTCCAAGACTTCAAGTGCCCCCATGTGCATTAATACAGCTGACTTGTGGGGACAGCTGCTCATTAAGTGGCAAAGTGCCAACAACGGGCGCAGTCAATCACAGACGCACAACTTGAGGACAGTGTATCATCAATGGGAGGAAAAAGCACAGACCCAATAGGTTCAACTGATGTGCTGGAGGGTGAAGGAGCTGGCCTAGTGGGTGAAGGTTTTGCGACGGTTGACTGCACGCAGACAACAGCTTACATCTATTGTGACGATAGGCAACATAATTCTGAGTTCAAGCTGAATATATGGCGAGAAAAACTATTCAGGTCAGCTCTCACTTGCTGCATGCATGTAGCCATCGCTTACGCCAAGTGCCTCAGCCCGGCAAGAATTGTGAGCACACTCGGCGTCAGCTCGTCCGTTGACTCGGCGTTCCGCGTGCAGCTGGCTCAAAACATTCTGCGTAACGATGGATCTGACTGACTACATCTGATATTTCGAGCCGGACTCGGGGGCCGGACGGCGTGCCTCGCTATGAAAGCTGCGGAACCGGGTGCCGTGATCCAGCTATGTCCCTTTAATATCTGCATTTCGCATATGAGTGTGTGTTCTGTCACCAGCCCGTACTCTAGTTCTATTTCCGAACCCGCAAGGATTTCGCGCAACACATGACGACATCAGGCTCTAACGGAGCGGCTATGAGAACCGTGCACGCCACTGGGGCAAGCGTGCGCCATCTCGACCTTGAAAACATCGATGAACTGCATGCCGCAGCCCTAATACTCACGAGAGCATTTGCGCCGACAACTTTCAGTTATGGGCAGGTCGCCGATGTGCTCCAGGCGAGTCCATTTCACCAACCACATTGCTCACACTCGACTCATCATATGCGTGTTAGGCCCTCAACCTCCGCCACGTACGATCTCATACAGAGATGTCACAAGCAAGATGTTACCCGAAATGCGGGGCACGTACTACTTTTTCGGCGGTACATCAGAACTTGTGCGCTCGCCGGTGGTCGTATCATGGTGGTCGTCGAACCTATGCCAGCCCCTAGGGCGGAGACAGAGCGTGACTACACGATTTTAGCTCACAAGCGTGAAGCGGAACTTCACTATCAAAGAGTGGTGACAGTAGGCTTGTGGAACCCGCCGGGCACGAAGATTGATGCTTTACACATCCTGATCCGCTCTGGCATGCTCAAAGCAATTACCGGTGGCACTGTTCCATGGACCGGCTGGGGTCTGCGAGGCTACTTGGTATGTACAAGCTACATTATTACCAGTATCTTACTATAGCTGATTTTCATAGCGACTGGCACCGCTCGAGAGCAAGATCATCGCTAATCACGCGGCAGGTTGCAAGATCGCCGGCGTTGCTTATGAAGCTTGTTGGTCACTGCTTGCACTGGGTACCGATCCGGAAGCAGAGGGCCGAGGTATGCTAACTAGTTGATGCAGGAGTTGAATTTTCTAACCACAGTCTGTCGCCTCAGGACTCGGCTCTCTAGCCATTCGTGAGGGATTGGCGCACATTGATGCACTCGGTGCACCCTGTACCCTAGAAGCAACCAAAGCCCGACCCAAAGCCATATATGAACGGTTTGGATGGAAGGTGAAGCTTCTCCAAAAACACACGCGTGTGGTCGTTGAGATTCGTTACAGGAATCCGGCTCGGTTCCTTGCGGCGCAGGCGAAGTGGACGAGGCTGGCCTTGCACCGGCAGAAAAGCACACATCAAAAGCTGAACTCACAGGCTTCACACTATGGACTATGTTGCGTCTGCCACTCAGGATAGGTGATAGTAGCTAAGGATTGCATATATCTGAATCTTATCTCAACGTTTATTATCTACATAGCGACGACGAACGTCAGCTCCGCACATGTTCCGTTGGATGACCTCAATTAATACGAGAACTACACAATTCTATGATGAGCGGTGGATCATCTGTTAGATACCGCAGCATCGAATCCGAATATCATATATGCTTCGAGCGGATGCCGAGGAAGCGGTGCGAGATTAGGGAAAACCTGACAGTAGTACACTCTTCCAGGATAAACCTAGACAACACTGAACATTCGCTGTCTGAAGCAGTTTAAAGATTACGTTGGTTGCGATTATCGATTACACCCGTGCTCGTGCTCAGTGTAGTAATACAGCAGACTGAATCTCCAGGAGTATAATCAAGCCGTGTAGATACCGTGCTGTTGAAAATAGCTTGCAATTCAAAATGTCTGTTAAGACCAACAAAGCTTGCAGCGATTTCGGGGGCCGAGAACGTCGGATCATGATCCTGAGCCGATCTCGGCTCCCGTCCGCTCGACTCTCTCACTTTTACATTGTCGGCCGCTTCATATTTGACCTCAAGCATCCTCCGCGCAGCAGATGCACGCTCCTCGCTCTTCCTCCTCACTCTGCACTGGCGCTCTCAATGTCCTCCATGAGCACGGCTCCAGCTCAGCCCGCGTCGAAAGCACCAACGACAACCACTCGTGCTCCGCACGTTGATGGCACGCGCATTCGTGCGCTGAAATACGATAACCCAGACGAGCGCCATGCTGCTATCTTGGTCCTGACAAGGTCTTTCGCCACCGGCAACGTCCAAAACTGGCTGGCTGGCGTCAAGCAACCAGGTACGTCCCTCCCTCCATGCGCCTGCCGCCCCCCGCCCACTGGTGTTTCCTTTCTCTCGAAACCTCTCACTGAACCACCAATCGTAGGGCTTTCAGCACCCGCCTGCACTCTATCACAAAGCAAAGTCAAATCCCAGCTGACGCGAGAGCAGCGCAACTTGTATTATTTCTATTCAGGGATGCTCTCGTCTTCGTTTATCACTGGCGGTCGTGTGCTCGTCGTCGTCGAACCGGTGCCTCCCATCTCGAACGGCCCGTCGGTGCTGCGGGACTACACGGTGGTACAGAACCCAGATGTCCAGACGTCTGACGACGTGGCGGTTAAGCAGGAGGCCATCCGCGTCGTCGTTATGTGGAACGCCCCAGGAGCGAAGATAGATGATATCGGTGTTGTGATCAAGTCGAAGCAGCTGAGAACAATGTCTGGTGGTACATTTCCTTGGACGGGCTGGGGCATACGCGGAACTCTGGTATGTCGTTTTCATGTATCAGCCATCTGCCACCACGAACGCTCACGACCGTCATTATTGCTTCCACTGGGATTCGGGGGAACAGCGCGCGTTATCTATTCAGGGCAAGTTTGTTTCAAGGCACAAGACTGCGTGCAAAGATGCTGGGGTTGTTCATGCGTCGTGCTGGACACTCGAGGTGCTTGCAACTGATCCTGACTCTGAAGGTCGAGGTGAGAATTCATCATCTCTCTCTTCGCTCGTCCGCGGTGCGCATCTTACCAGTGTTCTCGTTGGTCATCAAGTCATCCCTTCCCGCTGCTTTCAGCATATTCCCTGCTCCATGATACTCTTCCGGGTACAGTGACCCGTCTGATTTGGGCACTATTTCCGACTTGCGAGCACCACAATGCTCGTACATATGTCTCACGTCACTATCCACTTTTCTTGTCGCTCCAACCTTGGATTCCACAAGTTATTCCCTTCTGATACACTATTCTGTTATAGCTCTCCTAATTTTGCATCAGGCTTACCATTCTGCAGGCTTCGCCGGAATCGCCATTCGAGAAGGTCTCTCATACATCGATGGAATCGGAAGTCCTTGCCTGCTGGAGGCCAGTGAGCCGCGGCCCAAGGCAATCTATGAGCGATTTGGGTGGAAGGTGAGCACTCCCCAGATGCCATTCATCCCGTCCTCAACCTCTGACATGGCTATGTCCCTTTCACTCTCAGGATACCGCAACTTTCCAGTCCGGCGTTGGCATCGTCCGCTCAGATGGACTTGTTCCAAATGGGAGTACGCCGAGCAAGACTTCAGCCAACGAGTTGATTGGAGTAACGTCGTGGACCATGCTCCGGCTGCCGCCAAAGTCCATGTAGTATTATGCATGTTCCTCTACGGCCGGCCAATACATACGACAAGCAATCCTTATTTGCCTTCGTATCACCAGTACCTAATGTAAAAAACCTTCTACCAAAACCCTATGCTGTGGACTCCATTATCGCGATGGCGCCGGAATGGCTGGCACGTTCTCCCGCGCCTTCGCCTTGCGCTTCTTCAACCACGCCGTATAGTTGTCCTGACGCCGATACCGGCGTTTGAAAGGACCGTCGCACGAGTTCCACGCCGGCAAGCAGTCTCCCTGTTCATACACATCGGTCCCGTCGGGCTGTGCGTACAACATAACTTTAGTTGTCAAGAAGGACCGAGGGCAACGCAAACGATACGCACGTTGTACGTGCAGCCTCTGCCCATGTTGCCTTCAGGCGCATAGTACGCGCACATAATCTCCGATCCGTCGTTCGAATACTCGTACATGTAGTAACCGTTCGGGAGGATCTTGGCGCACCGGATCCCGCAATGCGCAGAAGACGGTGGGTCCGCCGTGCGTTCGCCGCAGCTCTGGCTAGATTGTTCAGCGATGAGCATGCCTGAGGTCTGTGAACCGGGGAAGATAGATGTGCTATGTCAGCGACGAGGGGCCGGAGGGAGCATAGTGCACATGCCATGTTGAAGGTACAGCTTCTGCCGGTTGTATACTGGCAGGCGAGTTTCTTCCAGTATTCGTCGAGTGGGTCCTGGTAGTCGACAGAAAAAAGGGTGACGTCCGAGAAGGTGGGACAGAAATACTCGGTAGCCCAGTAGTCGGCCGGGACGATGGATGCGCGAGGTGCGAGTGCGCCACCAGAGGCCATTGCAGACGCGAACGAGACGAGAAGCCAGAAAATGAGCGTGAGCATCGCAACGAGCGATGAGGGAGGGAGTGGAATGGGATGAAGCACAGCAGGGAGTGCAGGTCGGAGTTAAGAGCGAAAAGTCTATGCATGCAGGAGGGCGTGTTTCAAGGCACTATGTAGGTTAGAGTCTAAACTCATCCAGGTGGAGCAACGTGATTCCGCTGATCATTTCAAGGGTACACTTCGGGACCGCCGCTATGAGAAACGTCGACATAGTCGAGCAAAAATGAGAGAGTTGGCGTCTTGAGCACTTGATGCGCGTGAGCAAGAGTTTGACACGTTCGTGTTGACCAACAGCATCTCGCAATCGTAAAATTCCGCACGAGACAAAGAGGCCAGATACGGAGAGAGACCGAAAATAGGCTCGGTCGAGACTGTTCCCGGCGAAGTGGTGTATGGTGTATGCGGATCGATTCCTTAGCATGAACAGTGAAACAGCGACTACCGTCCGACGACAAGGTGGTTGTAATGGGACAATCTTGATTGGTCACTCATTGTCAAAGGCTGATTGGTTTTTAGTAGCTACAAAACGATGTGGTAGGCAAAGGCTACATATCACCAATACACGCTACCGGGATCCAGGGGAAGCTTTTCGCGCGGGAGTTCAAATATCGGCTTCAGGGGTATTCGCGTCGCCTGAATGTCACTGGCGGAGAATTGCATTACCGTGGACGCTCGTCTATTGCCATGTTCTTCGCAGGTGGTGAACGCTGTCCCAAGTTGCTTCGTGCTACAACAAAAAAACCGCATTAGGCAGATTTACAAATTGAGTTAAAGCGTGGGTATTCACCACTTGGCGCACGCCGCATCACTGAGTTGACAGCCACAGGGCTGTTTCGTTCTCGGCACGAGACGGATACTCTCGGTGTTGAGACCGCGAACAAACCACGCGTTGGTGTCGAGGTCACCTTGCACTGCGCGGTCCTCGATGATGGACCCACAGCCGGTACGTTGCTGCGGAAATCGAGTGATGGGAGCACATGCGTCGCGTGGTAGGCGTTCCTCCGGGTGAATCGGTAGAGGATGAGGCGGACCGAGAGGCCACGGCGACGCCGACGGTGCCGTCGCGCTAGTGGCTTTTCGCTCTGAGAGTGAGTCGAAGAGGCCGCTGGCTTCGTTTTCGCTCGTCCGCCAATCCCACACAGATGCGCCGCACGTCAGCCTCCACCGCAGACCGCGTTTGTCGTCGTTTTGCGCAGCGCGCTCGTATGACAGAAGCAGACTTTGGCGACTCCTCCTTCCACCATAGTCGCGAGCGTAGGCCACTAGTTGCTCGAGCGCCACGCCAGATGGAGGTCGCGCCCAGTCAATAGCGTGTTGCCTCTCCCGCCGCTGCCGTCCACCCATACGCAAGAACATGTCCCGGGCTGCAGGGTATTCGTCCTCTGGCTCTTCAGGCACCGTCGCGCTTGAGTCGGACTCACCATCTTCCTCTGCAAATGCAGCGGCCTGGCGTCGAGCGGATATGATTGAGTAGATATGGCCATCTGACAGTGCGTCTGTGCCGTGCGATGCATTGCGCAGAGATGCCAGAATCGAGGGAAGCTCATCGTCTGGTTCGATACGAACTTCTTGGGCCTGGGACATAGCGCGGGCAACTCGCTCAAGACGCCTTCGAGGGGAAGAAACGGTGATAGAAGATGCGGTGCCTGGCGGCGCGCTCTGTGAATTGGGGGATGGCTCTGGCGCACGAGCTCGGCGAGGGACGCTGGCTCTAATATGGTCTGATTTCACGTCAAATCAGCTTCAAAGGACCCGATGAAAGCAAACGAACCTCTTTCGAAGAGGCTCCAGGGCCTGTGCGACATGGCTTCAGCTCGTAACTTGACCTGGCTTCATCAATGGTCGCGTTGTTCGGTCAACCTCAGCGCGTCCAGGAGCCCAGTCAGCGCGGAGTTATAAAGTTTCTTGAGCGGCACCCTTGCAATCTCGAAGGTCGACTACGCTAGGGTGCAGTCTATTCTTGAGCTTAGTCGGCGGCACTGACTAATAAATATTTTCAGCCCAGTACACCTCGATTTAAGATATCATGCCCACGCAATAAGACTTGCTCGAAGATTTGCTGAGATGCACGTGCGGAAAACCTAGTCGCGGCTCCGAGACTGTTGTGGTGGCGGTCAAATTCGTGGCGTAAGGACAACCTGTGATCGGGTCAGCCCGGACTTCTTTGGACAATCGTTACCCTGGACCTCCCACACCATCATTGGCTTTGTCGCTACCTAAGTGCCAGAGCTTGGACCTTTCATGGGGATAATACTCTGCATAGCTTGACATGTCTAGATAATACCACTTCAAGCACCAGTCACACCTACCCTACGACCACATGTGTCAATGGTCGTTGTGTCTCTCAAAATATCATCCTCGGTATCAATGTGTCATCTTAATGGTATTACCAGATTCTAGGAAGCCCCGGAAGCGGCACCCCCTGAATGCCCGGTATGTGGAAAGCCGTGTTATTCGCATCCCAGTACCATCGCTGCGAAGCACTTTAAAACAATCAAGTTTGTCTGCATCCGACAAGGTGGCTGAACCGTTATGACGTGTGAGTCCAACGCACTTTACGTGGCCTTGGCCGGGATCACTCTGAGAGAGACGCAGCGGATGACGAGATTGTTTCGATGAAGTTCAATTCAAATTTCAGTGAGAATGAAGACGACAGCCCATATTTCTGAAGTTTCACATCGCACATTACTTGCGTTGCTTTCTATATGCACGAAGTTCTGATGTTCCCAACAGCGGCGTATAACAAGCACTTCCGAGTGAAGCTTTCAGCGCTTTGTACATATCTTGGTAAGAATATAGACTAACAATGTATGAAGAAGAACCTGGTACGGAGCTCCATTCTTCAATCAGGGCATAAAAGGTACCGAATTCACAGCCAAATAAGTTGTTGGAACGGCACTGGAACCTCTCACGGTCAGCCCTCACGAATATTTGTCAGCTTGGCAGGCATATTTATATTCCAATGCTTTAAATCTTACTCAGATGAGATACCCCCTGGAAAGCCCGTATTGATCGACCATTATCCCCAGCGTAAACCTGCATTGTTCAAAATTCTCCTAGCTTGTCGATTCGTTGGGTCACACCGCGAGAGCTCAAGTATTTGCATGACTAGTAGGGTTCACGCTTAGGGCGTATTACTGCGGGCTGCGCATGTGCCTAGTGAGCCATTCTTTAATCGATCCAGAAGTTGTAGAAGGTGGACGGCGACTGCGTGCGCAGGCCGGCTGACTGCGGCACGGGCAATCCTCAGATCCAATTTGTCATCACCCAGAATGCAGTATTTAAATACTTCGACTGCGATTCACTGGATCGTTTTTTTAATATTGATTGTCTCCGTGGTCTTCCTCTCCGCACACTCATGAGCCCCTTGCCCTCATCATCGGCATTCGCTTATGCGGGCGGACACACCATTATTCAGTCTCCAAATGCAGCCCGAGAGCTTCAGTTCATCGTATTGTATCTACTCGTCGTAGCCGGTCGGAAGCACATCGCGTCATTCGCTGGGACGCACATTTTCGGTGCCGCGGCTGGTCAAGCAGCGACCGGGGAACGCACCTCACTCCTTCGACCTGAGACTACTGCGGGCGAAAATGGCGCAGCAGAAACGGCGGCACGTGATGAAATAACTCGCAAAATTCTCTTTCCTGGCGTTGCGGCTAGTGCTGGATGTCTTTTGATCAATGCGTTTCGTACGTGCCTCGTTCATTGTGTGCCACACGGACATAGACTGATGTAAGCTCGTTCACTCAGTGTTGTGGGATGGCTTAGCCTGGCATGACTGGATTATGCGCTATCTCGGCTGGTGGCTCACCTTGGTCACGGCCTTTGTCGCATCGGTGCGTGAAATATCCCTAGTTAACTCGACGTGTTGTAATCATTACAATCCCCACAGGCCTTTCTTCTCTCACAAGTCGAATCTTTCAAAGAATCACACGCTGAAGGACGAACAAGTCTCGAAAAGCTCGGTCGCATCGGTCAGGAATGTGGTGTCGTGCTGACATTGCTCCCAATCGCTTCCTTGCTCACACGGTATTCATACTACACTCGTGTCTACATCGGTCCATTCGACACCTTCTTTATCGCCTACGTTTTACAACCCATTCTTGGAGTTTGGGCTGTGTATTGGGGTACCACCATCGGCGCCCCTTTCAATGAGACTGCACCTAGTTCAGTTTGAGTTGTTATGCAAAATTATAGTAGCGAGTATGAACAGTACGTGACTGGTACTTGCCTCTGTACGTACGGCTCCACCAGAGTTCTACCTCGCCCAATCAGCGATGGCAGTTGTTCACCAAACATAATGCGTCCAAGTCGCAGGATTCCGTGCTCAATCTCATATCATGATGTGATCCGGTTCCTGAACGTCAGGCCTCGGATGGCCGGATTCTCGCGTCGGGTGGCGACGATCAACCCGCCACACGCCACATCGCCATCAATTCCGTCCCTATTGGAGCGATGCTCATATAAGACGTGTCTCACAGTTGCAGGCGGTGATCATCCCTTCTTCCCAGCATAACATTTCCTTGCCAGCTGTTGCGCAGTTAAGATCGTCAGCCCGTATTTACCTACCCTCTTCATACGCTCTACCGTCGCTATGCGCCTGTCCTTCATGACCGCTCTCGCACTCGCGGTCGTCGTATCCGCAGCGCCAATCCGCGGGCGCATTGAGTGCCGCAACGCCAATGCCAATCCGCTGAAAGACCCGCCGCAAACGTGCTGCGCTTGTTGAGCTGCCAGTATCGCCTGCTCTCGGTGAGCACTGTAACCTCGTCACAACAGGTCCCATTGTCTCTGAATACTGACACTCACATATGTGCTCTTATTAGCTCCACCATGCACAGACATCCAGTTCATAACAGCCGGCCATTTCCTGGCACCGTCATACACCCTACAGTCACTACTACTTTCTGCGCAGAAGTGCTTCAATATGCTTCAGTACAGTATTGCCTTGGTGTCGCACAGCGCGGCACATCGTATTCCATACCATATTGGAGAAGAGAAACGAACCAAGACCGATCGTTTTATTACATTCGAATCGTGCATACTTCGTTGCCAGTCATCGTACCACGACCAACCGTCGCTCTGATCAAGATAGACAGACAACAGAGACAGATCGCGGCATCGTAAAGTCCAATGGGGAAATGTGTGCGAACAAAGACTCAAAAAGCGAGGGAAATTTGAGAGAGGTCCGAAGAAGACGTGATAGAGGGAACTCAGGGGAAGGGTAACAAAAGACTTGATAACCGGAAGGTCGTTTATTCGCCGGCAAAGAGACGCACGATGAGGTACGCTGTGGAGCCTAAGAAGCGGAAAGCTGGAAACACGAGTGTTCAGTTTAAGAGCTACAGAAAGGAAAGAGAAAATTTCACCTGCAAGACCTGCCACAGAGAACAGCAGAAACGCGAGGTAGCCGTTGACGGCAGGACTTGCACCTTATCCGCGGCACTGCCAGTACCAGTAACAACTGCCGCTGCAAGAAGGCCGTTCGAGAGCGTCCAAGCAAGGAGAACGCTGCACAGGCATTTGTGAGTCAAAAGAGAGAATGAGGACTACATCACAACGTACTTGGTACGGAACTGCCTGTAGTAATCCTCCTCAGCCGTCTTCGCGTCGACCTTTTGGTCCTCCGGCGGCGCCTTGGTGCCAAGAATGTGGATAGCATCCTCGTAGGCAGCATTGATGTCCTTCTCATCGGTGGGCACGACTACCTCGACCTCGTTGGTCTTCTTACTGGTCGCGACTACACCAAGATCAGCGGGTGGCTTATTGTCACCCTTGGTTCCCCATGAGACGTCGCTAAACGAGAGAAGTCGTGAGCAACGGAGGGCGGTGATACGATCAATCGACGTACTGAACGTTCGCGAAGGCGTATACGTTGAGAACATTGATATAGCTCGGCGCCATGAGCGTGTACTGGATGAAACTCGTGATCATGTGCCATGGCTCGAACTGCGATCCCAGGACCGGTCAGACAACCATACTCTCTGAATATGAAGAGGCGCCTACGAAGAGGATCGAGGCGATGAGGTACAATCCAACTGTTGCGAGGAGGGACACCACAATGTTCCGGAAGACGGCATTTTTGAACAGGTCGTCTGGTCCTAACACGTTGCCCTCCACCTTCTCGGCCTCGGCAATGTTCTGTACGCCCTTGTACGCCAGGAAGAATGCGGAAAACTGCACAAATGTGAGCTCATTCAGGGCCAGCAACATGATCGTTCGAGACGCACAGTCATGTACACCGTGATGACACCGAAGCCAAGAATGGCACCGGTGTACGGCCACTTAGCACTACGGAGTCGTGTGAGCGAATTTGACTGAAGGCGGAAGAAGAGTCAAATGACGCACCCTTGCGGACGATTACCCATTGACAAGAGGAAGCACATGATGAGCAGGCCGCCATAGAAGAAATTCAGGATGGTGTTGGCGATGCTGATGCCCTTGAACTTGAACTCCGGCGCCTCCATCGCGTTTGCCAGGATCTTGAACGCAATGTAGTAGTTGCCCAGCGCAAACCACCTGCAGCCAGCCCAGAGTTCTTCAGTCCTTTCGTCTCTCGGCACGCGAAAGTAGATCACTCACGAGAAGATCAAGTTGAACACCTGGTAGACCATCTCGACGTGAATCCAGAACTTGCGCAGGATGGTATGGGCTGAACGGTAGATGTAGCCGAACTTGACGATTGAATGGATTGCCGCGAAGAACGAGCCGTTGAGCCAGCGACGACGCTGCGAGATGAGCTCGGGCACTTGGTCCGGCACGTCCGTCACAGCGTACGCGCTCTTGACGTAGTGCAGGATCCAAGAGCCACCACGCTTCGACACGAGCTCCCAGCAGAGGATACGATCCTCGGCGAGATACATATTGGCGGTGAAGATGTCGGCTCCGGCGCCATGCTGTTGTAATCTGTTAGTTTGCGAATACATACTCAGATGCACCTGAACCGCGTACCATCTTCTCACCAAGGAAGTACTTTTGCAAAGGACCTTGTCCCGTTGCATCGTTTTGCAGCGCGTGGTACCGGTAAGCCGAGAAGGCACCGGGCAACACGGAGATGTAACCAAAGATCGACTCGAGCGGCTTGTCGAGAATGTTGGACATCTTATACTCAAAGTTTTGCGCCGCCACTATAGGAGATTGCCATGGTGAGAAAATTCTTTCAGCCGCGCAAAGAGAACGTACCAAGAGGGTTGAGAAGGTTCATGCCGTACTTGCCCTTGAGCGCCACGATTTCACCACACGCGCCGCCGACGTTCGAGTTGATGTCGAAGCTCTTCCACAAGTGGTAGATAGAGGTAGGGCCTATCATATCTATAAGCACGTGGCACTGGTTGAACAAGCCTAGGAAAACTCACCAGGCATGGTACCGACATCGAGCAAGACGCAGACGTTCGGGTTGAGGACGGGTCCGAAAGCGTTGAAGAACCACCGATGCGAGTTGATCTTCTTCTGGTTCTTTTCCTATTGCCAACGTGCCTCGTCAGCACTGGAACAACTTTCGTCTCGGGCCACTTGACACACCTTCAAGCAGAAGACGACCTGAACGGGACACACGCCACGCTCGGCGCCTTCGATCTTCAAACTCGGCGTGACCGAGACCTGGGTCGTGTACTCGTAGATATGCGCCGTGACTTCCTTCTTGTTGATCACGTTCTACACAATGAATCCAAAGCCCATCAGCATCCTCCACAAAACTGATACTCGGCCACGCGTACCTTGGCGACGCCGTCCTGGTAGATACCCATGGCCGCGATAACGCTCAACGTGCGCGCGTTGATCTTCATGCGACCGTCCGACACAATGCACACGACTACCTTCTTCCAGCCGTCCTTGCCCCACGTCTTGGATCGCGTGCGAGTAATCAAGTGTGCGACGTTCTTCATGACACCGTGGTACGTCCGGCAGAACAGCTCTTCGTCCTCGTTGTACATCGTCATCACGATGAACAACTCCGTCCGCCGCGGGGGATCGTACAGGACCTAGTATCAAAGCGTTCGCAAAAAAGAGCAGGTAGAAGAGCAGCAGAAGTCATACCTGCCGCAAAGTGTAACCCTCTTCCTTGAACAGGTTGGGGTCGCACGTCGCCGCCGTGTACCGCATGAACGCAAACTCGCGCTCGGTCCGCATCTGGCTCATCTCGAGCAGCTTCTTCGGTGCCGCGCAGTCCAGCACGAAGTTACCGTGGAACAGCCTTCCCGTCAAGACCCGTCAGAACAGTGTGAGACAGCAGAGCAGAGGCCGACGCACTCGACACGCTTGATCGTCTTGTACCGACGCGGCACGCGCTGCGGGATGCGTCCATAATGGATGTTGTTGCCATCGTCGCCGTCAAGGCCACCTGGTGCGAACCTACAAGCCGCAGTGTCAGTGCTAGCGTCCACGTCCGCAGTGATGCAACGCACCCTCCGGGGAACGAGCCGCCTCCGCCGCCATCTCGCTGCAAGAGTGGAATATCGTTCTCGTCCACGTCCGGATGGTCTTCCGCATCGTACGCAGGCGTGCTCATAGGCCGGGGGACCTATACCCCGCCGTTCGTTCCACCAACACAGCGACAGCCATGGCACAGCGTGAATGAACGGAGCAGAATTGAAACGAAAACGAGGGTACTGATTGTGGGTAAACGTTCATCGGGTAAGCCAGCGGACGTACCTGGTTGTAAATCGGGTTCAACGGCGTATTGTGTCGTTCAATGGGCATCGTCGTGCCTACATTGAGCGCAAACGGCGTCTCATGGTATGGCGTCTGGAACGGATCCTCGCCATGCCCAGCTGCGGTACAGACATCAGCATCAGTACCAACGCCCCTATACCAGCGGTAACAACGAAGCGCACGTACCGAAGGGGTTGGGCGTCGCGCTCGGCATTGCCGGCGCGTTGGGGCTCAGGTGGTCCGTGCTTTGGCCCGGTGGGTAGTAGCCCGTCCTGTGGTCGTCCTGCGCGGGGTAGAAGCTGCCACGATTGTCCGTCGGGTTGTGTGGGTCGTCATACGGGTTCGGTGTCTGGACTGCGCGTCAGCTTCGATACGTTGAGAGAATAGGAATGGACAGACTGGCGCAGAGTTGTGGTAAGGTGGGGAATGGTACCCACCAGCGCCAGGCGGTGGAGGCGGAGGCGCATTGAACAGCTGGTTGGGCGGCTGGCCGTACGGCGTGCCGTACCCGCGCTCATCGGGCTGTCGTTGCGCGTGACCAAAGCGGGGTCGACGGTGCGGGACCGAGAATGCACGGATTGGGCGACGCGCGGAGGTCGAAGAGTGGAGGAACATGGCGGGGTCAGAGCACACAATCAGGATTGTATTTAATGGGATTTAGGCGTCGGGAATTAGGAGGTGTACAAACACAGCCGGCAGACCATTGAAGCGTCCGGAGAGAGGGTACGAAGAGAGAGGGTTGTGAGTACGGAGGGATAGCGGTACGGTCGCCGAGGGTTCGGTGTGGCGTTGATGGCACAGTACACACCACGCAGAACAATCCAAACACGCCAACGTGACCGGATGCCATGAGGGGGCCGAAAATGTGAAGGCACGATGGTTTCAAAAGGTAGCAGGTTCACAGCAGCCGTGTCGCAGATCAAGAACGACACAAGGTAAGGAAGTCCGCGCCGAACAAAGCAGGAGGGTTACCGTGAATAACAGGAGACCAAGGTTGGCGGGGTGATTACGACAGAAAACAGGGTTTGTTAGACGCGAGTAGTTTGTCCAGGAGGATATCACCGGCCAGAACGCGCACAAGAATGAGCGGCAGGGCAGACAGTAAGGAATCGTATGAACACAGCCCCAAAGCGCAAGTATGAAGACGCACGAGAATCGATCGAGGAAGTGTTTAAGGAGCAGACCAAGATGCAAATCGAAAAGACCGCAAGAACGGCCAGGGATACAGCGAGTTTGGGGTTCCAGTGCAGACCGCAGGTGGGTGTAATAACACCGCCCAAAAGACGCAGCCAAATTGGAAACGATACAAACGATCGATTGGGGAGGTAAGGCGACGCGACGTGGGGGTGGAAGCGATACGCGATTTCAAGCAGGGCGTGATGCGCCGCGGGGTGGAGCAAAAAAAAAAAAAAAGCGAGAGCGGCAAGACAAGTGGATGTGTGCCAGAGATGTCGACGTTTGATCATGGGTGGTGCAGTGAGGTCGGAAGGGGACGGGGATATGACAGTCAAGCATATGAGGATCAGTTGCCGAGCGATAATCAGGATCGGCAAATGAACACGAAGATCAGGCACGAGGGTCGAAGCATGCACGTGAGGGTGAAAGGGAAAAAAACATCGGTCAAAGTGCGCGGGCAGCGCCATGAGTACGGCCAAGCCCACAAGCGGAGACACGGATGGAGATAGTACGCGTGTCGAACACGGTCGCGATGTGCCGAGGCAGGTGAGGCAGCGCCAGGGACACAGGTTTAAAGCAAGGCAATGTTGGTGGGCGGGGGTAAGTCGCCGGAAACGAGACAAGCGCCGTGCGATCCAATACCGTTTAGGATTGGCGCGAGGCCAGGCAGCCGCAGCGATACCCAAGCAGAACGAACAAGAGAGTTGAAAGCAACAAGATGAGAGCAAGTGTGATGTGCAATAGGATAATGGAGTGAGCGAGGCGCAGTATTGGCAAACGACGACGAGATCGCAGCACAATGAGTGCAGCACCGATGCGGCACCACATTACATAGCCAGATCGCGAAAGACCAATAGCGCGCCAGCGTAAAAGATGCGGCGGCCGGAACAGAAGCATCGGCAGACGAAACACAGAGTCCGCAGCAACGAGCGCAGCGCGACGACAACAACAGGAACAATGACGACGTGTATCGGCGTGTTCCAAGAGATCGCAATGATAAGACAAACCAAAGGAGAATTATAGTGAGCAAAGGGGCATAGATTACTGCGCCGACAAGCTTGCGCACCTCAGGATAATGCGACATCGTCTCTGCTTTTGCGAGCCTTGTGATGTACGCGCACGCGACACAAATCAAGAGAAAGATGTGTCTGGATGTAAGCGAGATAAACGCCGGCGCTCAACTAGATGCGCGCGCGCAGACGAAGCTGAATACGAGGAGCGAGAGCGAGATCGGAACAGGCACCAGCCGGTGGGATGGCAGCGTAGCTCAGCTCGCGCACAGCCCCGCGCCATTCGACATGTCGGATGCAAATCACCCCTCGCTTCGACGCACCGCATTCGGCTCATAGACACGCCGCCTTGGCCGACACCGCTTAGTGCGGTCATTGGCCACAGGAAATCGTCCGCGTCGGTTGTGCGCGGCCCGATGAACGATAGATGAATCATCAAGTTACAACAATCCCACATGGCGAACGAGTTACAGTTGAGAAACTAAGAATATATGGTCAAAGTGACTATGCTAGATACTAGATGCTCACTCTCATTGGTTTCACATGAACACTAAATGAAGAACCGTTATTCTGATCGAGCCGTTGCTCGCCAGCGCTCGCTGCGGCCCCTACCATCGGCAGCGAAAATCTGCGGAGCGAAAATCTGCGGACATGGTACTTGGTCGGAATTCAGAAGGGTTCGAACGGCGTGCAGCTACGTATTTCCTATGGAAACGACCCGAACCCTGTCAGCGGCATCATGCACATGCTGTACTGAGCCTCATTACGAGCCACAACACTGGCAATTGGTTTTCTTACCGCGAATCGGTTGTCATTCATTCTCATTATCTGCTATCGCAGTCATAGTGTGAGTTGAGCTGAGTATCATGAGCAGCGGGATAAATGTGCTTCTCCTGGCCTTGAGACTACCAGGTCTAAGCTACAGCGGAATTTGGCCCAATGATGATGCGGTTATCCAGCTACGTTGTAAAATAGACATCCAACGGTCACCGTGTCCGTCATAAACCGCAGCGATGACTGGCGCAGCCTATTTGAGATTCATCCTATAGAACCCATGCGTCACCATTGTTGCGTTATCGGCACACGTAAAGGCAATGCGGCGATCAGCACAAACATGAAATATTTCAGGGAATTCCATGTGGGATAAATGATCCAAATATCGACCTGGTATAACGATGCACACAGCGCAGAGCTGAGGGTGCTGACCGAGTGATATTCCTCGAGCCAAGTCTTGCAACAGGTAATTCAGGCGCGTGGCGTTCTCAGAATCGTCATACAGGCCAGGGGTGTATAGTTCAAGGATGCGTAACTCGTTTGGGAGCCGCACCGGATGGGCAGTTGTACTACGCGCGTTCATAGTTGAGAGCACGTCATATGCGATGTGAAGATGGCGAAGTGACTTGAGGAGAAACAGCGAGTGTAACGCCTCGCAGAACGTGTAGTGAACGTACTGCTCCCTTGGCCGAACCTCGAGACTACGCAAGCCCTCCAGGGTCGAGATCTGCGGCTCGAGAAGCGAAAACCAGGTTGACTTGACCGCACGTCCAGAGTCCATAAAGCTAGAATAGAGGAATAATTTTTGTAACGTTTTCTTGGCTGAACGTTGCAGAAGAAGCTGAAGGATGCTTAAGGGGACCACCGAAACCTGAAGGTGCTGCAACGGCCAATCCGGCAACAGATCCGCCATCTGTGCGATCAGGGATGTTGCGGCAGATGAGCCGTCCACTACCCCAGATTGAAGACGCAGCATAGTGAGCCTGGGGACGTGAACCAGCATAAACAGAAGTTGGAGCGCACTCATATAGCGAGGCATGCAGATGGTCAGACTAGTGCAGCTGCTTGAGGTGTAAGACAATTCGCGACGAAGCTTGCCCAGGAGGTGTTTCTGCGTTTGATGCACCGGCGGTGAAGAGCGTGCGAGTAGTCTGGATTGGCACTCCTCCGCTGTCCTCATCCAAGCGAGATAAGATGGGCGGAGCACTGGATGCTCGGAAATAATATTCATGTTAGGCAGCATCATGATTTTGATTGATTGCTCCCCGAATGCGTCGTCACGCTGTCGGCGCCGACCCCTAGATGAAATGATCGATGGTCATTCACAACGAGCTG
Organism: Auriculariales sp. MPI-PUGE-AT-0066; assembly: GCA_020744175.1. Classification (NCBI taxonomy): domain Eukaryota; kingdom Fungi; phylum Basidiomycota; class Agaricomycetes; order Auriculariales; species Auriculariales sp. MPI-PUGE-AT-0066. The sequence continues at coordinate 44,230 of JAGTJP010000016.1, forward strand.
AAGAAACGAGGTTTAGAGACGGGAAGATTGGCTTGATCAGTCTGTGCACACCGGGGTATGTGTGATAATGGGTGGCATTGATGTCACGAGCAAATAGGACGGCAAGGCACATTGCGGCACCCTCCGGTGATCTCGCCCTCAGCGGCCGTCAAACTTCAACTACACGTAATGCTGGAGTTTCATGAATGTTGCTACAATACAACGTATTTGAAAAACGCGATTGACTCAAGGACAGTTACACCGTCGCATTTCAGGATGCTTCCAAGTTCTTCTCACAGACCGGACCAGTAGATATCCTTCTCAACGTTCACGATGGCCGTGTAAACAACCTCCTCTGCATGTGCACACAGCAACACGCCATAAGCGCCCTTGCGCACGATCCATCGGCCCGCAGACGAGTCGCGACTCGGGCTTGTCACGGGGAACGGCTCCCACGCACTGAATGCGTACTTGTCCAACACGACCGTCGCGGTCGTTTCCGCATCCGGCGCGAGGTCCTCGACGCGGGTATAGCCACGAAGGGCACGCGATGGCTGAGGCTCTCCGAGCGGGTGCACAGGGGGCGCAACGTACAGTTGTACAACGTGCGAGCCTGGCAAAGTGCCGGTGTTGCACACGCGCACGGACGCACTGATCTTGATGTCCGCGGCGGACGTGTCGGCAGCAATCTTCGAGGTTGAGAGTGTGAGATCGGAGTAGACGAAGGTCGTGTAGCTGAGGCCAAAGCCGAACGGGAAGTGCGACGGCAGTTGGCGGTCGACATAGTGCTTGTAACCCTAGAGTGAGATCCAGGTCAAGCGTTGGCCGCACGTCAGGATCAACCAGGACGTACGACAAAAAGATCTTCCCCATAGATTGTGGTACCGCTGTAGGTGCCAAAGTTGCCGTAGGACGGAACGTCGCGCATTCGGCGTGGGAACGTCAAGCTGAGGCGTGCGGCAGGATTGACGGCACCGAGAAGCACATCCGCGATGGCGTCGCCGGAGCAGTTTCCGAGGTACCACGAGTGAAGCAGGCCAGCAACATCATCCGCCCATGGCAGCTCAACGGCAGAGCCCTGCGAGCGAAGTAAACGAACATTAGTCTCAGGTTCCAACATCATCCGCTGACATACCGACTGATTGACAACCACGGTACGGGGATTGACGGCATTGATGCGCCGCACGAGCTCATTCGTTCGGCCAGGCAGGGCAAGTGTAATACGATCTTCGCCTTCGGTCTATAGACAAAGTTTCATCCTCGTCAGCTTTTGAGATGAAATATCGGAAGAGAAAGGCAAGAAGAAAAGCTGCACACCTCATAGTCCCCATTGAGACCGACGACCACAATCACGACATCAGCGTCCTTTGCTGCTTTCTCCGCCTTGACGATTTCCTCCTCGAGGTTGAGGACAGCCGCACCGCCGAGCCTCAGCGCAGACCCATCCACCAGCACGACCTGATCCTCATCCCCATCGGCGGGTCCCTTGACGTTCACAAACTCGACCAGAACCTCGTGCTTCACGCCCGCCTTGAGCGTAAACTTGCCGCGTTCCTCCTCCGTACCGCGACCAAAGAAGCTTGTTCCACGGCGTTGCCGCGTCCAGTTATCCACGACCAGCGTGCCATCGACGTACATCTTCCCACGGCCCGCGACGGTCAAACCAAACTCGAACTCGGTGTCGCGCTCGCGTGCCGCGAGGAAGCCGCGCAGCTTGATCGTCCAGCGCTCGGTGAGGCCTGGTGTCTTGGCATCTGCGAGCAGCGCATACGTCTCAGTGCAATGCTCGACACGGACGGGCTCTGGAAGCGCGGTCATAGGCTCGGTAGCGGAGTGCGGGTACCACGAGAGCGTCCAGCCGGGCTTGCCGTCTTCAGAAAAGAGGTCGTAGTCGAGAGTTGGCATATTGCGGAAGGCTGCAAGAACCACATGTTAGAGAAGGACACCGGAAAAACAGATTATAGACGTACAGCGTGTGCCCTCGGCGTAAGTAACCTCGACATCTTTCCCGAGGCCAGCGACGATGCCTTCATAGGGCGAAGTAACAAAGCTTGGACGCAGGGCTGCACTACCGCCACCGGTGTAGATACGGCCTTTGGCATTTGGACCGATGATCGCAACCTGCGAGATGTCAATAAGCGCATGAAAAATGGCGCACAAGCACATCGCCATGACTGACCTTCTTGACTTTGGATTTATCAAGCGGAAGAATGCCACCTTCGTTGCGCAGCAGGACGATTGACTCGGCAGCAGCACGGCGCAGCAGTGCGATTTCTTCCGGCGTATCCTCTGAGACCTCCTTCAAATCCGCTTCGAGTATCTAGATGCAGATAATGAGCAATCCAAAGGAGCTCGACTTGCAAACTGGACGGAACCTCCGGTAGCGCCTTCGCGCACTTGTGGACAAACTTGATGACAACCTTGGCGCGCTCGCGGATGTCGCTCGGGGCGAGCTTGTGCGAGGCAATGCAACGTTCGATAAGGTTGTCGTTTCTCCACTTGCGCACACCAGGCATCTCGCTACGAGTGGAGGTGAGTGAGTTTATGACAAGCAAATAAGGGAACATACAGGTCGAGCCCGGCCTTGATGCTCGCGTCGACGCTGTAGACACCGAACCTAATGTTCAAACCAAGGATGAACGATTGTTCAATGGACCACCAACAACACGCACCAATCACTCATAACGAGCCCATCGTGTCCCCATTCGCCACGCAAGATATCCGTGAGCAACATCTTGTTCTCGCTCGCATGCAGGCCGTTGATGCGGTTGTACGCGGACATGTACGCCCACGGCTTAGCGTCGCGCTGGGCGATCATAAACGGCATGAGGTAGAGTTCACGGAAGGCGCGCGGCGAAACGACGCTGTCGTTGCCCATCCGGTCGTTCTCCTGGTCGTTGCACACAAAATGCTTCACCGTCGCCGCGACGCCACCAGCCTGCACGCCGTTCACGTACGCCGCACAGATGGTTCCGCTCAGATGCGGATCCTCGGAGAAAGATTCGAAGCTGCGTCCGCCTAGGGGAGACTGTAGAGGAGTATCAGTAGTGGAATGTTGCGGAAGAAGCGAAAGCAGACTGACGCGCTGGATGTTGATCGTTGGGCCGAGGAGAACGCTTGACAAACGACGTTTGGCCTCCGGCACGATGATCTTCTCGCCGACCGCATGAATGAGAGCAGGGTTCCATGTGGCACCAAGAGCGGTTGCGGACTGTCGAAGCAGACATCGTGGTGAATGAACAGGAAGCGAGAGGCGATCACAATATTGAGCAATAATTAGGTAGTGAGAGAAAGCTCAGTATAACAACACAGTGACACAAGATGGGCGGGACGCACGGGAAGGCATTTAGCTGGTGTGCCCATGAAGAACCGTTCGCCACGCACGCCATTTGGACCATCAGAAACCTATGCAGAAGCTGAGGTCAGTCGCTGGATATGGTCTGCTGACTATGGGCGACTGTGCATCAGTTACCTTGAGGGATGGGATGCCGAGGCGCGGCACAGCAGCCGTGTTCCAAAAGTCGACTCCGGCGATGAGGGAGACCGCCTCGTCATGAGTGAGCTGTCCGGCCAGCACCTCTGGGTCGGCCTTGATAAAGTCGGCGAGTGTCTTGCTCATCGTGATATGCGATTTCGTGGATTGCTCTTGGTGCTTTCGCTACAACGCTGGTCAACTCGACTGTACGCGCCCGCAAGCTGTTATAGTCAAGCGCACCAACTTGCTACTCGTCGCGCCCAATTACCAAGGAGATGGCCAAGCGATGTGAGTTTAGGAGCGAGAGATGGGTCGCAACAGGGCGGCGAGCCGAAGCCTTCCTTGTCCGTCGCAGAATCCATCACCCCGCACAGCACCCCTCTTGGCCATTTCGACCGACGTTCTACCGGCCGACGTTTTGCCGTGCGGCGAGCGGAGACTTGCTCGCCGGCGGGGTCAACGATCAAGAGAAAGAGAACCAAAACGGAAGCCGAAATGTCACGCGTCCGTGCGTTCTGCGTCACACTTTGACAGACGCTGGTCTCAACATTGTCAGACAATTACCGATTTTGGCAGGTTACTGGACTGCAGGCCAGTGTTCACCGGGTTCGTCATGAATTGGCGAGCTGCAGCACAGAAAGTTTGACCAATTTCGTAGCAATACGACTCTGAGATGTGAATTTGGGCATTGGTTAATAAATTTGTGGTCGATCTTGCAGCTTCAAGTAGAATGGACGAGAGGTCAAGTCCGAATGCAGCACATATTGAGCGGAACGCTGCCGAACGAAGCAGAGCAGCGATGAAATGTCAGGTCTAACTTACCCGAGAGCGAAGAAGAGCGACCACATGAAGATGTACTTCTATTCACTCATCGCAGGGTGCACTCCGCAACCGCAATACTAACCAAATCTGGCTCTGACACCACCTCTTAAACATTGACCTATCGCCCTTTCCCTGGATGCCGTAGAATATCATGCCCGATGTTGCTTTGTGATTTATTGCAAACCCTCTGGCCCTGCAAATTCATCGCGGTGTGGTGATCAGTTTGCGGTGCACTGCCGAGGCAATGAACACCCCCCAAATGAACCCAGGAGCTGGCAATTATGAAATAGAAGAATGAAGGGTGTTCGTGAGAATATATTACATTTCGCCATCTCGCTGCACAAGGCGACCGCATGGCTCCAACGAAATCAAGCTCCGTGATGAACGCCAGAAAGTCCGATACCCCGCTCCATTCTGCGTCGTCAAGGGCAAGGGGTGATGCTCACGTATGAGACGTGCATGTGCAGGTCCATGCGTTGAGTCGCGTTTTAGACGAACCGGACGGGGTCACTGGCCGTGCCGGCCGTCACGGCTCCGGTCGTACTTCGCCTCCTCCCACGTGGCTAGTTGGGCTGGACTCATCGTATACCCTAGGCTGAGTCTACTAAACGCACCAGGAACACCCAAAGGGCACGCCCCGTGGTAACCTCAAACCCTGTCAGTGTGCCTAGACTCGGGGTAACAGTGACCCACGAGCAGGGAGACACGCAACACCCGGCCCAATGACACCGGCAATTCGGGTTCAATCTATCGGACGATCTGTGTTTATGAAGATTCGCGCAGACTTGCGGCGATACGCTCGCTTGTGCTCAGGGAATCCGCGGTTGTGACTGCCGCAGCATGTCCACCACACGCCTCGAGTGCACCGGTCCCGCCTCGTTATATAAACCGCACCCGCCGCGCCGCAGCCATGGCTTCTTCCCCACACCCACCGTCGTCAACCCTGACATCCTTCCCTGCACTGGCTGCTGCCATGACACGCACCACGCATACCATCTACCCCTCCAAGGCGCCGCGGCTTACACCGTCTCCAGAACCTCGTTCGCGCTCGATGCCTGCCTCTCACGAGCCCTGGGCGAGCCAGTTGTTCCTCGGGCTTCCGCAACAGCACACCAACAAGTGTCTTTTCTCTTCGTTAAGAAAGTCCCGCTCCCACCAGACCTTTCAGCAACAAGAAAATGTCATCTACATCGACGAGAGCGAGCTGTACTCGCCTCCTCGCCTTCCCGACATCGAAGCCGATCAGGAAGAAGAACCCGCTACGGAACCGTACGTTCTGACAAGTTCATCATGCTCAAAGCTGACTGACCGGGTTTCCAGAAAGCACGACTTGCAGTACAAGATTGCTCGCGCGCAGCTGCGCGTCGGGTTTGCAGTCCACCGCGCCAAGAAGGCTGCCCTGCGCAAGGTCGGCCTCAGCCTAGACTGAAAAGGCTACCTCAACCAACCAACTTCATCTACACGCCTACCCTGTGCTTGGCAGTATTGTTGAACTCTCGCGATGAGCCCATCCAACACGGCTCGGCGCCCCATCCGTGCCCTCCTCAGCCTCGATTAACTGCACAGCGAACGTCACGACGCAATATCCAGACACTGCACCGCCTTGACAGGTCTGGGGTCGTGGCCACCGCGCGGTTCGGGATTGTCGAGCGGTCTGTGCGTGGCGGGCACACCGCCTGCTCATGTCACCTGAGCGCGCGGCCGAGCACCCCGACCTTCTCCCGATTGCTTTCTCGAATCGAGGTGCTAAACTACTACCGGCGTTAACAGTTGCAATCCCGTCCCTAGCACACGTGACCCTTGACCCCCTTGCATGGACTTCCGACCAGAACCCATACCAAACCGCCTGCTCTTCACGGACCAGCCTGTATCCCTCACTCATTGTTGAATCTGTCATCATCTCTTCTGTAGCTGTTGTGTTTGTTCGTTTCCATTGTCTTTGTCGCCGGTTCGGACTTCTCTCTCCACCATTGGACTTAGCGCTCTCATGTAGCTGCCAACCTTATTGTATCACCAACCACCAACCGCCTGCCCGATCAGTTGCGCACTCGCGCCGAATGTCAATCTGACTGACGTTCATCTCCCAATCGCCTTGTGAAGAGAGTTCATTCCAAGTCAGTTCTCCGCTACTTCGACCGCTTAATCATACATACTTCATCAAGCACAACAGAGCCGCTGGCTGCCCGGCATCTGATGCCAGTCGAGCTTCTGCAGCTAGAATCGGACATCCATGCGTCACGGTCGGACGGATGGCAAGTAGGCTTGAGATTGTTCAAGAGTCAGCCGCGGTCTGACTCGGTGAGGTGAGCGGTGCTCGCGGAACCATGCGCAATCTCGATAGAAGGAGTTGCAAATTGGCGATGGTGGCACTGTGGCCGTTCGTTGCTACGATGCTGCGCGCTGCGCAAAGTCATCATGTTCGCAAGGCCATGCAGATGCACCAGTTGAGAAGGCTCTGTTGTGAATCTTCACAGTTTGCAGTAAATGCCTTAGACGAGGTGGGTACCGCGCAGTTAGACGGCTTGAGGATGATATTTTAAGCGAGAATACCCGTAAACCCCCTTACAGAAGCACAGTACCCTCTCTATGTCGATTCGACTTCGATTGGTGGTTCTAAGGTGTCCTCATCTGCAGCCGCTAGTGACGCAGGCTCGCCATAGGTGGACTTGAGATGTCGTCCCCACGCAAAGATGCACATGCCTATCGACGGGAGGATGACCGCGTCCAAAACGTCCGTCACCCAACCACCAAAAAACGGGTGCAGGTACGGAAGGCTAGTGATGTACGTCACGAGCGGAAGCGCGATGAGAACAACCGCGAGTTGGCCGACGTTTGTGCCGAACTGACGAGCGCGGACGGGAGCAGGCCCTTTGCGCTGGATCCAAGCAAAGACGATAGTGTGAACCATTATGATTGCCTGTAAAGTCGTAAGTGATCATGAAACGCTACTGTATCAGGTTGACGAACGTTGAGTATCCATAGCGCGGGGACGACGAGCACCCACGACAGGCCAAAGGGCATCCACTTGTACTTCCGGTCTCCCGTGTCAATGATTACCGCTTGGGCACCTGAAGCGACGCGATTTATAACGAGCGGAGACAATTACGATGGTTAGCAGATAAACGTACCTAGACGAGCGACAACAATGTTGGCGACGTTCAAAAGAATCCCCAGAAGCAGCCACCATCGCGAGACCGACGGCAGCGCAATCTTAGCATTCATACCCGGTAGAGCGGGTGGCGAGCTGCATGCGGCTTCGTCGCTGTCCAGTGGCAGCTGGATTCTTGCTTGCCGACGGGCAGAAACGGCATCGCGTAGCCGGTCTAGTTGACGGTCGACAAACGATGCTATACTGGCGCGCTTTATCAGAAGCAACATGCCTGCCGCGGTATTTATACCGACTGGGGCGAAAAGCATGGCCCAAAAGAGGACCAGCTCCCTTTCAGGTATGCGACCAACCATAGCGTGGATGTCTGGGGCATTCATATCTCGCAAAAAAAGAAGATTTCCGCAGCGCAGAGGCAGTGATATGTTCAAGAAGGTGAGGGAAAAACTGCAAAAAAGTTTACAAGCTGTGCGCGACTGCACAGACAGGTTGCTGTAGGAGTGCAAGGAATGAGAACGATGTGACACCGCGATGTCACAGCTATCCAACTTTATCGAGTGAGCAGAACCTGACTCAATATTGATGCAATTGCCGAAATCAAAGCGATAGCGTAGACGTGTTTGACCACATATTTTTCTGGGGGATGGCAATGACGATGTTTCTCGTGTTGTTGATCCACTACGCTTTCTCCCCAAACTCACAGTGCACCTCAATACAGAACTCAAGCGAGTATTATATGTGCTAAGCGAATAAAGTGTAACATTTTCGGAATATGTTTCCCCCGCTGATATTGGCCGATCTGCAAAACACCAGCTCCACAACTCGGACTTGTAATGCCTTTGCATCGGTTTGAGATTGTCAGAGAGCTGGTTTGTCGCTCCAACCATCGTAACACCATAAATTACGTCTTGCGCCAGACCCGATTCCCACCAATCATTTATAATTTGAAGACTACTGTATGCAGCATGCTTTGAATGTCTCGAGGGTGGCCTAACAGGACCGTTCACCAGCGCGTCTCCGCATAACGCACCATCCTGCCACCAAGGTTGCATTTGTACAATAGTGCAAGGAGACTGTTATCATCGCTCGTACGCGCGGCAATTCTTCGCCGGCATAGAGTTTTCACGAGTTCGTCTTGTGTGTCCGCGATCTGGGCTAGATCCAATGAGACAACCCGTAGAGCCTGTACGGCCTGGTGTTCGTGCTTAAACAGGGAGAGCAAGGTTTCATGCTCGGTGCCAATCTGCGTATTGTGGTGGCGGATTGATAACGACACAAGAGGAGCGTGCACAGCTGTGAGCATTCTCGGAATATCTCGCCTGTCGAAGCCATCGATCTCCAGATGAGCGAGCCGCGGGCACGCGTTTAACAGTTGGATCATCCGGGTGGTATCTTCTTCTCTCTCCACATCCAGATATAAGCGGTCACTTTCATCACTCCTCTCCGCGGTGATGTCCAGATGTATGATGCGGTTTTGGACGCCGTCGGCGGCAAGAAGGTCGATGATTTCACTATGTGAGATGTGTAATTGGATGCTGGTGAGGGTGCGCAGCGTCGACTCAACAACGCTTGTAAACACGTGGTCGCATATCTGTGGTGGGCTGGAGATAGACAATCTGCGGAGGTATGGGAGGTCCAGCCAGGACGATGCAACAGGGAGTTGAGCGCCCGACTGGAACAGTACAAGTTCGCACAATTCAAGAACTTCGATGCTCTTTGTGATGCGGAGAACTGCGAGGGCAGTAATATCATCCACCTGCCTGAGATCGAGGAGTCGCAATGTTGTCGATGGCGAGAGATAAATTAATGACGGCAAGATCTCGAGATTCGGTGTCCAGAGTACATCTGAGCTTCGAGACAGACGAAATTCCAGGTATCGCAGCCTGGGGTATGCTCGAAAGAGGCGCGTAGTCAGAGCGAGCGAGTCATGGTCGCGCTCGGTAGCAACGAGAAAAAACATGGATGCATGCGCCAGGTGCGGTGCAGCTGCCGTTTGAAGAACCTCTTGCCAATGACTGGAGAACCGGACACCAGCTGATGTCGGTGCTCTGTCCATGGATCGTCGAGATTGAAGTGACTGTGAAGTGACTGTGCAGCGGAAGGAAGAGCACAGCCGGTCCACCGGCCGCTCTGCATCCGACGATATGTGATTGCTCCGGCACCCCCCACGTGCACAGAACGGCCATATCATTCCTCAAAATCTAACATCCCGCTCGAGAGCTGATACATTTCCCGTTTCCGGGATGAGGGACGTGATCTAACCAAAAACGTACGCAGCCTCAGACCTCGACCAATGTTTTACCACAACTCCGCACTCTGCCACTCCAAGCCCTAGACCCAATTTACTCTCACAATCACATCCCCTGAGTCACAGATGGCCCCACAGAAAAAGAATATAATCATACAGAAAACCCTGTATCTCAAGGGGGGAAGATCAGACAGAAAATTCGCTTTCTCAAGATCATCATAGTACTGATATGTCGATCAGGCGTCTGAATACTGTGGGGGTACGTGAAGGTACCTACAGGCTACACGCTGGTATCGGTCAAATCATCGTCACGATAGAATGGAGCGCGCATAAGAGGCACAGATTCTGCAAGCAAAATGGTAAGCGTCTCCCCCTTCGTATGCATGAAGTCCCTAGCCAAAGTCCAGATTAAGACTGAGACGATGATAGGCGCCACATATGCAAGCAGACCCTCTTTCGGTCCGAGCGGCGGCATTACAGATTCATGACGCTGTTCAGCGATATATGCGGCGCATATCGTTGCCGCGTATCTCGACAGTGGTAAGACAGTCCCGACTGTGATCGCCGTCCATTTCAGGTAACAGCCGAATGCAGCGGTGCGGTTTGCTGCCTCGCGCACACCGCCCGCAGCAAGCCACAACGCAGTCTTTTCGTCCGGCAAAGATGATCTGCACCGAATTATATGCCAGCACAGGCGCGCCATACCAAGCTATTGTCGATGGCGGGTATTAGTGCCCGTGAAGGTCGAATAATAATAAAATGACAAACGTAGTGCGTACCGGCGACGATTACGCCCATGTACCAGAGGCCATATTCGTGTCCGTACCGCGGGAGACCGAGAGACGCAATACCTATCACAAGCACTAAGTTGGTACGATGGGTGTCAGAGATCAACACGTTTGTGTGGTTTGGTTAGACGGACGCACACTGAAGACACAACGCCAGGCCGCCAAGTGCTATTGCGAACCCAATGCGCCCATGTCGGCGCACGATCGCAGCAGCATTGTCACGATCTTGATCGAGTGTGAGAGACATCTCGACGTGGCCCAGGCGCGAGTTTGCCCATGCGGCATGGCTGCGCCTGCTCAATGCACTGACGACCCTGGCGCTGAGAAACTCGATGAAGCACCAGACAATGAGGCCGAAGTAGAGTCCCCAGCTTGAAAGGATGTCGGCGAGCATATGCGATTTAAAATGTAGCACCGATATGGAGTAATGAAGCCAAGGAGTTTCAGGCGGCAACATGCGCACCGAAGCAACCCTGACCGGACGCTGACGGTTTGTTACTGCTGAAATACCAGCTTAAATACTTGATCTTGAACTTTGGGCCACCTATCCGCATTTTATGCCTCCTCACACCACTGCAGTGCCCATTATGCCATTAGTCTTGCCATTTACCCCATTGCAGTGGGCGGTCGCCTATCAGCCTACTATAAAATGCAATTCGATAGTGGCGGGTGCTTTCAAGACTCGTAGCTTATCAGTAGATTCATTGGTGAATGTCTTTCATCGCAGGCAGCAGACCATGCAAGGTTTTCTTCTTTATTCTCCACACATGTCCCTAATCTACCAACACCTCCTTCCATACGACGACGAAGACGACCACCGAACCAACGGTACCGGAGCGACATGCGCGGGAAGATTACACGCGGGAGCGCGACACAAGTTGTCCGAGTCCAACTTGTCCGTGGAAGGAGCCTGGAGAGGGACAAAGGGGTCGAGCGCGCGAGCAAGAGGAGTAGGGATCGTACAGCACGCACTATCGGCTATGTGAAGCACACGTATGAGAAAATATGAGGGTTTGCGGCGAGAGCGTGCGTGGTCAGGATGGGACAAAGCAGGAGGGAGGGCTAGTGGAGGCTGTAGGGGCAGGGATGCACAGAACGACGCGAATTCAAAGTACCAGGAGTGTAAGCCACGACACAAACAAATCACCGAGTTGAACGAAGGGGATGGGGGGTGAGGCATCTTATTGATTTGGCAGCGGGGAGCATAGTAGCACGAGACTGGGTGTGAGAGAGAAACCAGAGTGTACGAGTGTAGAGTAGTACGACTGGGAACATGGGGCGCGGTCCGAGAAGGGAGACGTACAGTGCACAGCGTTGGGGCCGCACCAGCAGCCTTCCCGCATGTTGCTAGTGACGCGAAGAATGACAGGGGAGCGATGATTGGGAACGCGTAGGCAAAGATAACAGGTTTTACAGGATATACAGTATCCAATTGGAGCACAGCTTGGGGGTAGGATAGCGATTACCGCATTACGTAGAGAGGGGAGTGGTTGGACGTCGACGAGCGGGGAGCTGGTGCAAAACGAGTACAGAGTCCGATAGGTGTAGCAGCAGCCTGACAAGAAAAGACCCTCAGCACATGTTGTGTGCATCGAAAGATGGACTCGCGCACCTCCCACTGAAGCGTCCAAAAAAGTGCGCCATCGAAACGCAAACGTGATGAACAGCTGACAGGTTCAGACCCTCAACGTTGGCGAACGCGACGTCGTAAGCCCTGCATCGCCTCCAAAGTGCGAGCTGCGGCCCGCAGAAGTACTCTGCGCCGTCGGCGGAGGGCTGCCCGCAGTCGACGCGCCTGAGACAGACGGCGAGCTGCGAGACTCGGTGCGCGGCGAATACCTCGCCGCGTCACCTCCAGCACTAGGACTACGTCCATGAACGTGGCCACGCGTTAGACCTACGAACGTGGATGCATCGCCGCGTCCATAGCCTGCATCGCCGCTGCGTCCAGCGGCATCGCGCCAAGCTGCGCTACCGCCGCCATACCCATATCCAGCTGATGCTGATGGTGCTGCTGCTGCTGCTGATGCTGCTGATGCATACCCGGATGGGGGTGGTGGTGATACGCTTCCAGCGGGCCTGCGTCCATATGCGGATGAGGATGCTGGTGGTGGTGCGAAAGCGAACGGTGAGCCTGATGCGCCTGCGGATGCTGAGGATGCGTATGATGCGCCTGATGCGGTCCGTCCAGGGAAAGGCCGTCCATGCCCATCGCGCTCGCGCTCATCCCAACGAGCCCCATGTTCATCTGTCCGAACGGGTCCGCGTGCGCGTGCGGATGTGGGTCCCACGGTAAACGCGAAGGGCCCGTCCCGGTCCCGTCGTTCGTCGAGATCGGACTCGTCGTCGTCCGATAGCTGCTCACGGGACTGTCCATACTGGCCCCCGTGGCCGCTGCTGCCGTCGCTGCCGCCGCCGCCGCGCCGGTGCTCTGGCCACTGCTGCCCGCCGAACTCGCTGAAGCCGCGCGGGGTGGCGGCACCCCCGCCGAGTGCGGCCAGTAAACCTGGTTGGCCGGCGGCGGCTGTTGGTACATCGCGTGGGGGTGAGAGTGCGAGACCACCTGCTGATGCTGATGCTGCTGCTCTGCCATGGATTGATAGTAATCCTGCAGGTACGGATTCTGCGCCTGCATGTGGTCCACCGGTGCCGCCTGTGCGTGGCCGAACATCTGGGAGTGCGAGTGACCCGAGTCCGGGTAGGGCGACACCTGCCCCTGCTGTGCCAGGCCTGCTGCCGCCACCGGCGACTGGTGTTGCATCTGGCCGTAGTGGGAACTGCGCACAACACAGTCAGCTTACCACATCCCTCCAACACAAAACAAAACAAAAAACTTACAGGTAGTCCGACGCCGAGAGCGCCGATACCGCGCTCAGAGGCGGGTACGATGGCGGCGTGCCCACCAGGTCCGAAAGCGCCGATGCTGAGCGTACCGAACGCACCGAGTGCGCCGACGGGAGCGAGCCCGGGCCCTGCTGCTGACCCCTGTGCTGATGCTGCAGCAGACCCATGTCCAGATACAAGCCCGGATGCTGCGCCTGGTGCTGCTGATGTGGGTGGTGTGGCGTCTGCGTCTGCGTCTGCATCGCAGAGCTCCATGATGGAGATTCGGCGCGATTGTGGTCGGCTTGCGGCAGGCTCTCCATACGTCCCGGTGCGCGGCCGGTTGCTGCTCGTCCCAGGCCGGCTGCTCGCGCCGCCGCCGCTGCTGAGGTCACCGACCCCGCGCTCGTCGTCGTCGTGCCTCCGCTTGATCCCGTGGCTGCTCGTCGGCGGGTGGAACCCAAAGGGCGAGCCATAGTCGTCCCCACCGCCACGCCCGCCACTGACGTTGAAGGCGAAGGTGTTGTCGTCGCGGTCGCGTTCGCGTTCACGTTCGCGTTGCTCGCGTTCACGTTCACGTTCCCATCCAGACCCACGCTTCTCCCATTCGCCTCGTCCTCCAGGCCGACTGGCACTCCCAAAGAAGGAGACAAACGCCGCGGGGGCAGTCCCAGGGCGGGGGTCGTACCCATCCCCGTCGTCGCCGTACCCGTAGTCGTGCCCACCCGCATAGTCACCCCCGCCACCGACTCGCCGCTGCTTGAAACCGGACTCAGCGGGCTGTCCGAGGCGATCGCGATAAGGGCGGCCGGCGAGGGTACGCTCCCCTGAGCCTGAGCCTGTGAGTGGTCGAAGCTCGAGCCCGCCCCCTGTGCCGGGTCGAAAGTCTCCCCCGCCTGCGGTAGGCGGTCGAAACTCTCCGACCGAAGTGCTCGGTCGAAACTGGCCTGGTGCGTAAGCTGCTGCTGATGCTGCTGATGCGCCGCGAAAGTCGGGTCGAAGTGCGTCGAGTGCTGGTGCTGCTGGTGCATCGAGGGTGTGTGACCGAAAGGATCGAAACTCGCTGGCGCCGGGTAGGGAGGGCCGAAAGTCCCCTGTCGGGGGTCGAAACTCTCCGCCGACCGAGGTGCTGGGTCGAAATGAGTGCTGTGCTGTGGATGGTGCAGATTGAAATGCATCGCGGCTTCCTGGGGCCGCGCCTCGAAATGTGTGTCCTCCTGCATCAGAGGCGCACCCACATCAGCGGGCATACAACAGCAGCGCTCAACGAGCTCGGACGCACCGGCCGATCGAAAGTCAGCATGCCCTCGAAAGGACCGTTGCTCGCCCCCGGGAGCGAGCGCCGCGAGTGACGATCCTGCAACCATTCCAAAGGTCAGTCAACGCTTTACAGTGCTGCGCATCGCGCGCACCGGGTGGCCCACGAAAGGACTGATCGGCCTGTGAGTCTCGAAAGTCCCGAAAGGCCCGCTGCCCGCGCTCGCTCGTCGCACTGGTTGGGCTAGGCGTATGTTGTCCCCGAAAGCCCCGAAAGTCCTGGCCACCTCCGTTTCCACCCCAGGCCTGGCCAGCAAACGCGCCCGCTGCATCGAAGGGCGACACCGGTGGCGGCGTCGTGTCCTCGGACTTGATCTACGACCAGAGAGTCAGTATTGGGTTCAATGGAATGGAGGAAGGACAAAGACGCACCTGGATACCGTCCGCGTTCATATTGCCCTGCGTCGCAGCCGCAGAAGCCGCAGACGCACGACTGCCGCGCGGCCGCTTGGACTGGGCGATCATATTGGCGTGCAGCGAGGTAAGATCGCGCATCATGCGCTCGTTCTGGTCAGGCTGGCGGCGAGCGCAGTGAGCCGTAGTGTGTGTAGAGAGCCACAGCGAATGCAGCGAGCCGCAGCGAGTTCACAGCGAATACAGAAAGCGATGAGCGATGAGCGACGAGCACGTAAAACAATCACAGTAACCAAAGAAAACCGAAGAAGAAGAAAAAATTCATATCGCGTCAGCACACAAAAAAAAACCAAGTTCGCAGCACGACGACGACGATAACGACGCACCTTGTCCGCATGCACGGTCTGCGCATGCTGCCTGAGATTATCGAGCCGCGAGAACTGCTTGCCGCAATGGCAATTGAACGGCCGCTCGCCCGTGTGCTTGCTGTTGTTGTTGTCGTCGTTTTACCAAATAACGAGAGGCGGGTGAAATTTGTCGGCCAGAAGCAGAAAGGGGGTGGTGGAGGGGTGGAACAAGCAACAACAGACGTGGTATCGGCGTCGGCACAGGCACACATTTGCACATTGCACGACGTGGCGGGGGAGGATCGTCAGGAGGGAGGAAAAAAATTGGCATCGACGACGAAGCGACCAAGCACACGGATGGATGGGTCGTGAGCAATCAGGAGCAGAAAGCGGGAAGCGCAGAAATCGTAAACCCATCGAGAGACACAAGCAGCAGGGTCGCGGACAGAGGACACAGGAGTCGGAGAAACCAGACGAGCCGAGAAGTCCGCGCACCGCCGACATGGACGTCGTCGTTCATCGGACACAGCAGGGGTGGATCCACGGCAAGATACACAAACCCGCCAAACCGTCCAAATGCAAACGCGATGCAGGCACACATACACAGACACCGAGAAATGAGCGTCGCCATCAGAACAACAGAGAAGAGAAGAGAAGGCACGGCACGGCACAGAATAAGCGCACACGAAACACAAAACGACGACAGGGTGGGTGGACAGATAGCAAAGACCGGCCCGCACATAGGGATTGGAGTGGGTCACAAGTCACAAGTCCAAAGTCCAAAGTGGACAGGGGCCCCGAGGGTGGGAGAGAAGGACAGCAAGGCAAAACCGCGACGGTGCCAACAACACGGCAGGAGAGCACGGCGACAGAAGAGAGAGATTGGAATGAGAGAGATCGGATCTCAAACACACGCCAAACGCAAACGCAAACGCCGGGATGATGATGGAGAGGAAGGAGAGGTTGTGTGTGTGTTGTTTCGTTGTCCGAAAGAGGACGTAATGAGATGGAAGGACGATGGGCAGCAGACATGAAACCGAGAAGCAAGCAAGCGATTATTATGGACATGGGAAGAGCCACGAGACGTGGAAAGAAACGCCAAAATGTTGCGAGAAGACGTTGCGGTGAAACGAGATCATGCAGAATCGCAGCAACGGACGGATGGGTACGGTGAATCCCACCGCAGCACGCCGGCAGCAGCAGCGGAGACGAGAAAAAAAAAAGATCCGGACGGGGAGATGACAGCGTGGACGAATCCGCAAAGAGACGGTGCCGCGAATAGCGGTGAGATTGAGGGAAAGTGATGAGATGCAGGGCGACGGGTGGGCGTGCAGGCACGGATACGGGGCGAGGCGGTGCGACATGTGTGTGTGTGCGCGCGCGGGGTGATCACGCATGGCGAGCACGAGCACATGTGGACGGTTGGGAATAACAAGGATGCGGTAGCACGCGCGGAGGATGCGGGGATAGTGCGAATATTTGGGCGAGCGAGCCGAGCCGAATACGAGAACGACCGGTCGGGGAGCGATCGGCGAGGCGGTGTGAGGGTTGAGTGCGCGCGGTGAGGAGTGGTCATGATGCAAATGGGAATGGGGGGTGTAAGATGTTGGCGGTGATAACGCGAATCGTCAAGCGCGGGGAGCGAGGGTGGGATGTGTTGGTGTGTACGTACGAAAGCCGAATGCATCGCCGTAGCGCGGGGAAGCCCGTCGTTACGCGCGTACATTTCGAAATTGGGCAGGCAGGCAAAATGAGAGAGGACGCCAGATTGGAGGGAGTGTAATGAATGGTGTGGGAGTGCGTTGTGAGTGGGCAGTCCGCGGCGGTGAGACCAGGCGTCAATGCATCACGGAATCCGAGGCAGAAGCCGTGTGATACGCGAGACACGAATGGCAGCGATCGCCCGTACCAGTCATTACCATTCAAAGGGCAATCGCACCAACACATACACATAGTCGAAAAGAACAGTAAGCGTGCTGTTCACTGTACGAGGCAAAGTACACACCGGACGTGACGGGCAAGGTGCTCGCTGCGTGAAAAGACCATCCGACAGTCGCCATACCCGCGACACTGGAACGTCTTAGCAGGTGCAGGTCGCGCGCGTTTTCCAGTTCCTGCTCTTGACAGTCAGCACCACATTTCGCACAGCAAACAGGGACATGCCTGAGGTGTTGGGCGGACCAGTGCCGGTTGGGCTGCGGTCGATCTGGTCGACGTCGCCGCTGGAAAGTGTATTCGCACCGGGCGGCGTGAGGCCCTGCGTGTCGAGCGAAATACCCGCGTGCATGTGATCATGCGGCGACGACGAAGACGCAGGTTGGTGCTGGTGCTGCGTCGGGTCGACGTTCATCGCGACACCGTCCATCGTGCTCGTGCTACTTCCAATATCCAAGTTCAGATTATACAGCTTGAGTGTGGGGTGTGGGTTGCGTCGCGCGAGTGAGCTTGTGCGCGCGCAGAAATTATCGCAAACCGGTGGGTATTGGCTAGCGTGGGACCGAAGGTGGTGGTGAGAGGTAGAGTAGCAGCGCTGGTATGGCAACGCCCGCCGTTGACCCGTGAGCGCAACTTGCGGTCTCCCACTCAAGTTTTTCTCTTGACACGCTCGAGAGCGCGCGCGCAAGAGTGGCAAGAGGAAGAGGGGCGGGGGCGGGGGAGAGCGATATCCGCGCCCTGGTGCCTGGGGATCCCGACAAAAGGCCCTCGCCGTCACAGCTCTTTTTTTCGCCTTCCGACAGCACCCACCCTCCCATCACCAACACATCAACACTGCACGTGTACCGGCTTCTTCGTCTGCCCGAACTTCGGGTGCAACCCGCACCACCCCCTCCCTCTCCTTTACCCCGCCGTTGCAATGCCATGCCTCTTAACCATGAGCCGTGCGCTGTATGTAAACTGCCCGAGAGAAAATCCAGACTGAGAATGAGATTCGCCCCACCCGTCCCACTTTGACCCATCACCAAATTCCATCCAATATATCAAGTCAACCGGCCCCCGGTGATTCTGAATTCCGTATACACCAGGTGGTGGAGCGTGGCGGAAGTAACAGCGGTCGTAAAACGGGTCTCCCAACGGCTGCCACTTGCTACATTCATTGTCACGGAGCTTGGCTGACGAACCTCGGATCACCCTTGTCGCACTAGCCAGCATGGATGCCATTGCCACAAGGCCGGGTCCGTAGAGCCGCAGGCCGCGACCATGGCCCGGCCCGTAGATAGCAGTGACTGCCGCGTCCGAGGAGACTCGAGACAACCGCCCACTTTAGACGCCAATACGTTGAAAACACCAAGCACAACAGCAGACCCTCGCCCTGCCGAGACTCAGACATTGAGATTGCCGGCGTGTGGCGCATCTACCCACCGCCATCCACCCTCATCCTCTCTGGTGGTGTCGACAGTTACAGTAGACCAAGATTTGACACGGGGTGACAGCGGGGTTCAGTATTCCGAGGGTTCGCTGTTCAGAGGGTGGTCTCGTCATCGTCAGCATCTGCCGGAGGATCCAAAAAGATGTGCAGTTGGAGGAAGAACCTTGACCCTGCGCAGTACTGTACACTGCAAAAGTATTTCAATGCCAAATGCC
The DNA here is from genome assembly GCA_020744175.1 of Auriculariales sp. MPI-PUGE-AT-0066. NCBI lineage: Eukaryota > Fungi > Basidiomycota > Agaricomycetes > Auriculariales > Auriculariales sp. MPI-PUGE-AT-0066. Next base: position 63,071 of record JAGTJP010000016.1, read on the forward strand.
AATCTCAAAAAACAGCCCTGCAACAGCAAACGCGCGAGATCCCGCCCCACCCCTAACGCCGTCCGTCCTCATGTTGCCGTCTGCATAAGTCGTAATGTTGAATTATCTACCTCTCACCCGTTTTCTCCCAAGGACTTGACGTTCCCCACCAGCATGGAGAGACCCTTAACCGTTTATGTCGCTCCCACGCGCAATGACGCCAACCTCCGCGCAATCACCGCTTACCCGCCCGCTGCAATCCCCTTTCCCAGCAACGGTGCAAAGTGCCCGTGACGATGAGGGTCGCCAGGCCCAAATGTTGCCACACACACACACACACACACACCTGCTGCATCACCGACGGCGTGCATTTGAATGTCGTCGTCGTTGCCGTTATACAGAATTCAGAATATCAAGTTCTCACGTCAGGGGGGAATACGTTCTAGCTTCTTCGCCCCCGGCCCCCCCCCCACTCATTCGATTCGGAAGAACGTTGTGCGGGGGGTTGCGGTCGGTTGGCGAGTGCTTCTAGGTTTTCATCTTAACGTAAAAAAAACGCGTATTCAGAGTGAGTCTAACACATCTCCATCGGGTAGTGATAGTCAGTCTAGCGGGGGCGTAGACTAAATCATGATCCCTGCCGTAGACAGTACGAGTCGCCCCCACATGGATGCTCCAAAGTAAATCTGAAACCTCACTAGTATGAGAACGTCACTCAATTCCAACGGGATTTGAGTGGTTGACGCTTACGCAAGCAATGGCTGCCTGAGTTTCAGAATATTGAGTTTGTGCTTCCTTTTGCGTTTCATGAGATGGTCCCTCGGCGTGAGCGAGGAGGGAACGCGGCTTATGGCTAATACAAGTGGCAGGTCGCGAATATCAGCTTACTCTACAGTTCGTACGGTGAGAATCGGTATTACGGTCTAGCTTACAAGGCGACCACATCTCGACGTCTGAAAGCTGGTGCCAGCGGCTGCAGTAGAGAACGTGTAGCCACGACATTACTCGCTGGCCTGATTAACGGACGACATGTCAAGTGGCTAAGGGGTGGTGGCCACTCGAACGCGAAAGCAGAGAAGAAATCACCGCATATCTGATTCATACCAAGCACGCTTCAAGCTGTGGAAATACCAACGGTAAGTAAAACCATCAAAATTCTAGCGGCCCGTAGGTCATTAGATTTGAGCTCAAGCAGGTTATATGGACCGGGAGAGGTTCTTTCTGTACACCTAGACCTCGAATTTCAATTTGTCCCCAACTCAAGGAGATTCCGCTCCTTTCTCTCTCTCACCCAGCGCGGTGCGCAGCGAGCGCCTACCCAATCACAGAGATATTACGTGCAAGCTTCTGCAGATCGTGTGCCCCTATCTCAGCCGCCGGCGCAGCACGCAGTCAACACGTATACGCAATCCCACCGCCGACTTCTACATTTGCTCTCCTTCTCACCTGCTCCTCCCCATCTGCCCAGATACAATCCTACGATGGGCCCGATACCGTTTCCGCGCATGCCAGCCAACATCTACAACATCGTCGATTTCGCGCCGTTATGCGTGATACTTGTTGTACCGCTGCTCAACGTCGCCTGGCTGGTGTATCTAGCCAGAAACCGTTCAAAGCTAGCACAGGGAGTGGAAGCACTTATACTTGGAACACACGACGACTGGAATCAATGGCGAACGCGCTGGTCGCGCGTCCGACTTCCAGTCCACGCAGTGTCAGAGCCTATAGTCACAGCTGCACCAGCGCCCGCTCCCACACCAAATACATCTGCTCAGTCGACAACACCTTCTCCCTGGATCCTCCTTGTGGGACTTGGGCTCAGTATGGTCAGCATCGTTCTGTCGTCGTTCGGTACGTGTACTTCGCGCACCATGTCCAAAGCCTCAACTGATTCTAGGCCTGGGATAGCTCTAAACGCCGTGCCCATTGGCAAAACTGGAAAATACACTTGCTTGCCATTTGGGCTCTCTGGTTGATTACTGTGCCCACTCTTTGGGTCCTCAACGTACGTTCTAGTGACATCGTCTCATTCACACGTACACCTAGTGCTCATTCCTCCCTCCACGCATAGACCTTGCTCATCGTTCGTATTCATGTCTTTGTCGTCAAGTCCATTCGTAATCCAGATGCCGCACCGGTCCTCGCTCAGCAGCTAGGCGCATCTGCATTGACACTAGGCGGGATCACGGGTGCCATACCATTGGGAACATACCTACTTAGTCTACCGCTACTTCATGACTGGTGCGACGGCTGGCCGGTTGACGTTTTGGTTTTACTGGTGCTGCCGCTGCTTGGACTCGCCATAGCGGCGTGGGGAGTCATGCTGAAGCTCAGGTTCAGAGAGACCGTGTTTCCGAATGTTCAGCCCCCTGAGTTGTTGTAGCTTGTTGAGAAATGACAAACTTGCTCAAAAGTGCGTGCCGTGCTACTAATACTATGGAAGGAGTGATAATAATGAACCAGACCTGTAAGCCCTTGAGTGGCAGATCCCAGCCGCGGGTAATCATGTAAGTACCGCCTGGCCATATCCACCGTTTTCTAGTGATGTCGCAACTAGCCCAATTGACCATCTCCAGCAACATTGTATACTAGCAGCTTCGACGGAGGATATACTGCCAGTGTCTGTGCTGCCGCTGGTAGTGGGCTTACAGTGGCAGAGTGCGGAGTTGTGGTAAGCGTTTGGTCGAGGTCTGGGCTGTATATGGTTTTGACTACGCCCCTCGTCTCGGAAACAAGAAATTCATTAGCCAGCGTTAGATTTTGATGAATGATATGGCCGTTCTGTGCACGTTGGGCGATGTCGGAGAGATCACATATCGTTGGATGCAGAGCGGCCGGCGGGGCCGGCTGTGCTCTTCCTTCCGCTGCACGGCACTTCAATCCCGACAATTCATGGATAGAGCACCGACATCAGCTGGTATCTGGTTCTCTAGTTAGTGGCAAGATTTTACTCAAACGGCAGCTGCAGCGCACCTGGCGCATGCAGCCATGTTTTTTCTCGTTGCTACCGAGCGCGACCATGACTCGCTCGCTCTGACTATGCGCCTCTTTCGAGCATACCCCAGGCTGCGATACCTGGAATTTCGTCTGGCTCGAAGCTCAGATGTACTCTGGACACCGAATCTCGAGATCTTGCCGTCATTAAGTTATCTCTCGCCATCGACGACATTGCGATTCCTCAATCTCAGCCAGGCGGATGAAATAACTGCCCTCGCAGTTCTCCGCATCACAAAGAGCATCGAAGTTCTTGAATTGTGCGAACTTGAAGAACTGTTCCAGTCGGGCGCTCAACTCCCTGTTGCATTGTCCTGGCTGGACCTTCTATACCTCCGCGGATTGTCTATCTCCAGCCCACCACGGATATGCGACCACATTTTTTACAAGCGTTGTTGAGTCGACGCTGCGCACCCTCACTAGCATCCAATTACACATCTCCCATAGTGAGATCATCGACCTTCTCGCTGCTGACGGCGTCCATAACAGAATTATACATCTAGGGATCAACACGGGGAGGAGATATGGGAATAATTTCAATGACCGCTCATATCCAGATGTGAAGAGAGAAGAGGATACCACGCAATTGATCCAACTGCTGAACGCGTGCCCGCGGCTTGCTCGTCTGGAGATCGATGGCGTCGACCGGCGAGATGTTCCGAGAATGCTACAGCTTTGCACGCTCCGCTTGTGTCGTTATCAATTCGCCACCACAATACGCAGATTGGCACCGAGCATGAAACCTTGCTCTCCTTGTTTGCGCACAAGCATCAGGCCGTACGGGCGCTACGCGTTGTCTCATTGGATATCGCGGACAAACAAGAAAGACTCTTTAAAACTCTATGCAGGCGAGGGATTGCCGCGCGGACGAGCGATACCGATCCTCTATTGTACGAATGCGATCTTGGTGGAAGGATGGTGCGTCATGCGGAGACGCGCTGGTGAACGGTCTGTTAAGCTACCCTTCGACATTCAAAGCATGCCACATCTTCAAATCTCAAATGACTGGCGAGAAGCTGTCTGGCACAAGATGTACTCTATAGTGTAACGATGGTTGGAGCGACAACCGGCAATCATTACATCCATATATAGCTTATGACGACGGCGGGCGTATCGTCTTGTGATAAAGATATGGTCTCGTGCGTGGTATCTGAACCATCGCGGTGAGACTTGCCCTGAGTTACAAGTTCACTGTCTGTGAGTGTGAGCTGTCATCTCGCCTATATGATCCGATGACCCAACATACACTTCCCGTGACGCTTCGACGTGGCTTCGCGAAGCACAATCTGAGATACCTCGTTGCAATTCCCTGACACTGTCGTCAACCAAGAAGGCTGTGCTGGCTTCTCCAGCCGGACGCCAATTGCCTCTTGTGCGTCGATCTTGCTTCACCTGTGCTCATCTAGAGCCCCTTGTGCTTCAATGTTTGCGCCTCGTGTTCGCAGTGTCTGCATATATTTCCGCTACCACAGACGAGCCATCCGCCAGCTAAGTACCCCTCCCCCCAACATTCATCAAGCCACACTATGTCAGCACCACCCACCTCTCATACTACCCCTCTTTTCGAGGAAGGAATGTTGCACATCCCACGCCCGCTGAATGCGTTCATGATATATCGTCGCGATCAGATTGTGAGGCTACGCCAGGCGCGCTCGCCTCTCATCAACACGCCTGCTCGCGACCTAAGCAAGCTGGTCGGTGCGGCGTGGAAAGCAGAACCTGAGGAAGTGCAGGAGAGATACCGCCAGCTGTCCGACCAGGCCGCGATGGACCACAAGTTGCGGTACCCAGACTATAAGTACCGTCCAGGTTCGAAGCCTAAGTCAAATCGCAGAACTAGTACACGGAAGGCAATGCCAGTGGCACATGATATGGAAGTCGAAGAGTGCGTGACCGGTGGATTGACTAGGCTGATCTCTCATCGATACTCAGTGACGAAGATTGTTCTTCATCTACATCTGCGACGCCACCTCCAGCAACGCCTGCTATCGGGATCTCTCCTCGTCGTGGTACCATGCTACTACCGGACGGGCAGCTATCTCTGTCTCCATCGCCTCCGCAGGTCCTCGAGCTACAGCCTAAAATGCCACTATTCAGCCTCCCAACTGACCGAAATGCGGCCTACGAAGCGGCGTTCAACACTGGCTTCCAGTACGCACGAATGATTGCATCATTTGGCATTCCGCTCGAAGATATCGAGAACCCTTATGAGGCTCTTTTTGTCACACCGCCTACGATCGACTTGGCCGAGAAAGACAATGCGGTCATGCAGGTTCAGGTCTCTGTGCAGGTCGAGAAGGCCGTGGCGGCTTTCGGTGCACTACAAGCCGACATCGTGGAACAGTACGACGAGATGATGGCAACGGTGCCTGAGTTAGAGGCGCCGCAAAGGCCCGTTTCGAGCGCATCGTCCAGAGATCTACAGCGGTCAACGGGGAACGATGAAGACTCGGACTGTTTCAGCTATATGATCTAGCCTTAGCGTGTCTCAATCTATGCTAATGACAAGACTTCGTTCCTATGCATCATCAGTTCCACGAGAGAGGCACTACGGTTTGAACCGAGATCCCAATGAGACGCTGCAGCTGCGCTTCCAGCTCTCAGCCCGGCCCTTTCACTTTTTACCCCGACGAAGCTCGTACAGACCAGCCTTTCTTGGCTAAATCCAACCCGTGAAGATGTTCGACATTTGTATATTCCTACGTCCTTAGATTTGGTGCGCGGTAGAATTACTAACCAAGTCCACTCCGTCCATTCCGCGGTAGTTGCTTGCGCATGCCGTGTTGGTTCATACATGATTGCATTCAACCGATCTGGCTTTGCAACACCAACAAGCAAGATAAGGCGTCTCTATTTAGTTCACATAATGGTATCAATTACGGAGGCTTCAACTCAGTGCGGCGCATACGGGCCCGGATACTCAGGCGGAAGCGAAGGGCCATAGGCCACTTGCGGGTAGAGGTCCTGCGCATCAAACTCTTGAATGCCCGATGACATATGCGTCATGTTTCCTCCGCCAAACTCGGGGCGGGGAGTGAAGTCGACTTCGTAGCGCAGCTTGACGCCCAGTGCCTTGAACGGAGCGCACGTTAGCGAATGACCCCCGTGCAACCGCATGACTCACGGTCACAACCTTGTGCACCATGGAAAGAACAATGCCCGTTCCCCAGCTAACCTGCCCGTCATAGACCATGTGGACCCAAACCTTTGAGTTGGGCTGTGAATGGATGAGCAAGTTGCTCAGCCACCTTTTCATACTCGTCCACAAAACTGACCGAGAACACTTTCTTCAATGTCTGGAGCGATTGATTTGGTTGCTGAAACAGACCTACGATGCACGCAAGAGGTTAACCTTTACTTTGGATGTACAGTAGAAAGCACAGCACCATGTGGCTGAATGCGTCCGGGATGATGATATTGTGGTTGCGCAGGTACAGCAACGCGCGACGAACCTGCGCCGGGTTGTCGAGCAGCATACTGGCTAGTTCGAACTGGTGGATTAGGAGGACGCGCGTTGGAGAAGCGCGAGTTGTAGTACGAATCCATCGTGAGGAGGTCGTGTGAGGAGAGAGAGAAGGACAAAAAAGAGAAAAGACCGTCTGCCATAAACAGCGGTCAGGGGCGGACGAGATAGAGATACCCCTTTGAACTGTGGTACCGTCCGCCCGAGGCGGTCGAGACGGAAGGTGCCAAACGCGTGGGCTTCTTGTAGGTCGTCCTCGCCGCAGAGGATTGTCTCTCAACCCTGCACGGGATTGAAGCCGCGGAACGTGAAAAACACGTGTCGGCCGCACGCGTGCTTCATGTTGCACACTTATTGTCCGTTTATCAGGACAAGTCATACCCAAATCATGCCAAACAACACCACACGCGCTTCCGCTGCAAGCAAATTGAAGCCCCGAAGCGCGAAGCGCACAAGCTTCGGGTTTGATCTACCCGCTCGACGAAATCTCTCCTGGAATTTGACCCGCTATCCCGGGGTATCACAACTTGAGATAGCGTTCAGATGAGTGAGCAAGCTTGCCGTCCTTACCAGACGGGTAGTGATTGTCACCTATTGCACATGCGCGTCCGCGGACTACGCTGGGATCGAGTTGTTATGTCTTCCAGCTACACATTCACCTCATATACTACATTGTGCGAGCTGGTACTTTTCATGTCACATCATCGGACGAGGTGCATCGGCACTACGACTTTACCCCCGAGCCGTTCTTGCGCCTCGTGCAAACCGGTTGACATCTCCGGAGCACACCCCAAAGGAGATTCGAGGCGTCGGAACATGCTTCACTGGCGCTTAACACCACGCTGGATCGTTCAAATTAGCTTGGAGCCTGGCGATATCGGCGGCTACACCCCCGTAGTCCCAGAAATTAGAAGATCTTGTGGTGCTGGAACAGTTGAATTCCGCGTGCTCGGTGAATTTAGAATTGCTGCAAGCTGACAAAATTGTACTGATTACGTCACAGTGAAGGGAGAATCATTGCCACTCACAAATCGAGCACTGCATCAAAAACCGGCAGCCTTGTGAGCTCTTCCCGCTGATGATGACGTGCATCGCAGTCGATGTCGTAGCAAGCTCACCCTCAGGCCTATTCGCGCGCCACTGAACTCATAAAAATACCTCACGGGGCAAATGTGTGGCGCGGGAGCGTTCAATCGTTCCTTGGTATTGGACCCATAAGTCAACTCCTGGCAGCAGCCCAACGCGTTGTTTGAGACGATGATCTCTTTATAGCTTCAGAGTACGACATGCGTGGCGTTCTTGATCTTCATATTGCGACACGAAATCTGGGAAGTCGCGTGAAACGAATTGCAGGCAACCACCAGAAAGCATCATATTTGTAGCTCGAAAATGCTCATCGGTGCTTCTGATTCGCATCGCGATGTTCGTTTCAGTGCTCAGCCGGGCATTAGCAAACAAAATTTGGTGTCAAACGAGCACTGGCACGGGGGCCAATTTGCAGCAGAGTCGACAGAAAAGAATACGGTGTTCTGTAAACAACTTGAGAGAATTTTGCTAGCGACGACAGTGTGGCTGAATTTTGAAAGAGGAGAACTCCTTAGGTTTGCTCACACTATGGGATGAGCATCTTCCGCTGGTCAACGTTGCTATGGCATTGTACCACCATACGTGGTATAGAGACGCATCTCATACTAGATATCATGGCGCGGAGGAACCGGTAATCACTGCGTGATCGACCCTCGCATCCTGGATGAGTCGATCGCCATATCTCCACTTGATGATGCTTCCCCATGCAAACAGAGACGCACCAATGACCGGGAGTATAACTGCAACCAGCACGTCCGTCCACCAACCGAGGTGGAATGGGTGCAGATACGGAAGGCTGATCAGGTACGTGATGAGGGGGAGCAAGACGAGTAGGATTGATAACTCCTGCGCGTTCGCTCCAAGCTCGTACGCCCTGGTCGGCACAGGTCCATGGCGCGCAAGCCACGAATATCCAATTGTGTGCGCGATGAGAACGACCTGAATGGGTTTCAGGATTCACAATCGAGGCTACTACGGCTGGGAGGCGTACGTTAATCAGCCATAGCGTTGGGACAACCAGTAGCCACGATAGTCCAAATGGCATCCACTTCCAACGCTCCTCATATCCCGTATCGATCATGACGGCACCCACACCTGGTTCTGTCATGAGATCTTATTTGAAATCTGGTCCAGGTCAAGAAGACTGACCAAAACAAGCTGCTACAATGTTCCCGATGTTCAAGATAGTGCCTGCCAAAAGAAGCAGATATGGAACAGTGATGATGAATCTCTGCGGCTCTTCGTTCAGGTCCGGCGGCAGTTGAATCCCACCGGCGCGCCGTCGCCACAGCTTTCGTTCCACAAAAGCGGATATCATGACACGCTTCAGATACAGAACGATCCCACTTCCCACCACAATCGCGACCGGGGCAAAAATCACCGTCCAAAACAAGAGTAGCTCCCAGCCGGTTTTGGCTGGTACCGGCTGGGTAGGGACGAACTGTGAGCGCATAGTAGCTGAAAGGGTGTGCTACACGCCGCTCAGCAGGACGGGAGCGTGAAGGGAAGAGGCAGAGTTGGATTTTATTCTGCCACTGCGGCGGGAGGCAAAAACAGGGGCGGGACTGCGGTGCTGCGCGCGACGACGTGGCAGGGAGGCAGCGAATCCACATCAGGAAACCGCCTTCTGGGTCAGTGCGGGCCCTGACTCGCGTTTGTGGAGGGAGAGAAGCCGATGAAACTAGGACGGAAGAGAGACAGATGCACGGATCTTGGCCGCCTACCGCGACCTCTCTGACGGTACTGAAATAGGATCTTTCCCAACGAACCGCGGTAGTTATGCTCATGGTAATGGGCATCACCCAGTGCCTTACATTTAGAGGCCGATGTCCAGTGAAGCTGTGACGAGATGTTCTCAGCGTTGTGAAGACAGCCTCAGGCTGGGTTGGGCCTCCGTCTGTCCGCATTGCTTGCTCGAGACCCACCAAAACATTTGTATGCAAGATACATCAATATTTAGACCTATAAGCATCTTTATCAGCCCGATTATTAACATAAAAGCTACTGTAAGCGTCCATAATATTTCCTGAGTGAAGCAGCTTGTCCACCTTATCGCTACCGAACTTCGGGGTGAGGATCATAAAGTAACCTACAGATTCTGGAGGCATCGACGACGGGCAGCATCTGAGCAGACATCTATGTTGCCTGGTGACGCTCTTGAAGAGACGACGGGCCATCATGTTTCACGCCGAACCCTACTTCTAGCTCTCATGCTCTGCTTGACTCATTGGCCACGGGCTCACGTACTTCGGTGAGCACTTGATCGGCTGTTCTGGGCCTGGCTGACCGATAAAATAGGTGTAATGGTTGACATGGGGAGCGTAAAGTTCAGATATTGGCCATTCGGTCTATCGTGGCTGGTCACGATCCCGGTGTTATGTATTTGGCAGGTCGGTGCACATGATGGTCCCGCTCAGCCCTTGCTGTGACTAAATCTCACAAGCTCACCTTAGCAATGTGCGTGCTCAAATACTGGTACAAGACCCGATATGTCACGGATTTGAGCAGAGATCTGAGCCAAAAGCTCGGCGCGTCCACGGTGCGTCTAGGGTGGCATTATGCCATTCGGAACATATCTCATCAGCATCCCACTAATGCACCCGTTCTTGGGTGGATGGGTTACCGACCTTGTGGTCGAATTTATCCTCCCTTTGGTGGAACTCAGTGTGGCATCGTGGGGGTGTGGCTGTGAAACAGCGCTCTATATAATCACACTATTAAGAGCATGAGACGCATCACTGCTAATTTCCGTGGTATCTGTCTGCGAGAACATTGGGTAACAGACAGTGGACGGACACCGAGGGAAGGTATGTCGTCGTTTAGAGCACCGAAACATATCAATTGTTGAATCGGGACCGTCCACATTCAGTCGCAACGTTGTCTCGGACCTTCCACTGTCATGACGAAGAAAGAGAACCCTGAGAAAAACGAGGCCACACCCAGTCGTATTTGTCGTCTATCCCAGCAATAACCAGGCTCGATCACCGTAGCCATGCCGAGATGATGTGGCAGCCCAACTCCTGGCAGTCAAGCAGAGCCGCACACGAGTGGCATACATTCTGTTGCCGAGCGCTGCACATCTCAACGAAGAATGTGCACAAACACAGGAAAATATATGTAGTTCAATGGTAATAGCAGATGATGAGAGCGCTTTTGGTGGTAGCAAGTGTGTCAATGTGGTGTTATGGTTTCATAACGACGGCCACGCTCGCATATATCTGCTCCATTAATCCAGTAAAACACCAATTATGCACGATGCAAGCGCACCATTCTATATTTCAACATAGTGACGATCTCTCGCTCGCTCAACGACAAAAACCCACAAAATCGAAATGCCCGCGGAATGCGTTTCTCCAATTGAGGTGTGTACGATGTTTCCCCTCGACTCAGCTAAAACTGCTTGACGCTGTTTGCCGAGCACGCGACGAAAGACAATGTATACACGTGCACGTTTTCTCGTGTGCAGTGTATGACAGGTAGCAGATTGATGAGAATGGCTGTATAATGTCGCTCACTTGCAGTCACAGTCCGACGGCCCGCTCATCACATTTATAATTATAATAAAAATCCCACATTTTGCATCGCACGACGCACGACGCACGACGCATCTCGTCCATCCCCGCAATTCCGAATTTTCCAAACTTTCAAAATTTGACCCACCAGCGAGTCGCTATGTGATCTCGAGGAGGGCTGGGAGCAGAAGCACAATGCTATCAAAGCATAGCACCAGTCGAGTCCGGTAAAGTACAGCAGGTGCAAGCGACCGAGAAACCGAGAACCGAGAACCGACAATCCATAGTCAGAGAGCAAGGGCGAGGACAAAGCGGCGAATTAGAGACAGCGACAGCGACAGGGGCCGGGGTCTAGGGGTGTGTACGGTAATAGGACGGGGACGATGCAATGCGAACTATGTACGTGCATGCGTGTGTCGGTGTCAGGGTCAGAGAGTAGAATGCAGAGTGCGGAGGGGCAGCGGGATAAGCAAATACAGCATGGGGTTCATTAGTAATATAACAAGCCGATATGCGAGAGCGAGACGAGAGCAGGAAAAAAAAAAAAGAGAGATGCATATAATTGCGGCGGAGCGGTGCAAAAGTCCGACGGGGCGAGGAAAAGGAGAAGGAGGCTTGGCGCATGGTGCAGAAGAGAGCCATAGAGTGGGACGATTGTGGAGCGGGCGCATATGGTGTACGGCATCGTCACGTTCGGGCGGTCGGCGGGACGATGGACGATGTCGGGATGAGCAAACGTGTAGACGTCTGCATCTGAGTCTGCGGCCCGCAAGCATTCATGCAGATGAACAAACACGTATCCGCGGGCCCGCCGGCACACTACCGCGATGTCACCAGTGCCCGTGGCAGGTTCCATCGACATGTATGTGTGCTTGTGCGTGTGGCGTGCGTCGTATACGTATTGTCGTATCATCGTGTCCTTCCGCACTATACCACCACGACTACCAATGCATCTTATGCGACGGGCACTTGAACTGTTCGGCTTCTTCGCCACGGTGGATGAAGAGGAACTTTTGGTGCTCGTCCTCTGCGTCCCACCAATCCGGTATCCCACCTGTTTTCGGAGAATTCTGTCAGCATCATGCAACTGGCGACTGAGGATTAGAACAGGAGTGCAACGCTCAGAGCGAGCGAAACTGAGACCGGATGGAACGGGGGGGGGCCGCTTCAACGCCAAGCCCCACTCGCCGGGCAACGATGCGACGAGTACAGACGTGGAACAAATCGAGGAACAACTGAATTGGCGCCAGAGTAGAGCTCAACCTCGATCCACAGATTTCCCGTGGGACAGGTGCGGCACACGAAAGGGCCGCGCCCACAGCAGGCAAAGGCAGCCGAGAGCGGAAAAGGAGCGGAGGAACTAAGGAGAGAGAGAAAAGATGACACAGCACTGAGCAGATCACCGAGGAGGAGGAGCCTGAAACAGCCGCGACATCACGGCCCCGCATCTCTGTCTCTCTCGCAGGTGCGCTATCGCCGGAAGGAGGGATGTGCAAGTGAAAAGTGACAAGTGCCAAGAAAGATGGGAGTTTTGGGCAATGCATAATTGAACGACGGGCTGTGGCGCGATCCGAAGAGATGGCCAGCAACGGCGCGACCCAGACTAGTAGGGGAGACGCGTGTTGAACAAGGCCGAGCGAGGAATGAATTGCTCAGACGAACAAGGCCGAGCGAGCTGCGGCAGGTGCGCGCGGATGGAGAAAATCAGACGCGAGGAAGTCGGGTGGCGGTGGCGCGCCTGAGCAACAGCAAGGCAAGGCAAGTCTAGAAGCGGTAACCCGGCAGGATAAAGTACGCGACGGCGAAGGAGAAGGAGAAGAGCACACGCGCGTAGAAGGGAAGAATGGACAGGGGGGAAGCGACGCGACGATCGACAAAGATGCTGATGCATTGAAGCGCTCGAGTGAGACAGCAGAAGGAAGTTGCAACGCATGTGTGTCGATGAAACCAACGACGCGCGCGCAGCTGTCAGGATTGAATGTGGAATGCGGCCTCCAGTGGCCGAATGACAGACAGCGCGACGAGCCCAGAAAACGGAAAACGGAAAACCGGAAACGGAAATGGGGGCAGCAGCAATCACACACTCACCCTGCTCTTGACCTGGGCCGACAATCTTGGTCACGATATTCTTCTTGAGTTTCGCAAACCTGATCTTTTGGACCTCGCCCGTGATCCTGACGGCCTGGTCGCGCTGTTCCTTGCTCAGACAGAATATGGCGCTTCGGAACTCTGTTCGGGTCCCACGTCCCATGTCCCGCGCGTGGCGACGTTGATGGACGATCCATCACGAGCGAACAAGGCGCAGCAACAGCAGCAGCAGCAGCAGCAACAGCAACAGCAACAGCAGCCGCGATATTGATGGGGGGCGGATGGGCGGATCGCGTGGGAGTGGCAGATGCGGGAACAGTTACGCAATAAAATAATACCATGCATTCAGTCAGTCATCATGCCGACTACGGTTGATGAGACAAAGGGACGTACGAGAGCCTTTGTCGGGACCTTGGACGTTGCGTTTCGTGGGTTCATGCGCGCGGTAGAAGAACTCTGCGCGGAAATAGGCGGGGGTCATGTGAGTGAACATGAAGTCCGAGGATCGGAGGCGGAAGGCGGAGGACGGGAGGGACAGGGTTGCGGTGGATGATTTGCGCGGAATGAATGCGGGGGGTTTGACAACAACAACAACGCTGATTGCAACAACAACGCCACACGCGACTGACACACACACACACACATAGACTCACCGACAAGAGCGGCGTATGAGATCTGATTCGGGTCGTATTCGAGACGGACGGCGAGCGCATGGCCCGTACCGCCGAGCATGACGCTGCGATAACTCGGTGCGCTCCTGCTCCCACCGACGTAGCCCACGCTCGACGTCCTTAACCCGCGATGCGAAAAGTTCTGCAGAAACAGCATCTCGGCGCTGTAAAAGTTGCCCATTGCGAATATCGCCACTTCGTCTGGTAGCAGGCGAGTTGTGCGCGTCAAACGTCAACGTCAGCGTCAACAACGGTCAACGGTTGGAAAGGAGGACACGTACCGCCATCTTCCTGGGGTCGCGGGAGTGTGGGCTGCACGTCGCGCACGGGGCTCTGAGGGCCCATCGACGCGATTATCCGCGTAATGATCTGTGCCATTTCCCGATTTCGATGCGAGTGTAATCTCTATCTACGAGAAAGCCTTGCGCGCGCAAGCAGTACTGAAAACAAAAAAGAGACGGGGAGGGGGGAAGAGGAAGAGAGTTTGGGGCGTGGCCAAATGGGCCGAAACCGAAGCCAGACAGAGACAGGGGCGCGGGTGCGCACACACCAAGCGGCCGCCCATTTTTGACCCCCCCCCCGTTCCGGTCGTCCGAGCTCGGCGATCCACCGCTTGCTCTTGCCCCATTCTGGGCTTAGCTCTGATATCTGATACCCACCTCGGATACTTCTCTCTCTCCAGGTTGGGCGAGGCTGGTCGAGGGCGGCAGGCAATCAGGTCGAGGGGATCTCGAGAAGGCACGCGGGGGACGTAATAGAGAACGGGCGGTATCAGATGGCGTGAGAAGAAAAAAAAAGAACGCGGCACCTTCTTGGCGTTCGACAATGCCACACACCACGCCACGGCCCGACCACTGCGAATGCGACTCAACCTGACTAAAGATAAAAAGCTCAAGACCTCCGTTGCGGCACGGCGCTTCGGCAACACTATCACACAATCTTTAATCATGAATACTGACTCAAGATATATATCCGACAAACCCGCTTCTCCCGCCCATTCAGCTCCCGAGTTCGAGATCTAGAGCTCACGCCCAAAAAAAACTATAATCCCCGCTTCCCAAACTCACAGCTTTACGCCCACCATCGCCCGCGGGCCGACACCCAGAATTCCAACCCCTGGCCCTAAGCCATACTCATACTTTAATACATACTAATCCAATTCATCCCCCTCCCTTGCAGTGGCAACTTCCCACGCCCTCTAAACCTTCTGCGCGACCCTGCAGAGCCCAAAGGGTCTCCGGTAATCGGCTATCGGACTTGTCGCGCGCTGTCGGGGGCTATTGCTCGGGTGCCGATGTGATCCGACTTGCGGCGAATTCAATGAACGCCGGACCCCGGTAAATTCAATTTTGTCTGTCGCGGTCGTTTTCATCGCTGTGACTTTTCCGTTGCGCCACCTGTCCAGATGCATCACTGTTTCCCGGCCAAGTTAGGCTCTCAAGGTCTAAGCTGACACTAGTAGGCGACTCTCATCAATCTACTGAATATGATTGTACCAACGCAAAGGCGCGAAAAAACCTAGGAATATGTGGGTAAAAAATACCCCATCTCTGCATTGCGCATCCAAGATGCCGCACCGCTCTCAATATTGTCGCAAGATTCTAAGCTGACAGTTACGGCGAACACTCTCGTGCGTCTGTGAACACGGGGGTTTGATCGATCCAAGGCGCGAGGGAGGAACGTTTATCGGCCCGAAATAATGTGGGTGGAAAACACATTCAGCGCTTTTCCGCCTGTGAGGACTCACAGGAAAACAAACTCGGAGATACGAGATGTTTCCTCAGGAGTGCACGAACGATCTTTTTCCGTCGAGTCCTCATGTTTCCATGACATTTACTATTGAGTTTTGGCGAGAGAAAACGATGTAGTCCTCGTTTTCCGCCCAGCGTTTTGCTCAGGCCACGACTCCAGGAAGAAGAAGAAGAAATGAATCGTTTTCCCGAGAATGCTCGTTCACGAAATGCGACGACCCGCTGATTCCCACAACATTGCGGGATAGAAAACGAACCCCCTCCCGCATTAAATTGCGCTATGCCTGGCCATGCGCGTTGTGTACGAGCGTCGCAGTGCTCCTCAGACACAGCACGGCATATGAAATCCAAGGGCTGCGCAAAGTTGCCAGGACACCAACGGCACCCGCTATTTCCTGAGGCTCCGCGACCTTGAAAAAGATCACACACACTAATTGAACACCGGACGTGTAATTCTAATTTCGACGTCGACGTCCCCCCCCCGTTGCTACTGACATTCTTTTCCCACGACTCGAAACCCGGAGCGAGGATCCCGCGGTGCGCACGGCGGCGGCTGCACTTCTGTAAGTTACCAGCAAGTTAATCTCCGTGTATCAATTTTATCCCTGCATCCCTTGCTCGTCATATACATCCTGCATTTTCGCGTTAATATTCGTACAAAAATGCGATTGCGACACGGTCATTGGGTTCAACTTAACGATACAGGTCCCCAATTGACGACTCTCATCAGCTGTGAAACATCTTTACGGCGGAACTACAGCACACTAAAATTGTTTCGATACCTGAGTGCTGAAATTTCATGGAGAAACCGACATGTTTTACCGGTTTGGAATGGGTTGGAAAGTCGTCGTCATCGGCAAGCATAATTGCAGAAAAGTGAGCATGCAGTACAATGCTCGCTGGATGTGCACGAAAGTAAGGCTCGAGAGATAACGGCGCTACGTGTTCTGTGTGAGAACGACGAGAGTAGTAGATGGACGACGGTCAGAAATCCAAGCGAACGCTGACAATGTCAGTGTTCTCCACAGCTTGATGCATGTCCTCGCTCGGTTTGGAAAGCTCAGAGAGCACTAATCTCCCACTACGCGGCCGGGTAGCTCACTATAATGAATCGGCTGAATCAAATTTCTATACCTGTAGACCAAACCAAATGTGGAATACATATACAGACCGTTTATGTAGTTGAGCCTCGCACCAAGCATAGCGGACACCGGCAGGTCCACGATCCTCATTATGTCCATATACTCGTCACGACTTGTATAGGGTTTCTGAATGCCCTTGGATTACAGGTAAAACAGACGACGAGGTTGTTATATTCAATCGGGTTCAAGAGAGTTACTTGGCAAACGGGTCGCGACTGGGAGTACAATGTGCTGCAGGGCATATCTAATCATCGTCAACAATTTCAAACATTTTCCCGAATCGCTCGACTGGGGAAATGATCACCGATATCCTTCTCGCAGCGCACACGTCCTTGAAGCCTGCCCATTGGGGTGACTGCAAATCGACGACGAACTTGCCGCTGCCTTCTGGCTGCCAATAAAGCAATCTCACAGCTCGAAGGCTTCTATATGTGCTCCTTTTCAGCTGCTTGGCGAAGAGGCCAAAGACCAACTCCGGACGAGCACACTCCACACCCCAAACGTCCTGCTCCGAGTCCTCGCGATCCCACTCCGTGAACAAAATGCGGAGGTCAACGAGTCGCTTCGGCAGATCCACCTTCCTCGCGACTAGCGTCGTGAACAGCGAGCGATCAAGCGTGAGATGGGTAACTCTACTGAGGGCTGCAAGTCCCAGGACAATGCGGGCGCCTGCAGCGATTAGCCTCGTTTGGCGCGGATTAGCAGCCTCCCCCATCGGTGTGACCGTGAAGCTCTTGATGCGGATGCCTGATGCGGAGTTGAGCGCACGTAGATTAAGGAGCGCGCGGGCGAGATGGCTAGGCCGGACGGATAACCGGTTCGACCCATTTGTCTTGAGCGAGCCGGTCGTGCCTTTTCCTTCGTCCCAGTCAGGTTCATCCGGCTCGCTGGTGTTGTAGTCGTACTCTGGGCTCGGGCGGGCCTCGATCGCAATGTTTCTGAGACTAGGCGACTTCTTGAGGATTCCGGTGAGGAGACGCAGCGGAATGTTCGACGCAGTAAGTGTGCGCAGCTGGCTCATTTCGGGAATCATGTCGTCTATATTCCCTTCCGGCGCGTCGAATTCATACGGAACTAGGTGCAGTGAAGACACACTAGCTGAGATGCGCTGGAGCAGTGTCTTGAGCGCGTCTGGTTCCACCACCCCTGTGAAGGAAAACGACCCTCGAATGATAACCTCGCGGATATTATTCCACTCTCCGGCATCCTGTTGGGATGGTGCCAGGCCGCCTGGCCACGTAGATGAAGACGATTTCTTTTGCACACAAAGGTATCTCAGGTTCGGGGTGCCACCGTGATTTGAAGTATAGCATTGCTCAATCACAGCCTTGAAGGAATCTGAGTCATCGAAGCTCACATCCAGTCCTGAGGTAGCCCTCAGCAGGTCGGCAAACTGCATTGATGTGCCATTCAGATTGTCTGATCTCGTCTGTAATGCGTCAAGTGAGAATTGCTGGTGGTATGTAATGAGTTGCGCAGCACATACATGCAGGGGAACGGGGAGTGCGGGCATGACTTTGATCTCTCGAAGGAGGGCAAGTGGCTGGTCGGACAACTCCGTGCGCGCGAGCGGGCGTAGCGCCCAGGCGGCTCGGGTTTACCTTGTGGCCGCTATGGCTGATTTGCGTCCTGTCCCGCAAACGTGTATTATTTCCGACCTGCCTGTCACTTGACACAGGGGACAAACGACTTATGATAGACCACCAATTCGGACCAGGCCACGACTTATGATGTGTTTGAAAGGATCTTTTGTCCTCTGTGTGAGCTTCCAGGGTCGGACATGCTGATTAGTCGATGCAGACATCCAAGCAAGATTTCTTCAGGAACCCTTCATTTAGCTGACCAGGCTATTCGAAGTTTGTGTTGCTCAGAAGACGTGACACGAACTTGAGAATCAGCGAGATTCCTGTCCTGATCAGATATAGCAAACGCGCTACACTTTGCGATTTTATTTTCAAAATCGACTGATCTTGCTCGTCTTCGTTGAACCCTCTCCAAATCGATGCATTAAAAGTGCCGAGACTGAGCTACGGCATGTACATACGGGGACGAGATGGGCGCTCAAAACAAATCGTCGAGCTTGGTCCCCACCAAGCCGGTAGTAGCAAACAGACTGGGGTAGAAGCGGAGGTGGCAGGTCAAATATGACAGGCCGGCTCAGCAATCACTGCAACCTTGTCACTGGACGAGTTGACAACGACGCAGAGGTTGTAGCGAGGTGCCCACTCATCGTCAACATGAAGGTTGCCAGCCTGCTGGTTATGGAACTGAACTTGAATAGAATTACTGCTGGATGAGCCGGATGTAGTAGAACACCTACAGGATGAGCTGGACGAGGCCGAACGACTAGTAGTAACGCTGGAAGTCGCACTGGCCATCGAGGAGGAGACGGCACCAGGTTTAATAATTCTAGTGATTGTGAACGGCCCATCATTAGTCGAAGAGGAGCTCGACGTCGAAGAGCGTGTGGAAGTGCTGAACATAGACGTCGAAGCGGGAAGCCGACTGGATGTGGTCACAGTCGAAGACGATGCAGGGGGTCTGGTAGATGTAGTTACAACTGATGTTGACGCGGGAGGATGAGTGGATGTTGCGA
The DNA here is from genome assembly GCA_020744175.1 of Auriculariales sp. MPI-PUGE-AT-0066. Classification (NCBI taxonomy): domain Eukaryota; kingdom Fungi; phylum Basidiomycota; class Agaricomycetes; order Auriculariales; species Auriculariales sp. MPI-PUGE-AT-0066. The sequence goes on from JAGTJP010000016.1 coordinate 82,353, forward strand.
TAACCGAACTCGATGATGGATGCCGAGTTGAAGTAGCATTATGGAAGTTGAACCAGACGGGCGCGCCAGAGGTCGAAGATGGTGGACAGGTGGCGCTCATGGTGTCAGAAATCGTGACGAGACGGTTAGTTGTGCTCGTGTTCACGGACGCCGAAGATGGAGAAGGAGTCCATGGCAGTGATCACAGAGGTGGGCGACGGGTCGGGCTAGTAACACAGAGTTAGATGCCGGACGGCGCGTGAAACGCGTGGTGACTGAAGAGTATGGTAGGCGTGTTGAATTAGTGATGACAGATGTAGAACCAGGCGGGCGTGTTGTGACGCTGGTGGCAGTTGCTATCGACGCAATGGCAGCGAGGCCACGCGCAGCGACCTCAACCTCGTACTGCACCTAAGGCACATCTTAGTTGAGCAATAGGCTTGAAACATGGGCGCAGGTTATCCGATGTCAACGTTGCTGCAGAACCAACGGGTTCGCAGCCAAGGCTAGACCGATGGCCACAAGAGGGAGTTTCATAGCGCAGATGTGAGAGAAGCTGTATATTAAGTCAGGGGAAAAGCACGACGTCTAGCCCGATGCTAGGCTTGATTTTTTCATGCTGTGGTTCCATCAACTGACATCGGTACGAAAATCTCAGGAAGTCACCGGTAAGAAAGGCATGCACAAACCACATACCTCATCAGTATCGTCGCGTAAGTCAAGTCCTTACGCTCCACTCGCGAACATGGTAGAAAATGCGAGAATGAGCCCGGCAGGACCGACTGGCTCCGTTGCGCGCGTGCTTCGCACATGTGTGGCGGAGTATCTGCAGCAACGGAAGATGACGTGTGGAAATTAAGTTCTGTGGCGGTGCCGAATGTGCTTGAGGTACCAAGATAGCCCCGCCGCCGCATAATAATTCAATCGTGATCTGCCGCGGACGCTTCTTTTCTCAGCTATTGCTGTGACATGCGCCACATCAATCGAATTGCAGTTTAGCAGCGCGCGACGCACCACGCATGATTCCATGCATGTTATGTTCTGCCTCGAGTCAATAAAAGTATGGGGAATATGTTGGTGAAAGGGAAAGAAACGTATGGCACATGCAAACTCTGCTCGAGTCCAAGATGGGTGCGCTCGGATCCCCGAGCGCCATACCTCTCTGAGCCAGTACTAAATCTATTGAAACCATTTTTGGATGCCGATAGTTATCACCAATGTCTCGATGCTTGGGAATAGCCCAAATTTCAGCAGCGCGTTCATGCACACGTTGCCACAGCCGGCAAGTGGGCATTGACCTGCTGCTCGTCAACGCCCGTTGTCCGGCACGTTGACCTCTGAAGACTGCAACCACACGGACACAAACAATTGACACCAGATCTGAGATCGCTGTTAAGAATTGGTCAACGGTGTGGTCAATGCGCCGTTGACCGTTATGTTGTCAACGTGCCGGCTGTGGCGTCTACTTATGGGTTCCAGACGTCCCGAATAAGTGCACTCATACCAGCTATATGACAGCTATACAATTAATTTCTCTTTCTCGTTCTACCTCCCGCTCTGTTCTAGCGAAATTGAAGCTGTATACTCTTCTGCTCAAGGTTGATTATCTAATTCAGGATACCCCCAATGCAGAAGCTCAGGATAGTCTTGATTCCATTCTAGTGGCCCATCCACGACTTGCACTTCCTCAACATACGAAAGCAACAGGGAGATATCGTGAACATTGTTTTCCAACAGCCGAACCCCCTGTAGTACGAGTACGGGTAGCCTCGGTGCATCGTAGGCCAAGTACTGTTGGAGGAAACGCAGCACGAGTGTTGGGTCGAGCATCAAATCGTTGCGCCCCGTGCGTGCGGCAATTTGTACCACCCGCAGCCTCGGACATTTCAGTGGTAGTCGCATTTCGCCCTCGTCTGCCGCAAAGAAGACACTGAGATCGCCGTGGTTGGCCTGGTGCTCTGGCTTGATGATTGACATAATCAATGTCTCAAGCTTTGGGAGTGTTCCTTCATTGAGCAACGCATCAAGGTGAAAAATCCGTTCGCCAACATACAGTGACACGACGTCCTGGACGAGCTCTTTCATTGCAGCGATATTAGCGTTCACGCTAACATCCAGAATGACACGCTCCATCGTGTGTCGATCGAATGCCACCGGCTTGTGTAGCGACACACTGGCTCCGTACATTTGCAAGTTGAAGGTTGTCTCGGCGTAAGTCGAGCCGTACAGCCGCAGAGTGCGTATGGGTGTGGTGTTGGGTGGGAGAAATTGAGAGACAATGTTGTCGATATTGTCCGGAAACGTGCCGCTGTTGTAGGATAGCCAGACATGCGGGACAGTGGACAGATCGAAGCTCGAGAGCAGTTCTGCGGGCGGAAAGTCGTTTCGGTTCGCGATTACAATGAAATCAGTGAGTGGCGCAGAGAAGACAAGTGGCGGATAGTGCAATCCATGTGCCCAACCATCCACTTCGACTGCAAGTTCTTCCAATGATGGACACATATCCACAAGCTGTAATACCATGGCCGCGGACAAACTATACGGGGACGCGTAGAGAGCCTGCTTAACACTGGCCAGCGCCAACGCACTGCCTTGTAGTGCCAGAATGTGACAGTGAAGCTTGACGGTCTTCAGCAGTGGTGCCTCATTTGCGAAAAGATGAATATCCTCTCCGTGTTCGCTATTCCAGCGACCACCATGATCGAAGAGACGAAAAATTGTCAACAGTGGCGCTGGATGCGAGAGCGCTGAGTTCAACCTGTGCTGATCCGCCGCCGTTGAGGGAGCATCGTTGATCGTCACGCTCAATTTGCGCGCGCGAATAATATTTCTGGCTAGGATATCGCACACTTCCACGTTTGTTGCATCGCTGAAACACACATCTAGCCTCTCGAGTGGTATACACGCAGACAGGCTAACGTAACGCGTGAGCGAGCCGCGCGGACGAGGTTTGTTGAAGTCGACGTTCGTCCATAGGGTCGGCGTTTTGAATAATCTGTCACGCCAGGCTTTGCACACCAGCGCAGCAGAGAGCCGTTCACTGTCGCCCAGTGGATGGAAGACGAAAGTTAGCAACTCGGAAGGCAGCATCGCGATATTCTGACGCGTGTACTCTGCTCGTGCCACCTCTGCGATGACCTCTTGAACGATATCCAAAGCTGCCCGAGGCCAGGTGGCCTCAGTGAATCGAGGGTCGGGATATCTGCAAATCCGGATCCAGATCAGCACCGCACCCACTGCGGCCTGACAAGCGAACGAGCTCTATACCGCGCGACTTTATCATCATGCATAATTGCCAGTGCTTCTTCACACGCTGCTCTTACGGCTGCGCGCAGCATTTCTGTGGTGTTTTTGGATAAGTGTGCCATGGCGCAGAGACAATGAAAGAGGCAGAGAACACAAATGCGATTCAAGCTCAGCCGATCGCAGGCTATTGGTGGGTGGGTCTCGCGGTTCAACTCTCAACTTTCAACTCTTTTCCCGCTAGACGGTTCGCGACACATCAGGGCTGTGGCTTCTATCTCACAATCGGGGATCAGGGACGAGTCGTTTCGGTCATGACACAGGACGGCATTGGAGCCCGGAGGACATAGAACTTGATTTTCGCCATCAATCTCCTCGCGTGCCATCGGTGACCGAGCTCGTAGCAAGGATGCACTCCCGCCCCGTTATATTCTTTGCCACGGGTTGCTTCCTCTCTGAAGTATCCGTAATCCACCATGTCCGTGCGGCGCCAGTTACAGGCATCAAAGATATGCAGAACGCTCAACAATACCTCGATGGGGTGGCTGATTAGCTTCTCCTCAGTACTGGGTACACGCGCAAAGGTGACCGCAAATGAGTATTCGCTCGCCGAAGTCGCCCCGGACGCCCTGTGGAACCAGGCCGCTTTTCGTATGTCGTCTCGCCTTCAAAATGTGACTTGAACTAACCTATTTTTCTCCCCCATTTGTCTCCCCCAAGTTTCTAAAATCTCTTCTAAGCAAATCAACAGGGTTTCGACTAGCAGAGATAACAGATATCCTTCTTTGATCGACTTCGATGCATCAACGTTACCGGCGTAAAACCATACCATCTGTGCGCTCAGATGCCTTGTTTATGTTCGGCTCTGGCACTGTATTATACGAAACCCCCTTCGTGAGATTGTGGTCCTTCTTCATTTTCCATTCGAGGCTAATGTTTGTCTTACAAGGCGCAAGTTTTACAGCTAGCCCATCAGAGCGTGTCAAAATGGCCTAAAAATATCCCCAATGCAGCAGGTCAGAGTTCGTCCAGTTCATTTCAAGTGGCCCAGCAAAGACTTGCAGCTCGTCGACATACGACAGCAGCGCAGCGACATCTTGAGCGCTGTACTCTAACAAATGCACACCTTGAAGCACAAGCACTGGCAGGCGAGGTGCGTCGAATACCAAGTAGGTCTGAAGGAAACGAAGGACGAGTGCTGGGTCTAGCTTCACGTTGTTGCCTTCTTCACGCGCAGCAAGAACAACATTGTGCAATCTCGGGAAGTTCAGCGGTAAACGTCTCTCGTTTTCGTCTACCGGGAAAAAGATGCTGCAGTCACCGTGACTCGCGTAGGACGTCGGCGTCATAATGCACAGGACCAAGGTCTCGACCTTCGGAAGTGTCGCTTCGTTGAGCAGCGCATCCATATAGAATATTCGCTCGCCAACGTACAGAGTCAGGACGTCCTGTACGAGCTCCTTCACGGCTGGCATCTGGGCGTCGATACATGCATCTAGGATGTAACGCTGGATCGTGCGTCGGTTGAAAGCCGCGGGATTGTGCGGTTGCAAGTTATCAGTCAACAGGCGCATGTTGAAAGTACTGTCCGCGAAGGTTGAGCCAAACATCTGCAGTGTGCGAATGGGAGCAAGGTTTGGTGGGAGAAACAGAGCAAGGGTGTTGTTGATATCTGCTGGGAAGGCACCGCTGTTGTATGATATCCAGATGCGCGAGATGGCAGAGAGGTCGAAGCTAGCAAGGAGCTCGGCGGGCTCAAACTCGGTCTGGTTTGCGACGACATTGAACTCGACGAGCGGCGCGGGCAAGGTAATTGGTGTGTCGAGCAATCGATTTTCCCATTCATCGACTTCCACCCCGAGTTGCTCCAATGCCGGACACAGATCTACAAACTGCGAAATCGTCTCTGCAACGAGAGTTTCTGAGGACGAATAGAGTGCCTGCTTGACGTTGGCCAACGCGCCGGCGCTGCCCTGAAGTGCCCCGATGTGACAGTGTATCTTGAGAACGCTCAACATCGGGGCCACGTTACGGAACATATGTATATCATCGTCACGGTCATTGTTCCATCGGCCGCCGTAGTCGTAAAGACGCAACATTGTCAGCATCGGCGCTGGATAGGAGAGCGCCAGGTTCAGCCTATGCTGATCTTCTGGCGTAGCAGGCTGGTGGTCGATTCTCACGCTCAATCTGCGCGTGCGACTGATATTTTTGGCAAGAACGTCACACGCTTCCACGTTTGACGCAGTAGTGAATAGCACGTCTAGCGTTTCGAGTGGGAGGTTGCCGGACAGACTGACATATCGGGCGAGTGCGCCGCTCGAACGCGATTTGTTGAAGTCGACATCGGTCCAGAGCGTTGGCGTGCCGAACAGTGTATCTCGCCACAACCTGCAGGTCAATACCGCCGAGAGGCGGTCACTATCATACAGCGGTTTGAAGACCAAGGCCAGCAGCTCGGGCGGAAGCTGTGCGATATGCTGTCGCATGTACTGTGCCTGTGCTACCTGGGCGATGACCTCGTGCACAATTCTCAGAGCGGCCTGAGGCCAGTTGATGGTGGTGTATCGAGGGTCAGGACATCTGCGACGGCGGATATCCGTCAGTCATGCAGTTGCGGCTCAATAGAGGCTCATGATACCCGTCCACCTCATCCGCCTGCGCGACTGCCAAGGCCTCTTCGCATGCAATTCGAGCTGCTGTGCGAAGTGCTTCGGCGGTGGTGCGCGACAACCGCGATTCCATTTCACGGAATTTGAGAGGCGAAAACGCGTGCCTTGCTTCCGACGGCCGATTGAACCTGTGATTGGCAGGCTGCCGTTTCTCAAAGCCAGCGAAAACTCGAATAGACGCTTGGATTAGACTAATTCTCGTTGGCGTCATGTTTTCCAATCGCGAGCTTACACGTATCTTGGTAGACTTTGTTCTACACCTGCCGAGGTCAGACAAACTCTCACACAACCAGACTGTCTTATATTTCGGACCGGAATATAATACAGTGCTGGTTGTGTAACTGCGGTTTTTCATCTTCTCATGGGCTCAAAAGACAGACATTGCATTGCTCTACTCTCTGCTCGTTGCTGAAATCTGTGACAACTCGTACAAACAATGGCGGCCTGGGCGATATCGCCAGCCTCTGAGAAAGCGTTGTGTAACCGATCTAGTCTTGGTCAGATACTTCAAACAATTTTCCAAACTTTGTAACTGGGATGATGTTCAATGAGATTCTTCGAGAGGCGCACACGTCTCTGAACGTTCTCCACTGGGTCGAGGTCAGATTGATCGCGAGTCGTCCGCCGCCAGTGTGTGTCGTCCAGTTGAACAGCTTCACTGCTCTCAGGTTCTTGTACGCCCCTTCTTTGAGCTGCTTGCTGAAATGACCAAGGACTAACTCCGGCGTAGCATACTTTTCACCCCATATGTCCGGCTCTGGACCGTCTTCGCAGTCGAAATCTGTGAACAACACGCGCAAGACGACGAGCCGCTTTGGCAGTTCAACTTTCCTCGCAACGAATGTTGTGAACAACGATCTGTCGACCGTGAAGTGGGTGATGCCGCTCATCGCAGGAAGTCCGAGGACAATGCGGGCTCCTGCGGCAATGAGCCTGGTCTGACGCGGTGAATTTGGGACAGCGAACGGAATGATCGAGAAACTCTTGATGTGCATTCCTGAGGCCGAGTTCAAGGCTGGCAGATGTAGCAGTGCCCGTGCGAGATTACTGGGGTGGATGTAGAACCTGTTGGAGCCATCGTCTTGAGGGAAGGAGTGCGTCCGTTCGTCTCGTCCCAGTCAGGTTCATCAGGCTCGGCTGGTGCTGTAGTCTCCCTCTGCGTGAGGACGACCTTCGATGACTAGGCTTTTGAGTTTGACTGACTTCTTCAAGATCGCCGTTAACAGGCGCAACGGGATGTCTGACACGGTGAGCGTGCGTAGCTGGCTCAGCTCAGGAATTATGTCATCCACGTTAACATTCTTTGGTGGTGAGTGCAAACCCTGTGGGATAAGGTGCAACCCCGATAGGCTAGAGGCAGTGCGTTGGAGAAGCACCTTGAGCCAGTCGTAGCACACGTATTCGTCGCCGGAGGGCACGTCTCTCATATGGATCTCGCTTATGCTGTTCCAGTGGCCCGAGTTGGTCGCACTTTCAGCTAAGTTTTCTGAAAGCGGATGAGGCGTGAAGTCACTCCTGAACCCAAGATATCGTAGGTTGGGGAAATTGCCTGGCGTGTAGCGCTCGCTGAGCGTGGGAGGAATCGATTCCGATATCACGTCAAGTCGTGACGTTGACCGCGATAGTCCGTTGAGCCGCATAGATGTATCACCCATGTCATCGGATGTCGCCTGTATTGCATCACGTGAGCCTCTTGTTAAGGACGCACCGGTCCTATACTTACGTGCAAGGGAATGAGCAGTGCACTCATATCTTGAAGTTAACCCAAGCGGCTTCAAGGTCCACAGCGTACCGGAATGTCTATCTCAAGGGGAGAGGGCAAGTGACGGCGTCGTTCCCGATCGATGCACCAAAGATGCGATTCGCGAATCCCTCGAAGCGCCCACCGGGTTTGCGTTGTGGACTCCGCAATAGCTTCCCCTTTTGCTTTTGATTGCAGACGCGCACTTGGTCACGCTCAGGACTTGGCCTCACGCATACTCCAGAGTGCAGGGCTTGACATGCCCGCGCTTCCCGTCCCACTTCAGGTGACCGCACTCCTGCGAGACAGAACTACTGATAACACATCGTATCTTGCAGATCTTGAAGGAAGAGGATGTCAGATTCTTTCAGGGGAGGTTCACGGGTTGGATAGTTGGCCCCGGTCTGATGTCCTTTGAATGGGAGACGGTGCGAGACATGCCCGCGCTTCCCGTCCCACCTCAGGTGATCGCACTCCTGCGAGACAGAACCACTGATAATACATCGTATCTCGCAGATATTGAAGGATGAGGATGACAAATTCTCGCAGGAGAATTTCGCGGGTTGGATATCTGGGCCGGTCTGACGACCCGTGAATGGGAGACGGTGCGAGACGAGCTGGAGCAGCATATCACACCCCATACCTTCCCAAACCTTCGTTACTTGAGAGTTGAGAAGGACCATACGAACGACTACCAGCGAAAATGGACGCCGATGGCCGACGACGGTAGCATATGGACCGATATTCGCCATCTGGATATTCTGGGATCATACTCAGACCATGACGGCAACGGATACCAGTTGCTCAAACTGCTTCTCAACAGGACGAGGCTCTCATTATCAGTACTACACTTGATGCCTCTGAGCTTCGGCACCCCGCCCGCTGGCATAGATGGCTTGATCCCAGAAATGACGGGCCTGCGCACACTCGCACTGGGCGATATACCATTGCGACTGCTTACGGCTCTTCTGAAGAAGACGCCTCAACTCCGAACCCTCATTATTCAGTCAAAGCTGCGACCCGGGACCGATTTCAGCAGCGGCTCAGAAGACGAGGAATACTTGGACGAGGCGGACGGAAGCAGCGCATCGCGCACCAGCAAGGGCTCGATTAGGCAACTCGGGTTTCGTCCGACCCGTGCACCTTGCGAGGGCATTACTCGACCTACGGGAGATAAATTCGCCGACGGGTGTGCGCGTGAAATATCTCACTATTACACCCATGGGAGAAGCTCGTAGGACGCGCGAGGTTCGTCTCATCGCGGCTGGCGCGCGTATCGTGCTCGGACTCCAGGCGGTGAGATTTGTGACGCATCTGACGCTGGATCGGTCGCTCTTCACCGTGCTCATGGCCCGCAATGTCGCGATGCCGCAACACCTTGCGTTCCTTACGCTGATATTTGGGGAATGAGACAGCCGCGACAATGAGGCTCATATATTCGGAGATAGGTGCCAGCGACCGGAGCGTGTCTTTGCGCTCCTGGGCCAGCACCTCGATCAGAGCTCATACAGCAAGCTTCGTACGGTGAAGCTATTATATTGGGCACCGGACGATCGGAATGGGTTCTATCTGAGCTACACTTCGAGCTATTGGAAGTCGTTCCTGAAATCGTGCGAGCACAGAAGAATATCCGTCCAGGTATCAGAGACTAAGCTGTTTGGCATCATTTATTCAACCTTCGACTGACATCTTCCCTTCCATATGAAATACTGAACATCGATGCGTACTTATAATATGTCGACATCACTCTGAGACGGTTATCGCTCCATTCTCTGCATCCCGGTTCGAGTCTCATTATCTAGATATCAATGTGTGTTTTTGAAGGCCGGTCGCCGTGATCTTGAAAAGCGGTATTTCCTTTTCGTGGTGCTATCGGTCACCTAATGGTGAACATCTCTCAATGTGCTGCATATAGCAGTCATATTATTGCATCCATCCATCCAGAACACGCACACGCACACGCACAATCTCGCTCAGCATCACGTAAGACCCGTACAGTTTCAAACATACAGTACGACCAAAACCAAACGCCCTTGTTTCACGAACCCACATGGAGAATGGACGTGGTACGGCGGCGACTCACCCCCCCCCCCCCGCTAGGGGGACTGGCAGATCGTACACACTGTTTCACAGCAACACCATGACACGATCCTCAACCGACCTTGAAACGCAATTAAAAAAAAAAGGAGATCCCGTACGCGCGCGCAACACACACCCTGAACTTTCCGACACGCACGCATACCCACTACAGGATCATCCATCATGAAAAATAAAATAAAAAAGGTCCCACTCCCACACTACTTCGACCCCCTTAACGACTCACACCGTTCACACCGTTCCATTCACACTCACACGCCACAAAAAATTTAAAAGTATAACGCAATGACTTTGATTGCAAAAAAAAAACCGTATCTTGTAATCGCCCTTTCCTTTCGATCTTTGTTTTCGTCGTCGTCGTCCGGTACGGTACGGTACGGTATGTATATATGGGATGCGCGGATGTGCGGATGTGCGGATGTTGGAGCTTAAGCAGGAAAGAGGTGGGAGGGATTGTAGATATTACACACAGCAGGTGTACCGGAAACGAACGAACGACGAGAATGGAGGGGGGGGGGAGGGGAAAGAGAGAGCGAAAACGAGTGAGCGGGATTGGGCGGGTGTGAAAAAAAAAAAAGGTGAGAGCGGGTGAGCGACAGGATAGGGGTGGGGGGAGTTTGGGATTGGTGGGTGCGAGTAGGCGGAGAGAGAGACGTGAGCAGCAGCGGTAACAGCAGGCTCCCCCGACGAAAGGGAGGGGGGGGGGCGCAGAATTAGGCCCTATTTGGAGAGACAAAAAAGTGTACTGTAGAGATGAGCAGGAGCAGCAGTGGGGAAGCAGCAGGAGAGAGAACCAGCGTTAGGACGTGGAATATGACGTTGACGAGCGGCGCGCGCGTATATATCGTAAAGGGAGAAAAAGCCCCAAGAGGTGAACCAAGTTCACACACACAGGATGACACAAAAACCAAGAAGGATGGCAGCGAGGGGGGGGGGATATCAGGGCACCGACGACGATGACGCGGAGCTCAACAAAGCAGAGCAGAGCAGAACACCGACTCAACACACCGCGACGACGACATCTCCTCCCACCTCGCACCTCAACCCACTCGCACACCTCACGCCATTCTCAAGCGCATACGGCGCGCTCTCCCAAAACGCCCTCCGGTGCGCGCGCGCCGCCGCAACAGGCTGGCGCGTCCGCGCGCCGCGGTTGAGCAACAAGCCCGCGACGAGGCGGCACCGGCTGTCGCGCAACGCCTGGGTGCGTTCCGGGCATGCGGGCAGGAGCGGCGAGTGGCGCATGGGTGGTGGTGGTGAAGATGAGGGGCTGCCGGTTGTTGTTGTGGTGGTGGTGGTGGTGGTGGATACGGAGATGCAGAGGGACGTAGTCGGGCGAGTGGTGAGCTGTAACCCCGACGACGACGACGACGAGGCAAGACACGCAGCGACGGACCGGCCAATAAACCCGTTCGCGCTCGTTCGTAGCGTAAGATCGAGTCGCGCCGCCGTCCGAGCCAGTGCCGCTGGAACGCTCGTCGGCGCAAACGTCGCCATCATCTGCTGCGCAGGGCACCCGGACTCGTCGCTGGACATATCAGAGTCGGAATCGGAAGCACTGGATGTGGGCGAGGTGGGCGACGGAGGAGAGGGAGGAGAGGGTGACGGTGGCGGGCTGCGACGGAGCGCAAGGACGGTATGTTGTGCGCGGCCGTAGAACGAGTTGCTGCGCGCGCGGCCCATGCGCACCGGTGCGCCGACGGGCAGAATGATACTCGGGATCTCGCCCGGCACGCCGTTCTCCGTCTCGACTTTAGGAGACTCCTCGACAGCAGCGGGAGACTCGGAGACGTGCTCTTGCTCGGGTACGGCAGCGAGGAGCGGAGAGACGGCGGCGGCGGCAGCGCGTTTTGGTTGGGATTGGAACTGAGACATGGAGGCTGTGATGGGTGCGGCCGGAGCCAAAGAGGAACGACGGATCGGGCGCGGGGCAACGACGGCGGCGTAAGTCATGCTAGGAGTCGTAATGCTGGTAATGTTGGTGCTGGTGGTGCTGATGCTGGTGCTGATGCTGGGAGATGATGTACAGACGGAAGACGAAACTAGGGCGGAGCGCGAATTATGCAAATTGCGGTTATACTGTAATTGGTGCTGCGGCGCGGATGTGCGCTGGTGGTGTGCAGAGAGGGATGTGATGGTGGTGGTGGTGGTGGCGGAGGATGATGAGGAAGGGGAAGAGGAGAGAGAGGAAGAGGGAGTTCTGCCCTGGACCGGGCCTGGTGCGGATACCGGAACGGGAGATGTGAAACTCGATGGCGGGTTGGGCCTAGCGTTCGGGAGATGGCCATGCGCGACGGGCGCAGCCACCACAGGCATCGGCATCGGCATCACTGGTGCAACGCGTTTCATCCGTTTCCCCTGGCTGTCGCTTCCCCATCGTTCTCTGCTGCTGCTGCTGGTCGTCGCCACTGGTGTTGACATAGTGGAGGAGGATGCAGAGCAGTAATGGGACGGTTGGCTGCGTCGTCTCCGGACGGAGGAGCGTGTGCCTGATGCGTGCGAATGCGGGCCGGAAGAAATGGCGGCGGCGGCGGCGGTCCTGGTCATGACGCCTAGTGTGGTCTGTTGGCGCATTCCAAGTGAGAAGGTGAGAGAGCCCGAGGCGGTTGTCGAGAGCGAGAGCGCGGTAGGAGAGGTGTACGCGTAGGGGGACCAGGAAAACAGCGCAAAGTCGACGTCGACAGGCGATGGGGCGTAAGCAGATGCAAATGCGCGTTCGGTCGCGGAAGGGTATGAGGGCAAAGTGGGCGAGCGGGCCATCATGTTCATGTATAGTTCAGTCGTGCGTGATGTGATGTGATGTGGTGGTGGTGTGGTGTGGTGTGTGGTGTGGTGCAGCCGGTGCACAGTAGGCGTGGTAGGGTGCAAGGGTCGTGGAGCGTAAAACGCAGGGAAAGGACACGAGGGAACCAAAAAAACACCGTCAGCTCTCCGCAGCTCCGCGACGAGACTTAAACTGACCTGCGAAGAAGCAAGAACCTCGAAACCGAAGATAACAACGACAACGAAGAGAGCGAGCGGAGCAAAGTGAGACTGCGACTGCGACGACGGCACTCACTCCAAGTACAACGCGAGAACAAAAGGGCAAAAGGACAACACGCGCTCGTTCCGGCGGAGCATGACTCGGGCGCTTCCGAAATGACGCATCACCTCCCGATCTGGTCCATAAATGCTGTGTTGGAGCGTGCTTCGCGCGAAATTACCCGTCACTCAAACACCGCTGTGACCTGGGAGAACGTCATTTTCTTTTATGCTATATGGAACGTGGAACGTGGAACATGCCAGCAGCGTCTTCGCCACATCCGCACGCGCGCGGGAAGGAGCGGCAGGGTCGTCCACGAGTTTCCAAAAGACGATCGCATGCCCGACCGAAATCGGACCAGCGAATCATATTTACCATTTCGCAGCAAGCACCCACACACGCAGCACCAGCGCGCTGGCACCCCCTCGCGCATGCCCGAATTCGGATTGCTCTCCCCGTGCCCCCTCCCGCTGTTCCGCTGATGCCCTAAGTCAAATCCTTCAAGTTTCGCGAAATCATTTCTCCTTGTGACTGCCAACTGCGAAAAAATGTGACTGGCAACTGTAAATACAATAGACCCTGAGCCCTTGATGCGCACGCACGCAACGCTGTCAACGCACAAGCAATGTATGGTACACAAAAGTGATACACGGGTCGTGCCAATTTGCGTACATTTTAATGTTCCGAGTGTGCCGAATAGACAATAGCCGAAACAAAATCACGCGGGCGGGCAGCCACACAACCAATCAGGCTCATCGCCGGACAGTGATTAACGCTGGCCTCGGGATATCTCGTGATATCCGACGACTGGGCTTTCTTCTCCGTTCGTCGTCCGTTGCTACGTCCGATCCGCTGCTGCCGCTTCTCGCGAGTCCTCTGTCGCTTCGTCCCTTAGACCCCTTAGACCCCCCCCCCCTGTTTGTGTGCCTCGGACCAGCATGTGCTTCTAATGTACCAGCGACGGCTTCTGCATTCAATTGTTGTGCCATGCATGATTCACCGTTGACCCCCCCCCCGACTCCGACTGCTTGCAGAAGGGCGGTCCCTGTTTCAACTTATGGTTCCAGTTTGCCCTGTGCTCCATGCTGTATCATGTCCGCCACTTTTTGCTTGCACTTCTGCGACGTGAACTCCTGCGACGACACACAGAAGTTGAACGCTGCGAATCAAACTGTCGAGTAGTGAGTGTGTTTGGCTAAAACATCGTACCCCCCCCCCTGTGCTTTGCCTTTGTAACGCGGAGAAGGCGCGAGAGCCTGAAAGAGTTTCTTTCGCGGCTTCTACTGAGGCCCTTCATCATCATTTGCAGCAATGAAACGAAAGAAGAATCAGACCGCTCAGACACTTACACGATGCGGTACAAGGCGCCCTAGCTTCTCCATTCTCCAGATCCGGCCACGACGCGCGTGAAAGCATCCAGATCATGAGATTGGGAGAGACTGTGGTGGTGGGTCGATGGAGCAAGGTCCGACGGGCGGTGTCCGGGGGTGCCGATTGTGAATCATTACCGACCCATCCCGTTGTTGTTGTACTCGCGCGCGCAGTCAAGTCAAGTCAAGTCGGTGTCGGCACCTCGCTACACTTCTTTCCGTCAAAAGCGCTGCGACGTGAGTTCTGCAAGCTCCGTCAAGGCTTCTGTCCAGGGGCAAGCTATGCGTGTTAGACGACCGGGGCGGAACTGGCGGAACGGCCGACTGATCCCGGCATCGGCTGGCTGCCATGTCTCCAGTTTATGCACAGTGGCACTGATCTGTTTCTCTCCAAAGCTTTTTTTTCGTCCGTTCGTCGAAGACCGTATCTCTCCCATGGTAATGAACGACATGTCTTCTTCCCACACCCCCAAGTTACAACAACAGCAGCAGCAGTAACAACAAGCCTCCGCGGGGGATCATCCATGATCCACTTCTCGTCCGACTCTTCATTTCAATCGACTGTTGTTTGTACTCGGTCACAAGAGAGTGGGACCTCCTTGGCCATTCTCGCAGAAGCACCCCATTCACGAACAACAAAGAGTTCCAGGCCGGTCGGGCTATGCGAGTGCGATGTTTCCCAATTTGCACCCCCAAGTAATATGGCACATATCCAGGCTTGAGTCGCTACTAGCGCGCTGTCTTGTAGACTTCACTATGTGTCTCATCCGGGTATTGAGGCAACCACCGTGTCGTCATCCAAATGATGAGAGCGGTTAAAGATGGACTGACCCACGGTTGGGTTGCATGGCGGCCGATGATTGCTTCACATGCAATGACACACAGCCCGTGTTACTGTCGGCAAAATGCATTCGGCTTGCGCTCAGCTGCTACACCGCACCGGTGTGCATACAGTATCGTCTTTGTTCCTCGTATGTCAATGAGCCGTATGTGTTCGTGGGCCATAACGCCGATTGAACAACGGCCGTAACGGTTTGGTATACCCGAAATCAAACCGCCCACAGTGACCGCAGTCAAGTCCTAGACGGGTTATAAAGACATGCCGGAAGTCTTTGTGCCATCGATTACCAGGTGGCGCGCTTCTCCGGCCGTGGGCAATGCCATTGACATTATGTCCCGTAGAGACTCCGTGTTCCCAACTTGCCCCAATTCATGTTCTAGATTTCAATTGATGCTTGCTAGTTGCGCGCTCAACCGCATTTTCCTGCTGGATGCTATGCGCCGATCTGAGCTGAGGAACACACCACGAGTACACTCACACCGTTTCGTTCGATATCCTCTTTTCATTTCTTTCTCGTCTCTTGAATCTACAGGCCTTTTGCGCTTCGTGCGAATTAATTAACAGAACGCGTTCCCACACGGCAGCTGCAAATTAACTCCTCCTCCACTCGTTGTCTAGGTCGGACCGTCTCTCGTAAAAGCACCCTGGGACAGATAACGTCGAGATAGGCTCACGGATGAGCCGTGTTGGCCTCTCGAATACTACGTTCAGCGTGCGTCAGTGATCTTGCCATGAGGTGGTTCACGCGGGGTCGGGCTGAAGATTTTTGTGACCGATGAATGGTTATCCCCATGTATACGTTTCTACAATATGTTTTGCGACGGAAAAAAAACATGGAACTAGTGAGAGAAGCTATTTGATAATAGGAAACCTGGACGTCCATGATCTCACAATTGTCTCTCGGAAATCACAAACAGAAATGGATGTCCATGCATCCTACATTTTCCACAGAGGATATCTACATTCTTAATTGCTAATTTATGTAGCGCGTATCTGTTCCATCAAGCTGAGCTCCGATACTCTTAGAATCATAGTCGATATCCTCTTTGCCGCACAGGTGTTTGAGAATAGTCGCCACTCGTCAGTATCACGATTCGGGAATACGTCGTGTAATATTAGGCCATCATCATCTTCTCTGTGCAGGAGATAGACTCCACGCAAGCTTCTGTAACAGCCCCGCTGTATCTGTGCGGCGATGTGTCCAAAAGGCTGATCCAGTCGCGTAAACTGCTCGCCATAAACATCCGGGTCGGCGTCCCGGCCTGTCCAAGTGGAGGTCATGATGCGGAGAACGCACAAGTGTTCTGGGAGAACAACATCGCGTGCCATGAGTGCCGTAAACAGCCATCTGTCGATCATGCAGTGCGTAACGTGTCCGAGTGCAGGAAAACCAAGAATGATGCGCGCGCCGGCGGCGATGAGACGACACGCTCGCGCTGAGTATGCCTGCGAAAACGGGAACATGGAGAGGCTTCTGACGCGCACGCCCGAAGTTTTTGTAAGAAGACGCCTGTCCAAAAGCGCCTGGGCTAGATGTCTGGGTCGCAAGTCCGCGGTGGTGGTGCCGCGAGTGGCGCGAGATCCTGTACTACCAGTCTCGTCCCAATTTGCCTCGTCCGGTTCGCGCGACTGAAAGTCTTCACCAGGGACGCTCAGTCGCTCGGTGAATATGAGTTTTCTGAGGTTTGGCGCTTTCTGTAATATGGCTGTGAAAAGTCGCAGGGGGATCCGCGATAGTACCGAGCGTGTGCAATTCACCGAGCTCGGGGAGAAGGTTCTCAATATCTTCTGGAGGTGCATCGAAGTCGAACGGGAGCAGATAGAGCACTGACAGAGTCGGAGCCGCACGCTGGAGGAGTAATGTCACAGCTGTGTAAGCCTCTGCGCCCAAAGCCATGACGTAACCGTCGAAGTCGAGCTCGCGAAGTGAAGTCCATTTAGTACCGTCAAGCAGGGCTTCCTGCAGCATTAACTGACGTGACGGCAATGTATCGGTGAACAACTGCTGCCGACTAATGTTTATGCGCAGGACACGGAGGTTAGGAGTGGTTGCAGGGGTATAGTGATGAAGCATTGCAGTGACGAGCGGCGTGGCGTCACAATCCAGCTCAAGAACACCGAAGTTGTTGAGGTCTACGGCTGGTGGAATCTGCGCATCGGTTTTGAGCATATCTGCACTATTCCATGCGAGCGTGTCTTTGTCGCAGGCCTGGAAGAGTGGTCACATTGAGCGGAAGAATATCTTGCTGCAGTAGAGTTTACCTGAACAGGGGCGTCTGGGATATACATTGGTGATCAAAATATGACGCCGATTGACTCTGATGTTCAGGATAAAGCTTTGCGTCAGTGAGTTGAAATACCCTCTTGACAACCACCTCTTCCAAGCGATGGAATGAGAGCAAGCAGAGTCAACCCTGAGACAGCCGGATCCGGCCATCCACCTTGAAAAGGTGCAAGACTAAGAGGAGGCATAGGTTGCATCGCGCTGTACAGTTCTATGATTAGTTATGATCCATGTTCTGACCAGGATCTTGACATCAGGCTCTGAGTGTCTGTAAGTTTCCCACGTAACGGTGCATTCAATTGTAATCCAACCTAACAAGCGCATTTCGTATTATGTGCCTCTCAGATCTGACCTTTGAATTGAAGTCGCATTGTCTGGGCTGACAAATATCTGCCCTCGCAGTCTTCCTGTTCCCCAATATACTGGGATCAGCTTGCCTCAGGCTGTTGTCGCTGCCCAGAATGTGTGCACGTTACACGCGTCACTCCATACAGCAGCTCCCGCGAGAACTAATAGCGTTGGTTTTAGTCGATGTGTCCGACATTTAACGACTTTCTGCTGCACTGGTCAGCCAACTCTGACGAGATGCGTGCTTCAGAACACCGACAATTTGGTCCACGGTCATTTTCGAAATAGACTGGTTCCCCACGGTGCACTTGCACAATAATACATTCCTACATTCTACCACGACGTCCCTGACTGCAGGCGCTCCTCAGTTTGAAAAGAAATCCGACGGGCAGCGCAGATCTGCGCGAGTGAGCTGGCCATGGTGAGGTTAGTGTACCCATGAGGAATAATCAATGAGAGATTGCATAGGTGAGGGCAGACTCTTTATGAATGCGGAACTGGTACAAGCAATTCAGTACATAATTAAGCATGCGCACGATGGTACCAGGGTCGTCACGGTAGATGTGGAATGCGCCTTGGTTGCAAATAATCTCGAGAGACTACACCATGGGAGGGAGGAAACTGGGCCCGAGTGGCCGGCGATTCTGATTCCGACTATATCTGTGCATGACGCTCGGAGAGACAATTTTTACTAGCTATTGAAATGAGTGGCACGAGATGCGACAGCACGCTCCGGTCGCTCGCACCTATCTCTGAATATATGAGCCTCATTGTCGCGGCTGTCTCATTCCCCAAATATCAGCGTAAGGAACGCAAGGTGTTGCGGCATCGCGACATTGCGGGCCATGAGCACGGTGAAGAGCGACCGATCCAGCGTCAGATGCGTCACAAATCTCACCGCCTGGAGTCCGAGCACGATACGCGCGTCCAGCCGCGATGAGACGAACCTCGCGCGTCCTGCGAGCTTCTCCGATGGGTGATATCTCACGCGCACACCCGTTGGCGAATTTATTTCACGTAGGTCGAGTAATGCCCTCGCAAGGTGCACGGGTCGGACGAAACCCGAGTGCCTAATCGAGCCCTTGCTGGTGCGCGATGCGCTGCTTCCGTCCGCCTCGTCCAAGTATTCCTCGTCTTCTGAGCCGCTGCTGAAATCGGTCCCGGGTCGCAGCTTTGACTGAATAATGAGGGTTCGGAGTTGAGGCGTCTTCTTCAGAAGAGCCGTAAGCAGTCGCAAATGGTATATCGCCCAGTGCGAGTGTGCGCAGGCCAGTCATTTCTGGGATCAAGCCATCTATGCCAGCGGGCGGGGTGCCGAAGCTCAGAGGCATCAGGTGTAGTACTGATAATGAGAGTCTCGTCCTGTTGAGAAGCAGTTTGAGCAACTGGTATCCGTCGCCATGATGGTCTGAGTATGTCCCAGAATATCCAGCTGGCGAACATATGCTACCGCCGCCGGCCATCGGCGTCCATTTTAGCTGGTATATGCTCGCATGGTCCTTTTGAACTCAAATAACAAAGGTTTGGGAACTATGGCATGTGATATGCTGCTCCAGCTCGTCTTGCACCGTCTCCCATTCACGGGACGTCACACCAGCGCCAGATATCCAACCCGCGAAACTCCCTGAGAGAATTTGTCACCCTCTTCCTTCAAGATCTGCGAGATACGATGTGTTATCAGTGGTTCTGTCTCGCAGGAGTGCGATCACCTGAGGTGGGACGGGAAGCGCGGGCATGTCTCGCACCGTCTCCCATTCAAAGGACATCAGACCGGCGCCAGATATCCAACCCGTGAACCTCCCCTGAAAGAATCTGACATCCTCTTCCTTCAAGATCTGCAAGATACGATGTGTTATCAGTAGTTCTGTCTCGCAGGAGTGCGATCACCTGAGGTGGGACGGAAAGCGCGGGCATGTCATCTGGAATATGCGTGAGGCCAAGTCCTGAGCCGGACCAAGTGCGTGTCTGCAATCAGAAGCAAAATTGGGGCGGAGGGGAAGCTATGGCGGAGTCCACAACGCAAACCCGGTGGGCGCTTCGAGGGATTCGCGAATCGCATACTTTTGTGCATCGAGCGGGAACGACGCCGCCACTTGCCCTCTCCCCTTGAGATAGACATTCCGGTACGCTGTGGACCTTGAAGCCGCTTGGGCTAACTTCAAGATATGAGTGCACTGCCCATTCCCTTGCACGTGAGTATGGGATCGGTGCGTCCGAAGAGGCTCACGTGATGCAATACAGGCGACATCCGATGACATGGGTGATACATCTATGCGACTCAACGGACTATCGCGGTCAACTTCACGACTTGACGTGATATTTGATGACTCGGAATCGATTCCTCTCCCGCTCAGCGAGCGCTACACGCCAGGCAATTTCCCCAACCTACGATATCTGGGGTTCAGGAAGTACTTATCGCCTCATCCGCTTTTAGAAAGCTTAGTTGAGAGCGCGACCAACCCGGGCCACTGGAACAGCATAAGCGAGATCCAGATGAAAGGCGTGTTCTCCGGCGACGAATACACATACGGCTTGTTCAAGGTGCTTCTCCAACGCACTGCCTCTAGCCTATCGGGGTTGCACCTTCTCCCACACGGTTTCCACTACCTGTCAAAGAATGTTAACTGGGATGACATAATTCCTGAGCTGAGCAAGCTACGCACGCTCACCGTGTCAGGCATCCCGCTACGCCTGTTAACGGCGATCTTGAAGAAGTCAGTCAAACTCAAAAGCCTAGTCATCGAAGGTCGTCCTCACGCAGTGGGAGACTACGGCACAGCCGAGCCTGATGAACCTGACTGGGACGAGACGAACGGACGCACTCCTTCCCTCAAGACGATTGGCACCAACAGGTTTAACATCCGCCCCAGTAATCTCGCACGGGCACTGCTAGACGTACGAGTCTTTAACTCGGCCTCAGGAATGCACATCAAGAGTTTCTCGATCATTCCGTTCGGGGTCCCAGATTCACCGCGTCAGACCAGGCTCATTGCCGCAGGAGCCCGCATCGTCCTCGGACTTCCAGCGATGAGCGGCATCACCCACTTCACGATCGACAGATCGTTGTTCACAACATTCGTTGCGAGAAAAGTTGATCTACCAAAGCGGCTCGTCGTCTTGCGCGTGTTTTTCACAGAGTTCGACTGCGAAGACGGTCCAGAGCCGGACATATGGGGTGAAAAGTATGCTACGCCGGAGTTAGTCCTTGGTCATTTCAGCAAGCAGCTCAAAGACGGGGCCTACAAGAACCTGAGAGCAGTGAAGCTGTTCAACTGGACGACACAGGGCCCTGGCAGCGGACGACTCGCAATCAATCTGACCTCGATCCAGTGGAGAACGTTCAGAGACGTGTGCGCCTCTCGGAGAATCTCATTGAACATCATCCCAGTTACAAGGTTTGGAAAATTGTTTGAAGTATCTGACCAAGACTAGATCGGTTACACAACGCTTTCTCAGAGGCTGGCGATATCGCTCAGGCCACCATTGTTTGTACGAGTTGTCACAGATTTCAGCAACGAGCAGAGAGTAGAGGAATGCAATGTCTGTCTTTTGAGCCCACGAGAAGATGAAAAACTGCAGTTAGTCAAACTCAGTTCACACAGTGACACAAGTCTTCACATAGAGCTTCAAAAGTCATCAAACTGAAATTTGTGACGGCTCTCTTGTGCTTTTCTATGATTGCAGGGCCGAGGCTTTGAAGGGAGACGGCAAGAAAGAGCTGTACGGCGCGAGCCGAGTCGTGCTCACAGCTTGCCCTCTTGTATTGCGTCGGGCGCATCGCCCATTCTAGAGTACGACCGCAATGCTTCTTCGCCACCTCATTTCCCTGAATCTGTTGAGCTCATGATCAATATTCTGTGCACTGTTAGCGACGATGGCATGGGTTCGACCAAGCGAGAAGTCGGTCAAATGCGCAGACGGCTCTCCGCCTCCGCTCATTCGCTACGGAAGCCGACCCGAAGATGATGACTTCTCTTCTGCGCACAATCTACATGCCGAGCACGGGCCTGCGTTCGGCCCGAAGGCTTCACGTGACCCTCACGCACGGTCGCCTGAATAAAGCTGCCGCGCCTTCGCTACCCTCCATCCGCCCAACGCAGATTCGTTATCGACTCTCGCACACCATGATCACCACTACACATCCGCTGGGCTCGTTAATGAGCTCCAATATGCCCGCATTTGGTGCCTGGATTACGCTGCCCGGTCCGGCCATCGCGCGTACCGTCGCGCTCTCTCACCCTTCTATCTCGTGGGTCTGCCTCGACGCCGAGCACGGTCTTATCGGTCTTGGCGGGCAAGACATCTTCAATACCTGCGCTGCGCTGAGCGCGCTTCCGAACGGCGGACCCACTGTCATCGTTCGCATCCCCGCGACGGCCGAAACAGAGAGCGTGGGCTGGCAGATCAAGCTTGCGCTCGACGGCGGCGCCAAGTCCATCCTTGTACCGATGTGTCCAGACGCAGAGGCTGCGCGCCGCGTCGTGCGCGCTTCCAAGTTCCCCACGGCCAAGATCCAGGGTATACGTGGCCTCGGCAGCCCAGTCGCGCATACCGTCTGGTCGAGCGGTGAACGACCGGCAACCTTTCGCGAGTATCTCGAAGGCGCCAGTGAAGGCGTAACAGTCATGGTCCAGATCGAGACGCGGGAAGGTATGGACAACCTCGAGGAGATCGCCGCTGTCGAGGGCGTTGGTGCGCACCTTTTCAGGATGTAAGCCCTTTTGCTTACCTGTCTGCAGATGTACTCTTCATCGGCCCGTTTGACCTCAGCATCTCCCATGGTTTCAATCCTCCCTCGCCTAACCCAGTGCCAGAAGTAGAAGCAATGATTACAAGGATCAAGGATACCGCCCACAAGCATGGCAAGAAGGTGTACGTTCACGTCCATCTCTATGACCATACTCTTCTCATGCATCAAATCCCACAGTGCCATCTACTGCACTTCCGGAGAGCTTGCTGAGAGGCGCGCAAAGGAAGGATATGACATTGTACGTTCATGCACTTCAGCTTCGCCGTGCTTGCGGCTCACCTTTCCACTCTTCATGTTCATTCTTCCTCTTCCTTCATCCCTTCACCGGCCCGCCGATCATCCTTTCGCTTCTGTGCATTGTTTGTTTTTCAACACCTGTTCATTCGTTCGTAACCCTGGATTGCATGACTCAGCTGAACGTTACAAGTGATGCAGCCGCTCTCGCAGACGGTCTCTCGCGCGAGATCGCTATCGCGTCTGGCGCAAACGCATCATCTGGAGTAAAGGATGTGCGGTACTGAGCCTACATTCCTTGTGTACTATTACTCTCCAAACAAAGTCTCGGTCTCTCCAAAGCTCTATCCAGTCACCGTACAATCGTTCCTCAATTCCGTTCAGAGCTTTCTAAGACCCTTCGCCTGCGGAAGGAGCGTGGCTTCGAATCTTGGCGTGGTTTTGAATGTGCTCACTGACTGCTCTTCATCTCAGCGCTGTGATTTGACTCTTCCTTACATCTCCCACGCCGATCGTCTCGAGCACCCTCTACATCCGCCTTAACTTCACCCTTTCATTTTATATGTCAGCGTTCGTTTCGTCCCCGGGCACTTTTCTTGTGCAGCATGCACCGACTGCAACCAGACGTTTGCGTACATGCGCTTGCTTCTTGACATGTCATTCGTTGATGCCTTTATCTCGCGCAACAATGACAATGTCGGGATTCCTCACAGACCAAGTATCGACTGCGTACAATGACTTCATGATCTTGGGACTATGGGCTAAGGACTAGGGATTGGGTGTGGAATATCATGGCATCTCACGCCTCGCTGTTCGAGCATCACGCGTGGAATGGAGAGGGGATAGGATTCGCAATGCCGCCGCCTGTACCGGGAGCGGGGATCGCAGTGGCGTCGCCGCTGCCGGTACCCTGTGTGGGGACTGCAGTGGCATCTCCGCTGTTGTTACCCTGCGTGGGGACTACAGTAGCGTCGCCGCTGCCGGGACCAGGTGTAGGGACTGCGGTGGCGTCGCCGCTGCTTGGGGTTGGGACTACAGTAGCATCTCCGCTGCCTGTACCCGGTGCGGGGACTGCAGTGGCATCTCCGCTGTTGGTACCCTGCGTGGGGACTACAGTAGCGTCGCCGCTGCCGGGACCAGGTGTAGGGACTGCAGTGGCGTCGCCGCTGCTTGGGGTTGGGACTACAGTAGCATCTCCGCTGCCTGTACCCGGTGCGGGGACTGCAGTGGCATCGCCGCTGCTGTTACCCTGTGTGGGGACTGCAGTGGCATCTCCGCTGTTGGTACCCTGTGTGGGGACTACAGTAGCATCGCCGCTGCTGTTACCCTGTGTGGGGACTACAGTAGCGTCGCCGCTGCCGGGACCAGGTGTAGGGACTGCAGTGGCGTCGCCGCTGCTTGGGGTTGGGACTACAGTAGCATCTCCGCTGCCTGTACCCGGTGCGGGGACTGCAGTGGCATCTCCGCTGTTGGTACCCTGCGTGGGGACTACAGTAGCATCGCCGCTGCTGTTACTTGGTGTCAAGACTGCAGTGGTGTCGCCGCTTCCGGTACTTGGTGTCAAGACTGCAGTGGTGTCGCCGCTTCCGGTACTTGGTGTCAAGACTGCAGTGGTGTCGCCGCTTCCGGTACCCGGGGAGGAGCTCGGTGGTAGGGCAGTCCCGGGAGTTGAAAATGGTAGAATAACAGTAGGCGGGAGGGCTGTACTGCCAGGGCCCGGCACAGACGACGGTGGAAGGGCTGTACCAGGGACAGAAGTTGGTGGGAGACCAGTCTTCTGACGCTCGTAAATGACAGCAGCGCTCGTGCCGCTGGCGAGGGCAAGGGCAAGGGCGACGACGGAGAAAGAGATTTGCATTGTACGAGGAAATTCGAGGTCGAAGGAAACACTACTAGGCCAAAATATCAAGAGAGTGGTAGACGGTTAGCAATAGATGGAACAGAGCTGTTGTCTCTTTATACCTTGTCCTGAGGAACCAGGGCCACGTGGCCCGATCCGCATATACCGGACTTGCAGCTCGGTCCCGCATCCAAGTGCTGCAAGTCGTGAGGGATCAACAGTCCGCAGTAGCGGCTCCGAAGAACTGGCAGCGCCAGCAGCGGCTTCGAATCTCACTCTTCACCTCAATCAGATATATACGCGTGTTTAGCTTTGGCAATTGACTGATGTGAGCGGCCCGAAGTAGTGAGGCGAGCGGTTGCAAGTCGCGGTTCCGCAATATGACGGAGACTTGTTCAATCCTTGCACAACTCCGACTGCAGTGGTGAAAATTTCTACAATACTGTGTTATTTCCTGTCCAATAATCAGACATGCATCAATGTCATTTCAACGCGGAGTACAAGAGAGCAAGTGCATAGTCCTTAGCGACGACGCCAGCGAAGGTCACAGACGCATCGCTTGGAGACGTGAGATTTTCCGCAGCGGTGGCATTCTTCCGGATGTATGATACAATGAACGGGCCTGCGGTTCACCGGTGCCGCCGTCAACCTATTGTGAAACACTCCTTCCGCAGCCTATAATTCTTTGAGAGAAGCTGTATCCGCACGATTTGTCAGTACCTAAATTATTGGGAGACGCAAGAGAAGTTGCGGAAAACAACCGTCTCATCCTGCGCGCAATTGATGCAACTCTTTACCAAATCTGAAAAACCAGAAATTTGATTACCGGTGGATATTATATAGCTTCATCAAGTTGATTGACAACACAACAGGTACAGGTCACGTTAGAGAGCTCATAGCGAACAACGGCTTGATCAAGGGTCCGACTGAATGTCTTGTCTTTCCGCCGTGTACGGCTTCACTGCGTTTCAGAATCTGAGTGGTTTACTTGCAGCTCTGTAGCTCGAGAATGAAATGAATTCAATTCACAGAAGTTTAGCGGAGCCCATTTCAGAACCTATTGCTTTCAAACCTTTTACTCTATGCCTGCTATAATTTCTCCTAATCAAAATGCATCATCAAGTACTTTCAGCCAATTCCATTTAGGCTTTACTAGCCAGACGATTTGCCGTCAATATTCGCGTCATACACGGACCTGCAACTCATCAGCCGTCACGTCACGTGTTAGTGCAAATCCAAGAGCAACAGTAATCGTGACTGCAACACGAAGTGAAATTAGCCTTTTTGCGAGTCAAATCCAATGATTTGGCTAAGCCGTGTTGCGAGAGCTGAAATTATCACCGGCTCAAGGAAGCGCGGGGTTAATGATACTCCAACGCGTATCATGATAATGCAGTAGCAGCAACTATACCATCTCCACACGCGTTCCATATGGCTGGTTCCGGTTAGTGCTGGTCATGAGACAGGAGCTGATGTGACGGCATGAGCAGGCTTGTCTGCAACGGGTCCCTCCAAATGAGAATTGAGATACCTCGTTCCGCAATTATAGGGAACCCCTGCAGTCACTACTTGAAGTACGACCACTCTTTAATGGACAGCAAGCGAGCTTTTTAAATTAACCTCACACTATTTTTGGAGCCTGTGAGTCCGCTTCAGGCGCTACTTGACCGACTGAATGGCTATTCGAACGCTTATTTAAAGGCGTGTAAACTCCGAGTTCAGCGTTCACTGGTCTCCTTCTCACCACATCCTCTATTCCCCACCACTCTCTCATCATCGCTACTTTATGCTATCACTGTCGCTCCTTACTGCAGTACTCGTTACCCCGGCTTTTGTAGCCGCCCAACAACCTGTTTGTCGATTTTCCCCTACCGATGAGTCTGACCCTCCCTGACACGTCGCTCCGCAGCCTTACAAAAGTCCATTCCAATTTTCCAATCCGCAACAACTTGATGGCAAGAAGTGTATCACGCCCGCCGGAGGTGATGCAAGAGTTGGTGCGGCGTTAGTCGTCGCTGACTGCAAGAACTCGGCGGCCCAGAAGATCATCTGGACGGACAAGCAGGTCAAGTCGGGCAGCCTCTGCTGGACCGCCAAGTCTGGCAACGGCACCGTCTCACTTGCAGCCTGTAACACGTCTGACGGTAACCAGTCATGGTGAGTGCTTCATCTCGCGGTTCTTGCTCGTCTGTTGTTCTGATCAGCAAATCATCTTCACACAGGTACTTCAACAAGTTTGGGTGAGTCTCAGCGGTCGGCCAGTTTCACATGTTCAGAAGCTCAATGCTATTGTGATAGTGGACGTCAAATCAAGCACAACCCAACTGGTCGATGCTTGAACGTCGACTCGGCGAGCGTTAACGCCGCCGTCACGTTGACCGCCTGCGGTCGAAAGTTTGCACCACAACAGGTGTGGAACCCGTACTACGCGCTCGGTACCCAGCCTAGCAAGTCCGCTGTCGACTCCTCTCAGCAGTTCGGCACCAACCAATGTGGCACCAACTCGACCTCTGGTGCTAACTGCCAGAACCTCTATATCAACGATATCAACGACTTCTGCGTTTGAGGTCCACCTACTCCTGGCCCCGTCGGTACCCTGGAACAGAAGGTCGTCTCGTACTGCTTGAAGCCTAGCCACGGCGCTCGTCCCATCCCAGATGGCACATTCACCGGGGTCCACCTTGTCAAGACGCCTGAGTATGTCCAGATCAGCGGCGTCGGCGACTTCACAAAGATCAACATCCCGGTAGGCGATTTTGGTGGCGAACTTGACCCACATGGACCGACGGCAATGGGCAACCCCATTGGAGGGCTTGTGTATGGCAATATTCACGGCCCAGACGTCCAATATCACGAATGGTCGTCGTTCATCAGCGAGAAGGAGTTCTGCGTCCGCGCTTGCCTCGGGAAGAACGCCGCTGAGAACTGCCCCCACATTTATGACGGTGCGTACGGCTTGAACATGGAAAGAGTAAAGAGATCCTGATTGACTTCGCAGTGATGGGCTGCTATTGGAACCAGCCAGCCAACTACGACGCAGGAGTCTTCGAGTCGTGCAAGGGTGACATGACACTTCCCGCCGGCGTCTACGGTACATCAACATGGACCCAGGGTCAGCAGCCTACGCCGGAGGCCCATCCTCAGGCCGCATCATCACAGTGTGTCCGCCAGTCGACCGTGAAGTTTTCGCCTCTCTCGACAGCCGCGCCGAAGGCCTGATGTTATCCTATACATTCTCGTTAGATAGTACCTCACGGAGCTTCTTTAAGTCGGTGGTTTTACATTGTGAAGTTTTCTCTTGCACTCGCAACTGTGGCTTGTATGTGGTTTCTCATTGGTGACAACCTATTCTTGCAACAATATAGTTTTCACCTATAGGTGGCTTGATCCATCAGAAACCTGTTCAGTGGAACGAGTCTCAGGGCTGGACAGATGGGCACGTAGCTCTCCGCGTGGCTGAATCCACGTGGCTGAATCGATGATTCGGGCTCAAGAATGGATTTGTGGCACCTACGTGTAGCCAGTGGCTAAGGAGCGGCACATGTGCCAGCCTGGCTTGAGCATCCCTCCAAAAAGATATCAACGTTAGCTTGGATAAACAACTTGGCCAAAGTTAAGAATATGTTCTCGAAAGTTTCTCTCCACCGCTAGCCGAGCGGGCACCCCGGATGATTATCACACGGGCGCTTACACGGTTTTCCTCCTTTTTGTCCGCACAAGCTGACTCGATGGCAGCGATAGAGTTTTCACTTTCCACGACCCGTGCACTGCAGGCTGCGACCATGTCAGCGGCCCGCGAAGGTCTTTTAGCTGTTCAGGCTGAATCGCGGTCCGTGCGAATCCGTCTCGTCTCAACGGATTTGGGCTGATTTGAATCCAAAACAGACTTCTTTCACCTGCCTATACGCTCGCCGATCTTCGCCCAGCGATTCTCGGTGTTGTTTACAAAGCACTAGAAGAGTTTGTTTATAAACAAAATGCGACGCAGCCGCTGTCAAAGCTGCCACCCGAGCTGCTTGCAGAAGTGTTCAGCTACTTGAACGACGCGAACCGCGCCAGCGTCTCGCTAGTCAGCCGTACATGGAATGACATCCTATTCACATCTCCCGACATTTGGCGTACCGTCGATGTGGAACAGAAGAAGCCTGGCATGGTCCAGAAGATTCTCTCATTCTCCGGGTCCTGCATCATCTCCCTCGACGTTTTGATCGACGGTAACAACTGGCGCGAGATCACATCCTGTCTCACTGAATCACTGTATCGATGCGTCTCCCTCAGTTTATCCATTGGATCTGGCTTCCCTCGAGATGACAAAGAAGCTGGCAAGGCGGTCGCAGACGCAATGTCGTATCCGGCCCCTAGGCTGCAGAGATTTCGTCTCTTTGATCACCTTGGCGCATTCTGTCGGGGATATGATGATGGAGATTTCCATCTATTCAGCGACACTGCACCTCAGTTAAACTTGGTTAAACTGCACACCAACATCGACGCTTTTCGTCATTCGGCGGGAGCGTTTCAACACGTGAAGAAGGTCTTGTTTTCACCATCAGACGACCTCACTCCTGCGCACATCCGACAGATGTGCGAGCTATTTGTATCCGCTGTCGAGTTTTCCGTCGAGGTCGACGACGCCTCTCAGGAGATTAGGGACGCGGACGAAGGCAGCATTTCGCTGCCTGCTTCTGTTACCCAACTTGCGGCAGTAGCAAACAACGACATATCTGGTGCGGAAGCCCTGTTGCGTCTCTTTCCCAACACAAACAGCATTCCGTGGGTATGTATCTCTTTGAACCAGAAAGCTGTCACGTCGCAGATCGACCAAGCTTTCGAGCGAATTGGCTCTGGGCTTCACCCTTACCAGGCGATCCGCCTGGAAACATCTTCATCCAAAGGCGAATACAATCTGCACCTATATCCCGACGCAATCAATCTGGACGATATGGCCAATTTGGCTGATGGCGCTGCAGTCCGCCAACGCTGCATCGTGGACGTTCACCATAGCGTATCGTTTGCGCCTCTAGGAATTTTCGAGCACGTGACCAAACTCTACATTGGCGAGTTTGCCGTCAACGTTGGGGACCCGATTCCGCCAATACCCAATGTGCTACACCTCACTGTATTTGCTGTCAAGCCGTTGTTCCAGCAGACAGACGGTCACAAGGGTGTCTTCGTTCTTCCTTCCGCGGACTCGAGCGAGTTTGGTTCGCAGCGTCAGCGACCATTCCTATGTCCCAAACTCAAGACGCTATGTCTGGCAACGCGTACGGGCACAATTTGGTCAGCAGACGTCCAGTCCGTTGCTACACGACTTGCGCCGGAGATGATTTGCGAATTCGTTGACGCATATCTCGAGTTCGAGGCGTCAAAATTGGAGTCTATCACGATACGAGGTATTGATATCCTTCAGCATGACGCGGAATCTGTTGCCCGCATGCTTGATCTCGCGGTATCTTTCGAGATCGAAAGCAGGAATCTCGACTGGACGTGCGAGTTTAATCGCCTGCTCACATGGCATTGACAATGACTTTTCACATCATCTGAACATAACCAACTGGCGCGTCTGTTGGTAAACCTTGTGGTGACGATCAAGTCTCGTTACAAGCGCTCTAACAGTATTTCAGTTGTCATCCATGTATCCGGACGCTCACTTGAGAAACCGTTGTAATGCCGCAAGCGCCATGTAGCAACCTCAGCCCTAACTTTTCCAAGCTATTGACGCCCCTAGTCAAGCGTGTCCATGTGCGGGTAGTCTTCGGACGATTTTCTCGCTCGTCACACTTTACTTGTCGCTCGCAGCACGTCTATAGTAGCTTTCTCACAATGAGGTGATGGCTCGCAAATTTTGCCGCTGCCTTGACAAACAGTTACTTCGTCGTACATTTAGCTTAATCATCTGTGAGCCTCAAGTTTTCGTTTAGTCTGACGCTAGTCCCTTGGATCTTCAACGCATCACCTGCTGGTTGTAAATACACCAGGCCCAAAATTCCCTACAACTAGATTGCTGCAATTGTCAGACAAACGGCAAGCCACCGATGGCGGCTCCAATCGGACTTTGGAAGCGTGTTTTGCGTTTCTGTCTTCTCGAATTTGTCCCCGTGGAATGAGTTCCCACTTGTCACGCAAGACCACGGAAGCACTGCGCGCAGCGGTGAAGACCGCGTGCGATGAAGCCCTGGCAGTCATGCAGGCTGATAAACTTGCAGGGTACATCGCTCGTTTGCTTGAGGGTCACGACGAGTGAGTCGCTGAACTCGATCTGCGCTTGCAGATACCCGGACCCGCGATACACCGAGGTCAACTGGCCCCAGGCAGTTTTCAATATTGTCTATGAGGGCATCGCAGACGTGGCACGCGCTCGGTACATGGGTCAGCGTATCGCGCAGCTCCCGCCCGAGCTCCTCGCCTTCGTCTTCTATCCGCTGCCGAACGGCGATCGCCTCTCGGCAGCATTGGTCTGCAAAACGTGGCGAGATACACTCTTTGGGACACCGACGCTTTGGACGAATGTCGACTTCAATAAACCTGGACCGCAAGGCGCGCTCACGCGATACGTCAGCCTTTCCGCCAACCTGCCGCTAGAGACGCTAGATGTTTGCTTCACGGCCGCGTCGAACTTAGAGGTGTGCGATATTCTTGCCAGTCACATCAGTCGAGCGCGCAAGCTGAGCGTGACGATTGACGACCCGCCTGGTACCGCCGAGGACCAGCAAAGGCTGAACTCCGTTCTCTCGCATCCGGCGCCGCTACTGCGCATGTTTCGTCTCTTCGATCATGCTGGCTGGTGGAACACGGACCGCGATGAACAAATACATCTATTTGGCAACGCGGCCCCCATGCTGAAGGCGGTCAAACTTCACTGTCACGTTGAAGCACTACGAGGCAGTATGCAGGCACTGGCCAACGTCAAGCAGGCGCTTTACTCCTCCTCGGGGACACTCATCGCGGAAACACTTGCGCAATTTGCAGACCTATGTCCTGCACTGGAAGAACTCGCTGTAGAAGTCGATGGCTGGGAAAATCAATCGCTCGAGGCACCACTCGCCTTCACCCCGTCGCTCGTCGAATTTATCGTGGTCGCGAACCGGAAAGACTTTGATCCAGCCGAGCTGCTCGCTAGCTTCAATCTCTCTCCCATTCCGCGTGTCTGGGTGTCATACAATCTCAACGCTTTCACTGAGGAAATTGGTAACACCATAGGTCACTTCCTCCCACCCAACATCGCGCCCGTGCGGACCCTACGGATCGACACATCGGCCTACGCTAATACGACTTTCAATATGCAACTATACAGCGGCGACGTACAGCTATGCAAGCCGGCAACGTTTGACCGACGCACAGTGGAACGTGTCATTCTCGATGCAAGCCTTGAGGCTGGCATCGCACAGATGGCGAAATTGTTGCAGGACGTTGTGACGTTGTATCTTGGCGAGCCATCGTTTTACATGGATCTGCTGCTCAATGAAGGTCCACTTCCGAGCGTTGAAACCTTGTTCATCTGCGTTATCAAGCCGGAGCACCAGTCTGATCACGGCGATCGCAGCATTTTCTTTGCGAAGGACAGCAACGGGCGGCTGCCCCTAGCCTGCCCCAAGTTGCGTGTGGTGCATATCGCGGCGCGCACAGGACAAAATGATGTCATGCTGGACCCCGCCCTAGTGTTGCGTTTCCTCAAGGAGTACTTGGAGTTTGACGCAGAGAGGCTGCCGGTGCTTGTGCTTCAAGGATTGCGGTTGCTGGAGCACAACGTCGATGATATCGCCATGTTGCTCTCGTACGTTGACGAACTACAAGTCGTGAACGGGCCGCTCCAGTGGAATCGAGAATACTCTGACTTGCTGCATTGGCAGGGGTACGTAGCAGAATCAGCGTTGTGGATCGGTCACTAACAGTGATACATTTCGTATACGTGGGTGTCTGTGGTCGGACTATGAGTCAGTTAGATACTCGGCAATATCACCAATATCGGTAACCAGAGTGTACCATATCTCGTTGCGAGGTTCTTTCGTCTAGAATCCTTTTGATTGTACGGAGTCGGGCTTCGTCCTTGTAAACTTCGAAATGGGATTCCGCAGCGACCTCATCGCAACACACGCCCCACACCTCCAATTTTCCAACTAGTAGATGGAGTCAAGACATTCACTGGATATCTCGACTCGACGTTCCGACTATTTAGTGACTCTGCACTTCGATTGAACATGGCCGTATTCTATCACGACCTCGCTGTTCGCCGTGTGGATGGCCAACCGCAGCCTTAACACAGGAAAGTGTAATGGATTTGCGCTTTTTCTGGTGATTAAGTGCATAAAAGAATGCTTCTGTAAGATGTAATTTACGTTTGTCGAGCAACACAGCTATATCCACTCCGTGACCTCCTCGGGCACGTTGTTCACATCCCAGGAGAAGTAGCGCTCATCCCACTGGACACTCTCAGCGAGACAGATCAGCGCCTCCAGATCCTCTGCGTGCAGAACCACCATATCAATCCCGTGAACCGCCAGCAGCTGAAGTGTGGGTGCGTCGTATTGCAGGCACCGCTGGACGAATGCAGTTACGCTCCTCGTCTCTAACCGCGCAGCCGTGTCAATAGTCCATTCTTTATGGCAGGCTGCAAGAGTCAGCGTTTGTAGGTGCGGGCATTCAAGCTTCACCAGTGCCTCATGTAGACCATCCAACTAAGAAATGCTCGGTTAGAATTTGCGGTACCATTTGGGTGAGCTGAAACCCACCATGATAAACGGGCTGGTGGCAAACGGTTCGACGTGGAACTCTAATGGCATCATCCAAACTACCAGATGGAGCAAGTTGGGCAGCTCCGGCATGCGATGTCGCAGTGCTTCCGCGTCGAAGACGATCTCGTGCAAGTATAGGCGTGCTGTGTACGCGAACACCGCTTGGTGAAAGCGGCCACAGTAGTAGAAGAACTGCCTTTCCCCACTGATCATTCGAATGGGCGT
Source organism: Auriculariales sp. MPI-PUGE-AT-0066 (assembly GCA_020744175.1). NCBI lineage: Eukaryota > Fungi > Basidiomycota > Agaricomycetes > Auriculariales > Auriculariales sp. MPI-PUGE-AT-0066. The sequence continues at coordinate 115,728 of JAGTJP010000016.1, forward strand.
CTCTGATACGTTCATTGGCAGAAGCACGCCCATTGGATCGGTGGAGCTGAATACATGGATGTTCGGCGAGCGGATGCCATTCGGAGTAAGGTTCGTCATACCCCATGAGATGCTGACCGTACGGACCGAAAATCGAGTCTGGTTCTGAGAAAGTCCGACTGGATCGAATATCTCGCAGAGATACTCAAAAGCTTCAGAATGTGCATGCACGTCAGGATTCATATCGTCCGTATACCCCAAAAGTGCCACCGTTGGAACCCCCTTCCACCGCAGGTTCCTCAAAATGCGCACTGACTCTTTGAATACCGCAGTTGATATCTCTAATGACTTCATTGTTGCCGGTAGATCGATGGTTGACCATTGTGGCGATTCCACCTCGTCCGACCATCGCGTGACGTTGAGTCGCAACTCTTTGGCTCGCCCAAAGAGTGCAATTGTCTTGGAAAGACTGATTCGATCGAACGGGGGAGGCGGGCTGATGAGCACACGCCTAACCTCGCTCAGTGCCCCGATTGAATGTTCGATCGCGGTTATGTTGCATCGTAGCAGTATGTCGTCCAGCATCGGGGCGTCGTTCGCAAACAATTGAAACTCAGTATGGTCCCCACGGTTCACCATATCCGCATAGTCCCAGAGCGAGAAATGGCGTAGAGCCGGCGCGCCAGAGGAGAGAAGCTTCGTGAGTGCATCCTGTACCTTGGGCAAAATGCCCCCGTCGAGCCATACTATGATGCGCAACCGTCTACATCGTGCAAGATGCTTCAAAAGAAGCTCCAACACGAACTGACTAGCAGCTCCACCCGCGCTTATGGTCACGTCGAGCTTCAACAGGCATTTGGATGACAGGTGCAGGAGCCGCTGGAAACCGGAAAAGGTGCGACAGGCGACTTGCGCGCGGACAGGATTTGGGTGCTTATCGTAGACGATAGATGTCCAGATACGCGGTGACGAGAACATTACGTCACTCCAATTCTTGCATGTTCGTGCGATGTTGATTCGACTCGCAATTGGCGCGTGATCGAAAATGGATGATAAAACCTCGTTAGGTACAGCAGTGATTGCCTGTTTAGCATTGTGTTGAGCCGCACAGCGCCTCAAAGTCTGTTCCATAGCAACTCGAATTGCAGCCACTGAAGAATCCATGCTCAAGGACCTGGCGGGGCAACGACAAAACGCTCGTCAGTCCTGAATATTACCAACAGGCAACATACCTAGCCCCTGCTTGCAGATCGCGCAACGATTCATTCCATGCATGAAGTACTACATCCTCTAGGATCTGGCAGGTGTCCGGCGCTAGCACTGCGTCCCCCATGTCGAAGTCAGAATCCAAGCCGCAAGCCGCGATCAATGTGCGGCTAATTACCGGATCAGGTCGCAACTTGCCCTTGCTCACCTCCCGGCCAAGATCGGTTGCGCGGAACGACGGGTATTTCTTATGAATGAGCACTTTCATCTTACCTAGTCAATACATGACAGATTAGTGACCATAGGCATCACCGGAGTTCGGCATCAGCCCGAGTCAGGTGATTTGCCCGCGGAAAGAAAGCGGAAAGCGTCTCTTGGCCTTCCGCCACGGCCGTGCAAAGATCTCTCCGCACCTTCTTGTTTTAGATATGTGCCTGCTCCCTCCACCCCTTCAGGTGGGTGCTATCTATGAAGACCTTGTTGGTGGACAGGGTTTGAACACGACAGGTGTGCGCGACCTAGGTGAACTGGCTAGAAGCGGCTTACGACCCGCATCCGATGAAACCGCCACCGTCAATATTGGCCGCCGTATCGCTTTTCTCAGCTTTCATCACACGCGATCCCGCCGTGATGCGCCAGGTCGTGGCTAGCGCATATAATGCGACAAAATTGCCCAACTTGCGTGCTTTGCAACTTGACACCAGATTCCGGCGTCAGCATTGCATAGAAGATGGTTCATCTCCTCAGCTCGGTGCATGGTCAGATCTTCAGATGCTGACGGTCCGCGGCTACTTTGTCCCATTCGATGGCGCAGAGTATGAGTTGATCCGCTCTCTCCTTCATCGGGCTGCGCCATCGCTATCTACATTACACCTTCTCTTGGGTTTCGATAGTCTCAGCCCTCTTCCTCACGACTTGAACGAAATAATCCCCGAGATGAACCATCTGCGCTCATTGGCGATTTCAAATGTGCCCGTCCGCTTTCTCACGGCGATATTGGATAAGGCGCCTCGCCTTCGATCGCTGCAGTTCGAGGGTAGGATGAAGCATGACAACGAATCCATGAACTCTTCAGCGAAGCGTGTGCCAGGTGTCTCGGGGGAAGAAGCTCCCAACTGGGTCACACTGCCGCAGCTTGAACGAGCAATCCGTGCATCGGACGCATTGAGCCCGCCGACCCCCTCGAGGGCAGCAGCCATTTACATCAAGCATCTCACGCTCACGCCGATCGGCGAGGCGGGCACGCCAGACGAGATCAGGCGCATCGCGACCGGGGCAGAACTGGTCATCGGCCTCTCCGCTTTCGCACGCGTCACGCACCTCGCGCTCGATCGATCGTTGTTCACCGTCTTCATCGCCCGCGGCGTCGTCATGCCTGCCCACATCGTGAGCTTGCAGATAGTGTACACCGAGTGGGACCGCCAGGTCCCCGAACCGGATATCTTTGGCGAGGAACTCGCACGCCGCGAGCAGGTCTTCAAGAAACTCGGCGCGCAATTGATGGAGGGCTTGTATAGAAATCTGCGCACCGTTGCCGTGATTTACTGGACGCACGAAGGTCGGCCACTTGTGATCAATCAACAGTCGAGTGACTGGTTGGTGTTCAAGAGGCTATGTGAATCGAGGCGGATCACATTGACCGTGCAGAGCGTGAGGAACTTTGGGCTGTCGTTCGAATGACCTGCGCTCTATATTGACATGTTACTATACTCTCGATATGTTTCCATGTATTCACACGGCATTGCGGAATGTAACTCTACAATGATGCACATCCTACAGTTTTGGGCATCGAATTGCCGTGAGCTTGCTATGAACCAGTGCCGCACACTGCAATCGCAAGTCAAGAACATTATTCCAAGAAGTTTCTCTTGGACGATAAGGTTTGCTGCATGACATGCGGTAAAACGCGGAAGAGAGCGACCTTTTGGGGAGAGGATCTTGCGCGTCGGAGAATAAACTCGTCGGCATAATCTTTCCCTTCCGCGATTTTCCGCCATGGCGAGCGTAAAGATCGGCACGCTGGTTATCCGAGTGCGCGTTCTTCATCTTCTGTTGCGCGCGCGATGCTGAATGAGGACTGGAGAGACTGTCGCGAAACCTATAAGTGCTATGCTCAAAACACAAGCCAAGCAGTACGTTCCGTTGCAAGCCCACCTTATCCCGCGTACTGATGCCAGTCCGACCATAGGCATGAAGGCTTCCGGGATCTGTGTATAGGTCTGGCTCAAAGGATGCATCGCTCTGAGATGCGATTACGATACAGTCTACTGGGTCAAGAGCCCAAAGCAGTTCGTCCGCTAAACGAGCGCACGTACGTCGCGTCTTGCTTTCATCCTCAGTCAAGTTCTGAGCCCATCTTTCTTCAGCGCGGTGGAAAATGGCGCGAATGCTATAGCTGAAGGATTCCTGTTCGGTGTCGCCGCGCTGCTGATTTTGGCCGAGTCCTACCGAAGCTCGCGCAAGGACAGCAAGCGGCGCAACGCTGTCGACGACCAGTTTGACGACATGCAGCTCTCGTTAGACGAAGTTCGGAAGACCCTCAAGGATGTTCAAGAGCAGCTTCAGGTGCAGCAGGAGCGGTGGGTCACGACCAATTGGGTTGCAAAGGATGTGCTGACAGTCGACCTATAAACTAGATCAGAACAAGTCGCCCGTATCCTGAAGACGCTCATAGACTCGGGCCTCAATCAGAGACTTGGTGAAATGCTTTCCTCCGCAGACGGCGTACGCGTCGCGGCGCGTGTGCCGGCACTCGACGCGTCGTCTCTTGCCGAACTGCACCCGCCGACTGCGCCATCCGACCTTCAACCGTCCGCTGCCGATTCCATCGAGGGGAGACAACGAGGAGAATGACAGCGCATCAACCTCTTTGCGAAGAGTATTAATTTCACTGAACTAGGTTGCATCACCGCTGTGAAGCAATACCTTTTGCAAAGGTTCTGTAATGATCAAATGACATTTTAGACAGTCGCCTCGTGGATCAGTCGGAACAAATATAAGCAAAGTATCTCCCTTGTACAATGCAAAGACCTGAAACCCATCCTGAAGCTTCAAACTACCTTTCGGACAAATAGAGTCAAAGGGAAACCGCGGGCTGTTACAATGTAATGAGCGCAAGGAAGTTTACAAGCTCTATCTCAAAAGTTGTATCTGCTGCCATGCATATCATATTCTGTCCAAGTATGACCTAGTGATGTTCGGATGATGCATCACCGCGGAGTAGGCGATCTCACGCGCAATCTATGAGTTCTTTCTGGATCCACATCTGAAATTTTTCTTGCGAGCAATGGACATATTCGTCGCTGCGATTGAATGCGCGTGAGCTGAAAATTGACTAGGCTGCCTCAAAGAGGTCAACTCACGGGCGGCAAGTATGGTCACAGCGTGCACACAGAGCGAATTCACAATCGCAGGTAGCGCACTTCCAAACGGATACCGACTCCGCCTCTCTGTCCCACGGGCACCTACCGCGGTCAGCCCCGCATGTTTCAAGTAATGGATCGCCTGTGCCGTTTGCACAGATGTCGTAAAGCTTGATCTGTGGAGGTTTCTCGAGAATGGCTATTACTATGTGTATTGGAAATGTTGTCGGACGGTCGCAATGCACATTTTCGCTCCTGTGTGTGGATGAGTTGGAGATGTAGGAGAATCGTAAATTGCACAAACGAAGCATGGCAAAGGCCGCACAACGCGAAGACGCACTTGCAATCTTTGCATTGCAATTCCACGTCGGCATCATACGAACACAAGGGACGAGAACAGGTCAATCCCAACGCAGGATCCAGTTCACGAAGAAACGTAGCTGCGCCTCCGGTCAGCTTATGATACCACATTCAAGAAGAGCAATTTACTTTGTTGAACAGACATTTGAGACTGGAAGGAGGTTTCGATGCTGATGGGAGGTGGGCGGGATGATATTCATACTTGTCCGTGGCAGGCCTGCCGTTCTTATAAGAGATTCCGGGCGCTTCCTAGCCTCGTGGCTTTATCAAGTCTCTCTGGCTTCGTTGCCATGTAGATCACTCAAACCGGCTATTGTTCGTTTCGGTCACAATGTTCGTCCTAAAAATTCCGTCCGGAAAAGGCAATGTGGTTGAGTGGCCTCAGGCACCGGGGCTTCTTTCATAGAGTTCCCCGTGTCCCGAAGGCTTAGACGTGTTGGCTCATTAGGCAGATTATGTCATTTATGGAACATCCCCTCGGAAAATATGTACATGATTTAGCCGATCATTTTCTAGCCAATGAAGCAAATGACCTGAGGAAGCCGTGGTTGCCATATTCCTTCGTGGCGGTTCTGAGACCGCTGGCATGGACCGGGCGGATGAAGCGCATAAGCCATTTAATGCCCAACAAACATGTTCCGTCTGCAACCCACATACATTACCGTTTTGACCCAATGTGGTTTGGGGATCGCTTGGTCCACTTTGTCTGACATGCACCGGTTATCTCTCCATACCCTGATCCGTAATGTCTCACTGCACCGAAGCGTGCCACGCGCCTTCACTCCTACCTGAAGACCGCATTCAATCTCAGAGAGATATCCCCACGACTCAACGTATAGACAAGCGGCAGAGATTTTGCACCTAATTTTGCCCGAACACGTCGGGTGCGTCGGGGATTGAGTACAATGAAGATACCAGTCGGCGTGGTTCTTGAGGGCAGGTTCTGCGCACTAATCAAGCGTCTCTGTCGCTTACATGTTCGACCCCTTCCTTGTAGTTATGAAAAGACCTTTGCATCAATATTTTTCCTTGCAGCTGTATAATCAAATCACGGCCCCCGTGCATTTTTCACCCGTCGTCATGAAAAGGGGTGCAGAGAAGCATCCCGCTTTCCATATCAGGCTTGCTCCGCCACGTGCGGGGTGCAATCGCACAACATATCTCGTCCAGAAGTTTGATTTTACATGACAACGTTTCACGTGGACGCAAGGAATATGTTCCTGGGACACACACAGTCAACACCCCTTCGCGCTTGAGGCTCTCTCAACTTGTAAACCCCCTCCACCCCCTATTCTTGTAGAATTATGGTCTTCCTGACTAGCTTGGTTGGGTACACAGGATCTCCAGTTGAACTTGTACCCCACTTGATTTGTAACTTTGGGGGCCAAACGAACAGCTACAAGTTTCAAGCGAGGCAAATGTACTACTACCTTCCGCGTTGCGAGCCGCGTATGTTGCCTCCAAAAATCGCAAATACACCTTTGACTATATGCATGTCGATCAGTTGACGACGGCCATGAGAACTTTTTCAGAGCAGGGACGACGAAAAAGGTAACAACCAACGGACAAGTCAGTTACTACTAGTACTACCTACACAATGCGCTGAAAATAACGCCTGGTATTTGCTCGCTATCCGATCATGGCAGTGATGTCACTTACAAAGAAGACGCTTGGCTGTACACTACAGGTGTGAGCAATTCTACTGGATCTCTTGCGCTGTGTCTCTCTCACTACCTCTCCAGTAACAGTGGAACTCACGGCACGCGTTTTCGCCGCTCGTTGGGAAGCGTTGGTTAACTTGAGCGGGTACTGCGGCGCCGCTCCTGAGACTCTCATACTTACAAGACTGCTTCCTTTGTTGCCCTAGTATCTATGGTAAAACTACCAGTCTATATTCATTGGTCAGGACTTGTGTGGATCCTGTGCCTGAGGAGCCCCGGCTTACTGCTCCGCTTTATTTGCGGTACGGAGGTGGTAAAGTTACTGGTGTGCAAGAAAGAGCTCGAGTACTCTGCCTCATCAAACTTCTATATCTTACGACTTATCTCTGCGTTGGCATTCATTACTGATACATCACATCCAGCGGTCTTGGACACTCATGCGACTCAATTATAGCTCCCAAACGTGTGACAGTGTTTCGAGGAGTCATCTCTCCTGATCCGCATCTGTCGCCAATGCGCCAGACCGCATTTTCCGCGCCTGAAGAAGTACAAAAGCATTTCCTGCAGGCCACGCCGATCCCCCATCTGTCAACCTCTGCATTCTCTCTCTGTCCTTCGTCCAGGTCGCCTGTTGTCTAGGTCAGTGACGGTGGTCTGCATCGACGTCTCAGTACTGAAGCCTTCTAGAGTCGCATCCTCAGCCATGCTATTCCGTCCCCTCCTTACCATTGCCGCTTTGGCCCTCACTGTCGCTGCCGCCCCCGTAGCCGCTCCCGCAGCCGAGCCTACCCTCAGGTCTGCATATCGCGATATTCGGATTGATGCGGTCTCCCGTTCACTCGACGGTTACGACCAGAGGGGTGTCGCCTTGGATGAGACCGCGAAGCGCGATGTGAACTGCGATAAACATCCCAAGATGGAGTAGCGGGCAGCGGCATCCCCGTGGGCGGCACTCATTTGTCTCGACCGTGCCAAGCGCGATGCGGAATTCAAGAGCTACTCAGAGTCGGTCTTCTACCTTAGTGGACGAGTTCGCCCTCCAAGTATCTAAGTCAATCCACATAGTCGTTTCTCACAACCACTATTTTAGTAGCGCATTACTCTTACAGCCTGTACATTGCTACTAACCCCCAATGTGCATTGCCAAATGGGCATTCGAAATGCGAAATCTCTTTTCCGAAGACGTGTTTACTGTAAGCTTTTCAATAAGGAGGGCACGAGGCTGCCGGTGTTTTCAACGGCATTGACTTTTGGCCATGTGACACTGCTACGAGAAGGTATGCAATAGAACGCTAGCCTGTAGTCTATTGCTTTCGAGCTTGTTGTCCAATCCAGGCGGCATACACGCGAAGTGGCGGTCCCATTGAGACTTCTTCGCCCCACCTCTCGTTTTGGCATCCACTGCCGCATCACAGACTGAAACCACTGAGCTTAATTTCCGCCATCATCGTACCATGCCGTAACCGCGGCTGGAATTTGCACAAACCGGAAGCGTTAGACGCGAATCTGGCGCTCAGGGAGCTGCCGAGAACACTAAGCGAGTGGGCTGAGGTCAAATTTGTATCTCAAGCTCTTGCATCCTGGTCCGTTGGTCTCGCGGCCTCGAAAACCCTCCTACCTGCCTTTCTCACCCGTACACGCAATTTAATCGGTTAGTACCTCTTCATTAACCGTTGCACCGTTATACTATCACCCGACCCGAGTTTGACAATTTTCGATCGGCCCTACTTCCGACCTGTCCCTTGCTACCGGTACATACCTGTGTCGTAGATACCAGTATTAACTACTTAATTTCAAAGTTTGGTGGGAATCGGGACACCCCTCGCGGAGCAGGAGTGTGACCGAGCCGTACACAGAGTTTACCAATTACTCCGAGCCACCGCCGAACCGGCACCGAGCGAGTGTTCCTCGATATCGCTATTCCTTTGACATCAACCCTCGGTCAAGGCAGATACAGTATCAGGGGGTAAAACCAACATATCATCTTGATTAAAATGAAGGTATTTACTGCAAGAAATGGAATGAACTAAGATACAAGTGTGGTGTGCATCGGTGAGTTGCAGGCACTCAGAACTGCTCTCTATCAGACATACTACGACCGGAGAGCTCTATAGGCATTATAATATAATGTACAGATGATATCAGTGATGTGCATTACTATTATTTGCGACCTGTGCGAGCCGAACGCCGTAGACTTGCTGCTGCAGGCTCAAGCAGCTCTGTCCCACGGTATCCAGAGTCATCTAAGAATGTATAGATGCACCCATTGAATTAAATTAGAGAGTAGCAGGTGAGTATGAAGCAAAGACAGTGCTTGGAGGTTGACACACCATCGGACGGAGGATCATCCTCTTCATCTTCATCATCTTCATCCATGGTGATACTCTCCTCCTCATCAGAATTGATGGCATGCCTTTTGCGTCGCTGTGGTAGCCAGAGCAAAGCATACCGGGGCTGAGTCTTGAGCTCTGGGTTTGCGGTGAATGCAGCCCCGATGTCGTCAAGCAGCTGGTTAACGGTTTTCTTCTCGAGAGGAATGCCAAGGTCATCAGCAAGAGTTGAAACAAGACGCTTATTTCGATGCTTCCCTTTGAGGTAGCTATTCCACGTGCCTTTGAACTGGAAGCTCGAGTCTCTGACAATTGCACGGCGTTCCAGAGCAGCAGTTGCCGCCATACGGTTTTTGTCATCTTGTTTAAGCTTCTCAGCCACCAATGCAGCTTGGCGAGCATGCTCCACAGTTTCCCATTGCTCGCGTGCCTCGGGCACCGTCAATGCACCAGACTTGATGGAGAGGCTTGTTGATTGGCCCGGCACCTTCCTCGCACGAGATTTCCTTGCCGTTGCTTTGTTGAGTGATGTCCGAAGGTCTTCGTTCTCACCCTTTAAGCAGTTGATATGTGCCTCAAGTGCCTGCATATTGTGCTCGAGCATTTTGTTGTGGTGCATCTGTGCAGCCAGTGCAAGCCGCAGTCGCGCAAGCTCCTCCACCTGTGTCTCCTCCACATCCGGCTCAAGACTGCGTAGCGACACACTTGTCGCATGACGTGTGGCCATGGAATGCAAACTTGGTGCTGTGGTAGCCCTGATCGGAAGATCGGGGCAAGGCTTTCTGCAGATCTCATCAACAGCTGGCATGAACTGCACAGTGTATGGAGCTGAGTACCATGGTGCTGCGGTGTGGCCTATGACTGACTGGTGGGCTATGGATGAGGGAACAAAGCCAGGAGCTGGTGCAGGGGCAGCGGGTGCAAGCAGTGTTGATGTAGAAGGAGAAAGAGCAGTGTCAGGCCGAGCACCTTGTCGCTGCAGCCGCAGCCGGACAGGAATGTCCAAATCAGACTCCTCAGGTGTCTCGGTGTCAGAGTCTGAGATGAGGTTGATTTCAGAGTCTGATTCAGATGTATCATCTGAATCAGAGTCGGTATTGGTTTCATATTCGGCATCGGATGTCGGCTGCGCACTGAATGGTGATGTAGGAACATGGCGAACAAGTGCATCAAGTGATTCTGGGATCTGGGCCTGTGAAGAGAAGTTCTTTGAGACTTCAAATATGTCGTCTGGGAAGATATTTTCGTTGAGTGGATACATCCCAGAGCGGCGCCATGCATTCTGGATGTTTTCCCGTGAGAAGGCAAGTTTACGGCACTCAAGGTACTCTGCAATGACGTCGGACTTGGTGAAGGCGTGTCGTAAAAGAGCAGCCGCTTCAGCCCGTCGGCTCCACTCTCGCTGCACATGGCTGAAAACACCAACATCGAGGGGCTGTAGCATGTGTGACGTCTTTGCTGGAAGCAAAAACAGAATCACATTCGACTCAAACGCCAGTTTCTGCATTTCTGGTGTGATGTGCGAGCCATGGCCATCAAAGATGAGAAGAATCGGGCAGCCCGATGCATTGCGTGCGGTTGCCATCGGAATGAAGACCTTCTGAAACCAATCCACACAGATAATATCAGTTGTCCATCCATTTTGAGACGTTGCAACACTGTGCAGCAGGTTAGCATTCAATCTTTAATACAAGAATGGACTTACAAGCCAATCCGGTCGCCATTGGGGAAGTTTGGGTGAAACCACTCGCCATAGTCCCCCGGCTGTCCAATGAAGCAGGGATTAATGCAGTCTGTGCCATCTGCACATGTGGTTTCAATGATAGTAACTAATTCGAGATTATCACTCTTCAGCCGATATTTACGGAGGTCGGCCTTCGAGAAGATAAACTTGCGTGGATCGCTGTTGCGGCCACCACCCATCTGGACACCCTTCTCGTCTGAGTTGTACCAATTCTCCGGGGGTATGTTGTATTTGTTAATGATGTAGGCCAGGTTACGAAAGTGCGTGAGAACAGCTTCCTTGGTGAAGTTTTCGGCCCGCTTGGGGTCAAGGCCATAGGCACGGCAGAGCTTTAACTCCGTGTTATGGCGTGCCAGAAACTTGTTGAACCACTTCTGGCCAGGCTTCTTGGCCCCGCTGGTCATAATATAGACACGGTGACGCGCTGTGTTCTTGTCAAATGGCCGGCCGAAGGCTGCATTCCAAATGGCCCAGTCGACAAGGGCACGCTCCTCAAGTGGCGAGAGGATCTGCTGATTGGCATGTGCCTGCTGTGGTGCACGCGTACGCTGCTCAAAATGGTTCTTCAGGGTACCACGTGCCACACCGTGCTGCTCAGAAATTGCAAGGTAGTTCGGCATGCTGCCATTTTTCTCGACAGTCTTGCAGTCACGAAGAGCAGCGAAAAAGCGGCCATCATATTCCTCCTTCTCAGTCGCTGTGGTGCAGGCACGTCGCGACCGCAGTTGCACCTTTGCTTTGGGCATGTGGGGTCGTCTAAACAGGTTGCGCACGGCGGAAAGGGGTCAGAACGCGGGCACTCGGCCGGGCCTAACATCCGAACCTTTCGGAAGCAAATGTCCCAATCCGCTGGGGTGGGAGTTACCCGAGGTCACCTTCGATGATTGGCAGCACGCTCGTGGGCCTTCCGGAGAAATTATCCTAAGATATAGGACTTGAAAATAGATTTATTTGCAGAGAATGAAGGTCATCCAAACTTTATTCAGTTGCCCATGTGAAGGGCAGTGATTGCAATGACTCACAGGCCGAACAGCTGCACCTACCACTCCAGCCATACAAAACTAGCTGCCATCGGTGCATGTCAGGCTCTCAGAAATAATTGTATTCTATCTTATCTTGATATTAAATCAAGTGCTATGCATTAAATTGCTGTGAAATCACACTATCTATTGCGTTGTCAAAGACTGTCCCATTGTCAAACTCGGGTCCAGTGATAGTAGTGGTCCTCATGCGCGCGCACCGTACTGGTAATGCAGTCATGCTCTTCGGATCCCTTGTCACTGTCAGCACGCTCGCTCTGAGCATTATGGCCTTTCCTATTGCCACTTCTACTGGTATTCCGGTCGTCTCCCGCACGCGAGGCGGTTTCTTCAGAAATTTATACCGTGATATGGGGATGCCCACCCGGCCTAAGGCTGAAGTCCACAGTCAGCTGGTCGCAAGCTCCAGCCTCCGAATGCAAGAGGATCCTTCACCGAGCAGTGAAGTTCACGAGTTGGCTCAGGCCGGAGGGTATCGCGGAAGCGAGTTATGAAATGTTCATGCGTCGTCGTGAACTCATGTCCCCACGGCTACCACTCGTTCATCGAGCTTGTGAAGCTGCACTATATTACAACCTAGTATCATGCCGTATTATGCCATCAACGAGTTACAAATCAAAATAGAGTCAAATTTCACCATGATTCCTCCGAGTCCGTTCGTGTTAGCCGGATCGATGTCGGCCTGAGCTCGGCTGATGTTACCTACGCCGGCACAGCCTGTGCCTGCACGCAGGATGATGGTCGCTGTTTGCGGCGTTGGGCGAGCTCTCCTTTATCCTTGCTTTTTCCTCTCTCAAGTCCGTCTCTGTCTGCGCGAGATGCGTGCTCGCACCTTTCCACTCGTTTTCGCCATGCTCGTTCTCAGTGCGATTCGCGCACATTCACAGCTTGTCAATGGGCAAAGCTACACCCGTGGATTGGCTATCGTCGACGCGCCATTTCCTGGAAAGTACGTGCCCGATGTCACGGCTTGTACCAAAACGCTCATCTTCCCTTGCCGCAGCCCGTACCATGCAGGCGCGAACCTCCCGATTGCCATCGAAGTGTCAGGTAACGGGAACATTGCATGGCCACCCCATGACGGCGCGTCGACCAGCATCAACGCGCTTACTTTGTTCCTTGTTTCTGCACCGCTCGGTGTTAACTGGACGGTTGCTGGTAACGAGACGTTCTTCAAAGGTGAAGAGGGTAACACCGTCAAGCATTTAGACCTCAGCATCCCGGCGTGCGTTCCGGGCGGAGATTACAACGTGCGAACCTGTCATCTTCTCATCCTAGACTCATTTAACGACTTAAGCTGCTTTTATCTAGTTCACGTTATACGAAACATATAAATGGGAGGACAAGGTATGATCTCAGTTGCATAACACGGTGCGAACCTCGCTCAGACCATCACTCTAGCCGTATTTCTCGATCAGCACAATCCCCATCTCCATTGAGTCTACTTCAAAATCGAAGGATGACTGTAGCGAGGAAGTTCGTGCACAGTCATTTGTCGTTACAGAGCCGGAAGCGCAACCTCAAGCGGACGCACCATGGGCCCAGAACGGAACGTCTCCCATTTCTCCGGGAATCCCGTGCGCCTCGCCTCTTGCTTGTTGTATCTCGAGATATACTGATTCTAGGTCACATAGTCCCCCAAGCAGTGCTAAGGGTAAGACATTCGCATTCGGCGCTTTACTCCTCGCAGTAGTTCCTGCGCTGGGATCCCTCGCGTAGGCGAGATCACCTTCTACATGGCATCTATGACCGAGCCTCAAATAGACTCGCGCTGTAGACCATGGCTCTTCTGATATTGCGAAATCCGTTTTCCAGTTGTAGCAATTCAACGCACTTTCTTTGCCACCGCTCGTCCGGTCACCTTTGCTGACTGCCGGTCAAGCACCTCAACCGTCTGTCTCTGAGCATGAAAGATTCTTCCAGCAAGCAGATCGGCGTTGGATCAGATGCTTGCTCTTCCACTTCGGTATCAGACTGTCCAACGAACATCACCACACGGCCATCGACAGGATGCATCTTAGCGGCTTCGTGCTATATATTTATTCTCCTAGAGCCTCTCTATCCGCAGCCAAAACTTATGGCGGCATCTGTCAACTAAAAAGGTATACGGACAACTCGATGTGGACCTTTTACATTCGTGTGAAGGACGCTGGGCAGGAGGTGAGCTCAGTCGGAATCCAGCGAGTTATGCAGCACTAAGCCAACAGTGGCACATATTCCGGCTTAGAAATCCAAAACGCAAAATTCTGCGGCGCGAGGACGGCAAAAGTGCTCGCGCGGGAGCAACATGTTAGCTGAAGCAGCAGGCCGTGCGGGCGCTACCAATATCGTAGAGCTGATCGATATATTTAGTGACGCGTGTCAGTAGCTGTAAGATCAGTCTGAGAATAGATTCTCTCACAAAGTGCCGCGATGAATACTGAAACTGAGCTGAGCTGCAGGTGGATTAGAGATCGCTTCTTCAGCAACTGCGTTTGCTTCCGCTTTCATGGGACCAAACGCTTCTTCTCCTCACACCATTTCAAGAACGTAGAGCTTCCGCTCTCTTCGTGCCCGTTCGGCGACGACTCGCTGGAATTATTTGGCGGTACGAACTTGACGAGGTGCATTCGCGATCACTAACCTAATGCTGTGCGTAATTCACCATTCTCGCGATCTGATCACCCGCACTCACGCTGTACTACCCCTCTTCAACCGCGATCGCTTCACTAAGGCTTTATGAAGCGGCAGAATATGAGTTGCAAACTCAAGTCCCGCCAGACTCTGTCTCCTTTCTCATCTCACCGTTGCTATTCGAGGAGCGGCGTTCGGCTTGCGCAGTGTGAAGATCGTGCACGCAATGCTTCGCGACGATCCCAGGCCAGCAGAGGCTGATTCTGCGTCTTCTGATGCTGGTGCCTCCACGTCCCCGACCAACAGCCTGAGATTCAACTCGCAACTGAACAACGTCGAGGACTCGCCGGTTGTGTTACCGCCGCGTCCCTTACAGGCCATCAGCGCTCCATCCAGCTTCTCACGGCCCATCCAGCGTCCCAGGCCCTCTATCAATCATGGAATCGCTTCCGAGTCATCCCTCGAGGACCGTACCACAGCTGAACTCACAACCGACGCAGCCTCGTTTAGCAAAGCGTTTTCGCAGCCCATCAAACCGACATCTGTGATGCTTGTCGAACAGAATCAACTGTATTCCACTGCCAACATTGAGAGGGTCAATAGCAACGCACATAGCTCGCAAAACTCCTTGGCATTGAAAACTAGTCAGCCCATCGTCGCCTCCACGAGGCATGCAATTTCCAACTACAGCTGCTCATCTGCACCCCTGGTCGGTGTACCAGTCGGCTGTCCAGGCAAAGGCATGCGACCACTAAGCATTAACAACATAGCATCTCAGCTTAATGGCACCAAAGGCTCATCGCTGCCATTTATAACGGTTGATGGTGGACCACGTTTGATTATGCCCCCTGCCGCCGCATTCGGTGGTTGGAACACCCCCATCCGGCTGGTCTTCGGCAGCATCACCCCTACGACCAGCAATCCACCGGACATGAAGTCACTAGCCGTCTTACAGAACGAGGATCAAGATCGTCGCCAGAGCGGCGACAGCTCGTCTGGCATGTCGTTCGTCGATATTGGTAGTGATACACCCAGTGCATGTGGCAGCAGTGCACCGACCAGTCCCGCTCCTGAAGTCGACAGTAGTGTTGATGGCCAAGACTGGTCCCTTTCGACCGCAAAACAGCTCGTGGATGTAGTTGTGAATGTTGAAGACTTGCTCGCCGCTGAGCCACAAGGCGTCGAGTTTTCGGTGAGCTGCTTTTCGTGCATCAAGGTTCCATTTTAATACTTTCCCATGTTACAGTCCAGTCTTTCCAGCGAGCTTCCGCCACCCGACAGAGAAAGTACGCCCGTCGACTCGAACGGTGCTCCATTCCTGCATGTCAAGTACGACCTGAACCTGTCCATGGACGACAGTCGCAACGTCCTTCACCCAAAAGGCGTCGTACACGGTACTACAGACTGCGTCGTGGTTCCCGCACCGGTAACACTTCCAGTGCATACCACTCTCAATCCTCGTGCGAATTCGTTCCATAGCTGTCTCATCCC
This sequence comes from Auriculariales sp. MPI-PUGE-AT-0066, assembly GCA_020744175.1. Classification (NCBI taxonomy): domain Eukaryota; kingdom Fungi; phylum Basidiomycota; class Agaricomycetes; order Auriculariales; species Auriculariales sp. MPI-PUGE-AT-0066. The sequence goes on from JAGTJP010000016.1 coordinate 131,514, forward strand.
TTTCCAACCGGCCAAGGCCCCGGTAAAGACCTACGCGGCAGTTGTTGCGGCGGTTGAAGTCCTTCCCGACGCGACATCTGACATGAACATCTCATTCGACGATATGCCAATTGACATGCGCCTGAGGATTTCAGCGGCCGAGTTTGAGCCCGTACGTAGTAGGATGCTGGCTGCATCAGGGTGGAACCGTGCAAGGATGCCTTTTAGTGACGCAAAGTGGTGGATGGCCGTCACAGGAGAGCGGTTCGGCGGCTCAGTTGTGAATCGTGCGTAGGCATCTAACGTAGTAGCTTGTGTGCTCGACTTTGTTGCCTAATGTGCGCATTGCCCTGCCCATACCCATATCTCTCTCTCTCTCTCTCTCTCTCTCTCTCTCTCTCTCTCTCTCTCTCTCTCTCTCTCTCTCTCTCTCTCTCTGCCTCCTCTCGCCTATGTGTTTTCTCATTAGCTTCTGCTCGCCCTCTCTGATTGATGTGCGTTTCTCCCTCTGCGAGTTACCAACATACCGCGTCCACGATTCCATATTTTTCACCGGCTGTCCCATTTCGGCGCGCACGTTGAGTATTTGCTCCATTTTATGTGACAACACCTGCTTAACTAGCGCGAACGAGTGACTGCATTTCATAAGAGGAAGGATATCGACGGAGGACGGTTTGGATCTTGTCGCGGCGCAACATGCAAGCAACTGCGGGATCAGTTCGTTCAGCGAATTTTAGACAGCTTCCAATTATCTCGGCATCAATAGATGGCATCTCTCAGCCTGCCTTTGCGTGTGGTGCCTGGACTTTACTTGGTCTACATTTGCTTTAGAAGCTGACCATCGCTCGCGGCCGATCACGACGAGTGGAGTCCACAGACGTAGCCAAGCCTAATCCCACACATGATTTATGACTTCATGGCAATTCCTCTTGGATAAAGGCGGGTTGCACTCGAGTCTCTCGAGTTTGCTGGTCCAGAGCTCACTCTTGATCCCCGAGATTTTGAAGACATTTGAACCTGGCCGAGGACTTCCTTCCCAGTGATCGATATACACCATGTGATACAAACCGTCACGAGACCAACAATGCGGCCTAGAGGCACTGATCGGAGTACGAGCATCTGCGTGCATTACGTCGGGCACCTGCAAAACCCGCACAATCTATCAGTCTACGGCATTGACAAGATGATAAACACACATTTTTCTATTAAAAATTTAATCACTATGCGGCTCACACTGTGAGCGCCCGCGTGTGAGTACCAGTTGAGTTGCCAAAACGCCCTGATATGCCGTAAGAAGCCAGCCACCTGTCTTCATGTGACGCGGTCGGTATGCATAGTTGGAATCTATCAGCTGACGTGTGATTGTGCCTTGTACCACTATTTCACTCGATATTTCCGAGCTAAATTAGGGAAATGCATGTTCGGAGTGTGAAAGCGTGTGCTGACTTCTGTTTTGTTTTGTTTTTTGGTCAACGGCAAACCCGGCTTTTCACCCAACTGCTATCCTGAGCACATGTCAGTTGACCCCAGTGCTACATCTCGATATAGCCTTGTATTAAATCTACTTCAAGGAATACGCTATCGAGTCTAGTAGTGCCAAACGATCCGTTGGGTGAAATCGAGGCTCAGCAGCTACAGCGCGATAAGCTCATCCTCGAGACCCTTGATGCGCACCTGAACGAGGCTGAAGCAGCTCAACTCAACGCCGAGGCAGAGCGTGATGCCGCGCAGAGGCGACTAGAGGTGGCGAATGTACAACACCGACTGGCTCTGCAGAGACGCGATGGCTACGTTGACATCGTTAAAGGCTTCAGACACGGCGTTGACCTCGTCGCGAAGGTGCCGCGAGTAGATGGCTCAAAGCTTCCGGAAGATGTCCTGGTCACGCTCTTTATGCTTTTGTGTACCTGCGAGAGCGTGTGCATCCCAAAGGGTGCACAGTGCACTCCTATCAGTCTGTTCGCCTCCGCCCGCCGCGCGCCGTGGACTCTAGCCGCAGTCTGCAGGCGATGGAGATCCCTCGCTTTGTCAACCACGATGCTCTGGTCGCTCGTTATCCTGGACGAGTTTCCCGTCAAGGCGCCGCGTAGATCGGTTGTCCTGGTCAACTACGTTGCTACCCTTCTGGAGCGATCTGAGCATCAAGCTCTCGACATTTTCATCAGCTGGCCGCAGTTTGTTGACCTCAACTCCAATACAACGTATCTCGCAATTTTCTGCACACTCGTCACGCACATCAGCCGGTGGAAGATATTCGAGATTGAGATCGGGACATCAGGCTCGTGGTTTGATCTTCTACGGGGCATCACACCACTGTTGGAGCGTTACGTCTGCAACCACACCATCATGCGCAATCAATCGGCTGTCCTCTTGCGCTACCTACCCGTGGCACCACGTCTGCGCGAATTCGCCATTCGTTCATGTCCATATATTCCGCGCGGCCCATACCCATCGCTCGACACACTTACAATTAGCACATCTATGCCTCTCTCTCGCGATACAATATGGTCGCTGCTGCGTGACCTGCCACGGGTCCGTACCATCACCATTGACGTCTTTTCCATCGACAATCGCCCTGTGACCATGATGCAGCTGCCTGCAGTGACGCTGCCGATGCTCACGGATCTCACCCTCTCTCGTGGGGCTCCCGGACTCCTGAACGACATCGTCATCGAAACGCAGTTCTGCACGCCAGCATTGAAGCAGCTCCATATTGACGGCCAATACCTCCATAATACGGCTCGCTCTGCTATAGAGGGTCTGGCATGCAAGCTGGTAACTCTATTCATAGTCAATGGCACGCTGGGAGACGCAACTTCTGCGAGCGCACTATTGCCTTTGACTCGGCTGGAAAAACTACATCTCCGTAGCGTCGCAATCTTGGACGGGTTCTGGCAAGCGCTGATGCCATCAGACGGCAATTCCGCAGTGCCTCTTCCATCTCTAACATCATTGATCCTTGACGGGGTTGGAGTGTCTCCTGGTGGCGACGCCATGCTACAATTTGTAATCGCGCGTCGGGTACGGGGGGTTGAGCAGCAACTGCAAAGCTCGCAAGATATTGATGGTGGAGCTGGGCCGAATCGATTTACGCTTGAGGAAGTCAGGTTAGAGAACGTGTCCCCTCTACTTATGGCCGAAATGGAACACACAATGCAGGCGGTGCTCGCACCAGGCACATGATAATGTAGACAAGTTTCACAGTTATCAATGATCAAATACATGACGATACGACTACCTCTGAAATTGGTACCATGGCAGGGACTACCGGTACGGTACGTTCAACTCGGGAATTATTGCAACCAGAAGTTGCGCGCTCCGCCAACAATACTGGGAGACGTACTTAGGGGACGCATTGACTTCCTCACGAGCTTCGCAAAAATGAAATTATCTCTGTCACCGCTGCCTTAAAGTGTCTCATTCCGTGCACGGCTTCAAGGGACCTATTCTCCATCGCCTCTGGCTCGACCTTCACGTATCGTGTGCTGGATCAAAGCTATCACTAGAACGTTACCGAAGCGGAGGCGCAAGAGCTCGGCCTTCGTAGTATCTCCGCTGGTAAACACCACGACGCGTCCTCAGGCAACTCCGTGAACTTGTGCCATGTGCGGGAGAATGCCTGAGAGTTCATCACCAACTATGACATCGCCAAAATACACGATGATAGCCAAGGAGATGTTACTTCTGGTGTGTCTGAGAAATCATTCGATAATGTGCGGGTGACGGGTCTAAACTGGCGTGCGTGTACCGATGAAACTATCGCGTAACAAGTTACATTTAAGTCAGATCTATGTCTTCTTGTACAAATTCCGTGCATAGATGGTCAAATCCAAGAGATATTACGTAAACTTTAGCCCTGCTTGATTCTCCGGTCGGTGGTTTGCCGCCCATGCCATGAATCTTGTGTCGCAGATGATCGTATGCGCTAAGGATACCATTACATCAAAAGCCGCAACAGCCGTGAACACCAGCTCTCCACCAGTCAGCGAGAGCAGCTCGAGAGACGAAGTTTGAAACCGAAGATGGGCCCGAACGAAAGCGTTAATCATTTCGGGCGAGAGTCTGGGCACGATATCCGGCGTCCAGTCGCTTGTGCTTGCCGCAATTGTCAGCTCACGAAGCGCTGGACAAATTAGGGCGCGAAACGACGCCAACTCCTCGCTGGAGGCCATTGCTGCCTGAAATGCCATATATTAGTGAGAAATTATTCCCCGCCAGATCAAATCGAACAAACCTGGATAAAACTGCTGATAGCTATGTCATCTTTGTGATATTGCGCGGGCATCATCCATACCACAAGATGTGTAAGGCTTGGAAGCGGAGGAACCGCGTGCTGAAGGATTTCTGGATTGAAAACAAGCTCGCTGAGGTACATCCTGGTCAGATGTACGAATAGTTCCGGAACAAGGGGTTGTCTGTATTCCAGAATGATGCGCTCGTGATCCACCTCGAGAACCGGATGATTGCCGTGGTGAAAGGGTACGAGCACGTGCATGTTTTGCTCGGCATCAAACATGTGAATAATAGGGCCACGTTCGATATCCTCGGGATCTAGTGTCATATACCAGTCGATGGCCGCCGTGCGGATGATGAAAGGTTTAGATGGGACACACGGTTCCATGTTCGTGTTCCTGTCACAGAGGAGATTGAATACTTGCTCAAAGGCGTCGTCGTCGTCGCTCTTTCGGTAAACCTCGACGCACGAAAGATCACGCCATCGTAGGCTGGCAAAGAACGGGACGCATAGCGCCAGAGAGCCGTTTGCAAATACCGTGAGGGTTTTTAACTCGGATGGAAGTGGTATGACCTCGGGGTGGGTGGCCTCATCGGTCGCGTCCCAACTCTGGAAGCAGATGGTGAGATCGAGCGTGTTAGGCGCGAGATTGGTGACCTTTGCTAGCAGCTTGGGACTGAGTAGTCCCACTTGATTGTATAACGCATTTGTAACATGGGAGAGAATGAGCCCACTCGAATCGATGAGATGCGCCAGATTCATACGCAGCACAACATCGTGTAGCAAAGGTGCAATGTTATCGAAGAGCGCAAGACAACCAGGATTTGGTACCGTCTTGCTGAGAACGTCGCGAATATCTGCTATGAGAAAGGTTTCCAACTTAGGTGCGGGTGTCGAAATTAAGGCAAAGAGCTCTGCTACATCGTTGTCGGTGCACTCTGTCGAATAGATGGAGAGCTGAAGGCCGACCATGCGGCGCATATTGCGGCGGAGCAGCTTGAACACCTCATTCCACGGCCCGGGTTCTTCTACTCGCACTTCAACTTGAAGAGGTGTCTGCAGAGAAAGACGTAGAAGATCTTCCATCGCGCGAGGCGATGTGATTACTGAACGATCAGTCGCTGCGAGCTTTGCCGGCCCGTAGGTGAAGGTGCTCCATATCGTTGGCGTGGTGGCTAAAAGTGCTCGCCAGTCCTTGCATACAGAAGAAGCAGAGACAAGGTCGAGAATGGGCAAGTTGGAAAAGGCTATCGTCAATAGTTCAGATGGTAGAGTTCGGACCGCGGAGCGGGCATTATTGAGTTCCAACGATAGATCAACTATTGTTGCATATACCACGCTGAGTATTGCTTCCCTAATGCTCTGTACTGTGTATTGACTGTCTGGGTAGCTGAAGTTTGACGCATTGGGCGCCCTTCAGCCTTTGACATGAGATTACAATGTATAATTTTGCGCACCAGGACTCCGCATCCACGGAGCTCAATGCCTCATTCCAAGCTACCTCCACTGCGCGCTTAAGTCGAGAAGTGTCGTATGCAGATGCGAAGCCCATGCCGTCGTGGCGTAAAGAAAAGGGGCAGCGCGGGAGCTGCCGAGCGGATCCTTGGCCTTACTTCACTTCACTTCGCCCAGTGATGGATGCTGCGGTGTCTAATCTCCTGAACCTCCGCGCCGCTGTTACAGACGCGTGGAATCAAGCTAGAAGAGTCGCAGAGCATGAATCGAGGTTCGTTGGCCGTACAACTTGGGGGCCAGCTAACGCTCGCTGGGCAGATATGATCATGCCGCTGCTTTGCATGGCTACAGTCTAAGAACACTTGTATCCACCGCCGTTGAAGACACACTTGCTGGGCTTGCAGCCCAGTACAACGCCACGAGCATCTTTGCCAGGCTTCCACCAGAACTCGTTGCAGCAGTTATGAGCTGGCTGCCGGTCATAGAGCGCGCCCGCGCCTCGCAGACGTGCAAGACCTGGCATCACGTCACGTTTAGCGCACCCCATGTATGGACCGACATTTCCTACGACTCGGGCTCGTCTCCAGATGCAGTCCGCGCCATGGTTCGTTTGAGTCGAGACTGCCCGGTGACCCTTGATATTGAGTTGGACAGAGATACTGCGCATCACATTGCGCAGGCCGTCCAGCGGTGCACGCATCGATGCAAGGAACTTCGAGTAACTTTCAATATCAAGCTGCTGCAGTTGGCCACGGAAGACGTTGCACAACCCTTCATCCACCCAGCACCGCTGTTGCGCAGACTTTGGATTGAAGACGGAATCAACTGTGTCCTAGGTCCTGTGCTCAGCTGTCGCCCTTTATTTGGTGGGCACGCTCCACGACTTCAGTCCGTTGTTTTCCGCGGCGAGATCGAATCGCTGGCGAATTCCACCGATACACTTCGCAGTGTGCGACGAGTGTACGTTCACGAACTAAAGCCACTTGCTCCCGAGGGAATTCAACAAATAATGAACCTATTCCCCGCGATAGAACAACTTCTTCTGCAGGTTGACGTATTCTTACTCTTCGACACGCCAGTCCGTCTTCCCTCCTCCCTCGAAGTGTTCGAGATCCTCACAACGGACGACCACACGGGTGCTGCAGATGTTCTATCGGCCGTTAACTATAGTTCAATACTTCGCATTTCGATGCAACAGCAGGCGGGTATCACCAGCGAGGCGCAAATCGTTAACTATTTTCGCGGAACGTCCTCGGAATTCGTCACGGGAGGTCGAATAGATGAAAGGCTAAAGCCTGTGCGTTGCGCCTGGGTCGACTGGCCCTGGAATGCATCGAACCTCGCCGACGGCGTGAACGTGCATATATATGCTGACGACGAGGACATGCATGTCATCCTACCCCTCACAAATCCCGACCGTGCCAAACCTCGCCGTGTTTGGGAACGGGTGCTTACTAATGTAGCGACACCTTTACCCGCTCAAGTCTTCTCTTCCATCACCAGGCTGTATATCAACGAGTTGGTCTTCGATACCGACTCGCTGGACTACGAGCTACCTCCAATGCCGAGCCTTGTCACGCTCTTCATTTGGCTCATCCCAGAAGCCTTCCATCGATGTGGCCTTGGGTCAAGTCCGTTCACTGTGCGTATCTTGTTCTCAAGTCATATGTCAATGTATCCTGATCTTCCAGTAGTTTTCTGAAACTGAAAGTGGCGGCTCATCTAGTCGTCGGCTCACATGTCCCGAGCTCAAGACCCTTCACATTGTTGCAGGGCATGAGGAGTGGACCCTCGACGGACTGCAGCCTAGATTGACCGCGCAGATGGTTCTGCAGTTTGTGTCCCGTTGCCTGCAGTATGACACGCAGCAGTTATCAATGCTCTCCTTCATAGGCGTTGAGCTCGTGGCAATCCAGCCTGATGAACTCGACCATCTGGTACAACTTGCAGCGGAGCTTCAGTTCGAACCGCGCTTTCTCTCATGGTCAGCCAACAATGACTGTTACTGGTTATCCGAGGAATGGTCCGACTCCTGATTGACAATTCTGAGGAATCCTAAAATAGTACACCGACCAGCTAGATTATTCGCCTAATATCATAGAACTAGGTTCACCTGCTCGCCATGATGTTTCGACTTTGCGATAACCACCCGAGTAGACTGAGCTTGTTTTGAAACCCCACACGCTGCTGCAGGGTTTTACGATCTCGAGCAATTGACTGAGCAAACAAGTACACTCATACAACCTTCATTAAAGAACATCTTCCGACGAGCACTTGCTGGTTGAGACTTGGGAGTCAGAAGCCAACCCGTAGCTAACTCGGTGACGTAGGATAACTCGTCTAGTAACCGACGCACTGCATACGATTTATATAATACACGTGCTTCAGAAGGGCACGCCATCTGGCTGGTTGTTCAAAAGAAGACGTCACTGTTGAGCCGAAGTTGCCGAGGTGCGCGGACGACCAATGAGAGAGAAAGAGTCACATGGGCGCTTCGGCTCTTATCCTCACAGTCTGACATCCACCACCCCGTGTATCCTTCATGTCCGCAATTCAACTCTCCCCAGCGACCGTGAATGCATTGCAGGCGGCTACCATCGCTGCGGCCAAGGAGGCGCTCGCCGCGATACAGGCAGAAGCCCGGTTGGTGGTGTCTTTGCGCGCTGATGAGCTGGACTGATTCTTGCCAGTCAGCTTTGTCTCTCCAGCAGTTACCATGAGTGACTTCCGACCCACGATACTCTCCGCTGTCCTCGCGGCACTGGAGCCTGTCACGCGACAGCAGAACGCCAGGCTCCCCGCATTCCAGCTGCCAAACGAACTCCTCGCCGAAGTTTTTGCCTACCTCAACGAGCGCGATCGGGCAAATATCACTTTGGTGTGTCGCGAGTGGAAGGACATTCTATTCTCGTTCCCAAATATTTGGCGTTACATCGAAGTCGAAATGAAGAAGCCGGGGATGGTCGCCAAGCTCATCTCGTTCTCACAAACGGCCACGATCTCACTCGACATCGTCATCGACAGCGAAAACTGGCGCGAACTAGCGGAATGCCTACCCGCAGCAATATCGCGATGTGCCTCGCTCACTGTGACGCTCAACTCTGGTTTCCCAATGTCCGACGTCGAAGCAGTCTCTGCAATTTGTAAGGCTATGTGCCACCCCACCCCTGCTCTCAAACGATTCCGCCTCTTCGACCACCGCGGGGCATGGGGTCACGATGTGGAAGGGTTGGTCCTCTTCGCCGGCCAAGCGCCCAGACTCGAATCGGTCAAGTTGCACAGCGACTCCACCGCTTTCAGTTCTTCAGTTGACAGCCTCAAAACTGCAACCAAAGTCCTGTTCTCGCCCTCGGACGATCTCGCACGGCCGCAGATTGTGGCCTTGTGCAAGATCTTTGCATCCGCTCGCGAGCTGTCCATCGAGGTCGATGGCGTGTCGAGTCTTATGACAGACTCAGACTTGAAGACCAAGGAGGAAGCCATCGAGCTCCCCGCTGGTCTACAGGAGCTCTCCATCATCGCAAATCGTCGACTATCCGGAGCCGTCGCATTGCTCGAAGTGTTTGCAGACTTGGTTAGGATCCCTCGCGTCTGTATATCACTTAACGAAAGTGCAGTCACTTCCGACATCTACGACGCTTTCAGGCTGATCACGTCTGGCATCGGTCCATTCCGGTCCCTCCGCCTCGAGTCCTCCTCCTCAAAAGGGGACTTCAATATTTACGTCCATCCAGAGGAAACGGTTCTCGACGAGATCACCGGCTCGGCGAACAGAGGCGCTCCTCTGCAGCAGCGTTGCATGCTCGACACGCAGCGCCAACTAGACTTGTCGACGCTCGGTGTGTTCGAGCATGTCACCACGATGTACTTCGGCGAACTCGTCTTCACGCTTGGCGAGGAGCCGCTACCTGCGGTCCCGAACCTGCTCCACCTCACCGTGTTCACGGTCAAGCACGCATACCAGCAGCGCGACGGGCACAACAGCGTCTTTATCCTCCCCGCGCGCGGGTCCGAGACATACGGCTTTCAATTTGAGCGGCGGTTGCGCTGTCCGAAGCTCCGGACGCTGTGTCTGAGTACGCGCAACGGCGAGACGTGGTCGGGCGGCCACGTGAACACGGCGACGCGCCTTGCGCCTGAAGCGGTCTGCGAGTTCCTTGAGACCTTCTTGCATTTCGAGGCGCCGCGACTCGAGGTCTTGCGCCTGCGCGGGCCAGAGCTTCTGCAGAACGATGTGGCCGGAGTCGAACGCTTGCTCGCGCTCGTAGACGTACTAGAGATTGAGCCGCGGAAGCTTGACTGGACCTACGAGTTCAACCGGCTACTCACCTGGCACTGAACGAAACACAGTCCTGATGTTACACTTTTCTCGTGAGCTCGTTGATAGGTCAGACCCATCCCTCATGTATATCAGCTCGTGTGGCGCTTATTTCATTAACTACCATCTTAATTCGAACCTTATAATGCATTTCTCGTCGATGTCGAAGCTAGAGCAGCCAACACTTCGACGGTGACAGCACCTTAGAGTCATGTCGCTTCAGGATGCTAGCCACTAAGAACCTAATGTTATCAATGCGCTAATGGACCTCACGTTGTGCAGTGCATTAGAAGTGAAGGTCTTAATATTCGACGCCATCGTCTGTCCTGCACTAATGACTTGCACACCACTACGCGACTTGCCCACATTACATTCCGTTGATAATGGGAGCTGACCTGCTTGTCATCGACGCAATGGAGCGGCTCCTTAATACCGCTGTGGAGGTGGATCGGAATCCAGCCTGAGGACACTTATCTCGTTCTCGATCTAAAATAGCACGGACCGGAAAGACTTCATAGAAAGAACTTGCAAGAAGAGCTTGAATACTCTGACTATACATACTGGGTCTGATCTATCATGCAGAAGTCACATGTTGTCGTCAATCTACGATGTCTCATGCCAGAGTGTGATTTTTTCAGACAAATGTGAAACAAGCTTGAGTTGGTGAATATCAATGGCTGATATATCATGCATCGGAACTTGGCCACTGAAGTAGTTCGTCTGTGGCATATATCTGACCAAGCGACCTCTCATCCCAAAGAGTCTCATGCGCGAGGTTCAACAGACGTTGGAAGTCTGAGGGATTTATGACATGCATATCGATGCCTTGCATGATGAGCTTGTCCAACTTGGCAGCGCCGTATTGCAGAAAACGCGAACCAAAGCCAACGATGACTTCCGGTGTAAGACATGTACGCAGAAGCAGCCTGGAGAGTGGTACGCGTGATGCGAACCGCAACGATGAGAGTGCCGGGCACCTCAGAATGTGGTGCTCCTCGGAAGGTGATTGGTGGCAGACGTCGATGAACGCACTCTGAGTCGCTGTTGCATGCGTCCGAGTGCGCATAGCAAACACGGTTAGGTCGCGCAGCACCGGCAAGTCGGGCAGCGCGTAGCAAAGCTTGGAAGGGAAGAACATCGTCTCCGTCAGGTCCAAGCGAACCAGTTGTGTGAACATCCAATGCTCAAAGCGGATTTCGTTCCCAATCTCGAGCACCTCCCTGCCGGGTAAGGGGTCCGTCGCTGGCTTGGGTGAATGTGCACGGTTTAGCGGTGCCGCTTCGTAGGGCTCGTCGGGACGGCCATACATTCGGACGTTCAGCGAGTCCTTCGGGTAATAAGTCGATTCCAGCGACATACCACGAACTTCAAATCGTGGTGTCTGCTCCTTGTCCACCATGACTTCGATTAAAGACTTGCCGCCTAACAGTGCGCGCAACATGAGTGGGTCATTGGGGGAAGATTCCCGGCGCCGCCAAATCAACCATACCTGTCGGACTGACAGGTGGTGAAGTGCGTTGAAAACAGGTAATATTGCACTGTCGTTTTTGTTGACCACAAGGACCAAAAGACGCAAGGATGTCGGAACCGTGATACGAGTCGAAGTGGATCGATCAGCTCCTTCACTACTTTCCAATCCGCGGTCCTCCACGGGAGGGGATACCCAGTGATCCAGGTCAAGTTGTAGATGCTGCACATTAGGTATACACTCCAGGAGGTTGCTTAGATCACGTCGACCGATGGCGGCCGATGGAGCGAATAGCAGCTGTTGCACTCCTCGCAACGCGGATGCGCCGGGACACAACAGAGTTGCTAGTCTGGACTGCGTGACAAGCTGTACGAGACGTGGCGCCACCATAGCAAATAGGTCGGCTTCTTCAAACTCGAGTGGCTCTAGATAGCCCATGTGATCGATCAAGACGAATGTTATCAGCAGTGGAGCAGCATGTGTAAGTGCCTTTGCAAGCAGGCCAAAGTCGGCCAGGTCGCCCTGTTCCTCCATCAGCTCCAAGTTGAGCGATATGCAGCGCGATAATGTCGTTGGTAGCCATTCCAAGACCGTATCTTGGTTCTCTCTATTATAATCGATGGATAAGTGCAACGGCGCCTGTCTCGAGAGCTCTAGCATTTTCGGCAGCGCATCTAGCCGGCTTTGCCAGTTGAATACGACAGTTCTCCACGCTCCAGGAGAGTTAACGAGGGCATCGCGCCACGCGCGGCAGACAAGGGCAAGGTCTGCGCGCTGCTTCACATTGGACACACAAGCAAATACTTGACTGATTAGTTCAACGGGCAGGCTCGTAGCCCGCTGCAGTCGATTATGGGCCTCTAAGAGCGAGGTGAGGCGGTCGAAGAATATTTCGCGCAGGCCGTCAGAGATGCTCTGTACACTGATGGGGTTAGAGTCGTTGCTGCGTTGGGACGTAAGCGACTGCCGCTTCCGCCGGCCAATGCGCTCACTGGCACGCTTGTAGCTCGGCAAGCCCTTCATTCCACGCTGCACTAACTGCGGCTCGAAGGGGGATTGAAGTGTTTGTGAAGTGCGGATTCAGGTTATCCATGGAATGAATGGGAGGACAAGGTTGCAATCCCGGTCATCCGCGATCGCATGATCCCGAGCTTCACCAAGCTTTGGGTACTCAGTGCAGGTCACAAATGTAGTACCTGTAAGAAACGTTTTACGACCCCGGATGGACCAGATATCGATAAATGTTGTACAATATTAGACACGATATTCAACACCCAACGCATCAACGCAGCCAATACAATTCAACCATTCCCGTCTGCTGATGAAGCATCAAGCTCTCCGTCGTGAACCCATACGAGGGCGCTAGCAAACGTAATATATTAGGATGTTGCAAAGCGTCTTCTGAACCCTTCGCATTGCCACGGTCTGACGCAAGCCATACAGTCATCCGTCAGCTTCTGAATTGCCCGATGCTTCGTGAATGCCATCGTTCGAGTTTGGGACTTGTCTGAATGGCGGTACTTGGACGGGATCCTCGTTCTGAAACGGCGGCTTTAGCATTTCCACTTGAGAAGTCGCACTCCCGAGCGGCAAGCACCTTGAGCGCCCACGGGCATCGAGATCTCAATGTCTCTCGCAGAAGCGAGTCTGGAGGTTCTTGGTGCGAGAAGCTGATTCAAATCCTAGTCTCAGACGACTCAATATTCCGAGTTCTGTATGCAAGCGCCGCGCGTGGATTTCAGGTGGAGTTGTAAAGCATTATAAAACACCGCTGTAGCCATCGGTGAAATGCCCATCAACCAGACACAGTCCGCTCGACTATCATGTTCCGCAACCTCGCTACCGTCGTTTATGTTGCTCTTTACTGCGGTCTCGCGATCGCTGCGCCGGTCGTTCTTGACGATGGCAACCCGCGTCCAGCTGCGCTCGGTGTCCGCCCAGCATTCGACCAGGACCGTGGCTTCGTGCCCGAGTCCGGCACTCTCGTTGACAAGACCGCGATGAACTCTGGTAGCACCGTGCACGCGGTCACCGAAGACCCGACCAACCCCGGCCGCGTCACAGCCGAGTCTGTCAAGCTTGGCTTGAAAGTCACAGACGACTCGCTGAACTACGCCAAGAACACCGCAAGTAGCCCGACTCACCCTGGTGTCGCGGGTCTCAAGCGGGTCGTCTACGATGGTGGCAACCCGCGTCCAGCTGTGTTCGGTGTCCGCCCAGCATTCGACCAAGACCGTGGCTTCGTGCCCGAGTCCGGCACTCTCGTTGACAAGACCGCAATGAACTCTGGTAACACTGCGTACGAGGTGCTCGAGGACCCGACCAACCCCGGCCGCGTCACAGCCGAGTCTGTCGAGCTTGGCTTGAAAGTCACAGACGACTCGCTGAACTACGCCAAGAACACCGCCAAGAACCCTACCAATGTCGGAGTTGCACCCCTGCAGAACTGAGCATGGTGAGTCGGGCATCCTGCACTCGCAGAAACATTGAGTCTCACCTCTTTGTGCAGATTCGTAGTTTGAGCATCATCTACGGTTTTCCTCCCTTCTCTGCGTCCCTTCGGCAACCTCACACTCCTTCGCGCCTCTCCTTCGCGTGCGCCACTGTGACTCCATTCGTTTCATAGAATAAACTTGGTTGCATTTATTGTGACATTTGCGAATCTGCAAGTCAGGCAAAAGCGTCGTCTCTTGTGGTCTGCTGTGGAATGAGGTAATGGAGTTGCGTCGTGATAAGGGGTGCCATTAGCACGACGCAAGGTGTGGGCCTATTCCTTTCACGCGCTCATCGCACGCCTTGCGACACCAATGTCCAACTCGAGAGCAATGATGAGCGTACTGGGCTGCACAACAAGCTGCAGCAATAAACCAACATGCAACTCGCATTTAACAGGGCGACAAATTCCAGCAAGTCACGGCTAGCCCGTTTCAGGGTGAGGGCAAGATCCTCGAACCGTACAACCTGAGCAAACCTCCCGCGATGGCGACGCGCTGTCAGCAGACGATTTGAAGGCGATGCGCCGGGGCAGAAGGAAAGCGAGAGTAGAGCAAAGTTGAGGTAGGAATTGGTCAAGCAAGGGGGGGGGGGTGTCACAGTTCGCCGATGGAACGAAGCGTCTCCGAGGGTAGCTGGCAGCAGTCCGGGACAGAGGCGTCACAATCAATCGGGCACGCTGATCATGAACGAGGCTGTTGTTGCGGTCACACGATGGGGCAGAGTTCAAGTTCGGATGCGGGTGATGCGTAGGATTTTTGTCGTGCGAAGGCATGGGTGCATGTCAACATACAAGTGGGAACAAACAGCGACAGAAGAGAACATGGACCAAAGCGCGAGACAATTACTGTGGGAGGATAGGAGTCAGTCGAATGAGCGCGGTACCGAGAGGTGGACAAACGCACGAATTGCAACGCGGCGCCCTTGGTCTTCTTCTCGCCACCCAGCTCGAAGCTGCAATCGGATTAGAAACAATTGAAATGGGCGATTGACGTGAGCTGAAGACGTACTGCTTGCAACGCTTCAGCGCAAGCTGCATCTTGTACTTGCAGACAGTGCATTCGAGACGGAGAACGACCTTCTTGGTCGTCTTTGCCTTCTTGTGGAAGACGGGCTTGGTCTGACCACCGTATCCGCTCTGCTTGCGGTCGTAGCGACGCTTGCCCTGTGCGAACAACGAGTCCTTGCCCTTCTTGTACTGCGTCACCTTGTGCGGCCTGCATTCAACCTAATTAGCACGATTGTAATGCGCGATCGTAATTTATAATACGCACGTGTGCTTGCGGCACGCCTTGCCCTTGCAGTCTGCAGCAGCGATATCGTGGTCAGCGACGGTGTGCGCGATGAGCACGTATAAGATATCACGTACACGTCCGCCGTGTCCTACGAGGAGTAAGAATCGCGCATATTATTACGCCTGATAAAGGGTACGCACTTGGGAATATTGACCATGGTGTCTTGAGGTGCCGCGCTCGGGCGAGGGCTTTTCGGAAAGGAAGGACGGAAGGGGAGGGCTGGCTCGGCTTCATCCGACTTGCTGCCGGATACACACAACAGAGTTGCCGCCCACTTGGAATCCCTCTCTGCAACTCGCCCGCAGTTATGTAGTCATATTTGAGCGTGAAATAGGTCTGAACTAATAACAACAACTATCCCGGCGAAGCTCTCAAGTTCATAAAAGATGTAGGTCCGTTGACGGTAATAGCGCGACTCGCCGCACTGTACCATGTACTTTGCTCGACATCTACTTGCGTTGTGATCGATTTAAGCATTCGACGCGTCTTAGTCACTTGTTATCCTCGGTACCGGGTCGGGCCAAGCGGAGGCTTGACTCTGGTTCGAAAAAAATGCGACACATGAAATGAGCTGAACGCCGAAAAGTATGCGTTAAAGGGGAATCGAACCCCTGGCTGATCGAGTCAGTAACGGGTGGCAACGATCAAGGTTACCACTACCCCATTAACGCTTAGGGTTGTTGCACCGCTCGCCGTATTCATTCATTATGTCTCACGATCTTCCTCCTCCTAACCCAATCCTCGCAGAGATATGCAGCCCATTAAATCATCACTATGATGAGCATCGGCTTTTGACAGGCGCCGAATCGATCCAAGTTTGGGCCTGGACAACGGCCAAAACCGCGATTATCGCTTGCTCTCTCGTTTGTCACATAGGAGTGTGGTGCTCTTGCGCGCGCGACTTATCGGTAGAGCCTCCTATTCACGCCTCTCGCATGGAGAAGCAGTGCGAAGAACCTAATGTTCAGCACATGTTGAAGGATACGTCTTCAGTTGCCGGAATGTTACCAGAAGAACCAATAGTCGCGGATTATGTTGCTGGCGCGCACATCACAGACGACTGGAGCAACTCAGAGCAAGTGCTTCACCCGATAAGCTACTGGGTAGACTAACATACTTCCGCAGGGCACATTATCTCTCGGCTGGCGATGATGGTGGCTTCATGTCACCAATCTCCCAACTGCCTGCCGAGCTGCTCGCACAAGTGTTTGCTATGATTGACTTTCAACCCCGCGTTCAACTCTCCCTTGTCTGCAAGTCCTGGGACGCGATTGCCCGCTCTCATCCGTTCATTTGGAGCGAAGTCATCTATGACCCCGTCGACAATCCCGCGTCACAATCCGACGTCCTCTCAGAATTACTCGTCCGGTCCGTCGACAATCCCGCGTCACAATCCGACGTCCTCTCACGAATACTCGACCGGTCCGTCGACTGTGACTTGCGTCTGTCCGTCATTCTGAGCAACCAGCACGCTGACGCAATATGCACTGAGATCCAGAGACATCTTAGACGTTGTGTATATCTGCGGATTCACATCGCGCCGTCGGTTTCAGTTGCCCAACTGCAAGGGCTCGAGGACGCGCTGAACCAATCTGCACCGCGGCTGCGCGTGTTCAAGCTCGTTGACCCAGACAGAGTACTAGCTCTACCGTTTAGCAAACCCATTTTCAATAGTGACGCGCCGAAGCTGCATATCCTTGCGATGGTCTGTCCGTCCGTGGCGTGGAAGTGGGTGTGTCGCCCGGCGTTCGCGAGCGTACGGCAGATCCTGTGGTCTCCGACCCAGTATATTGCCAAGGCCGACATCCAGGAGCTCTTCAATCTCTACCCGCTCATCTCAGAACTGCACTTCTGGGTCCTGGCCGGTCCCTTGTGGGCAGCATCCGAAGAGGACTCGCTCAAACTGGACATGCCTGCACCACTGCGGACGGTGTCTGTCGTGATCAATGATGGCAACTGCCTTACAGGCGCTGCGCAATTTCTGCGCACAATCAACCATACGGAGATACAGAAGGTCAGCGTGCAGGGCATCTTGCCCATCGATGGCGACGATCTCCTGCGTGCTCTGACAAATACCAGCGCGTTGGCCGATCCGACCGCGTCCGACTCGACACACGCATCCGAACCATTCGTACCCAAAGCGGCCTCGCTTGAGTCATCGACCGAGTATAGACTTAACGTCAAGCTGTACGCGCGCGCCGAGGACGGGCACGTGCCCGTGGGCTTCGACGCGGGGTACGAAGGCCATGTCGACGGGCATGCCGAGCACGCACTGTTCACCGCGCGCGGAACGCTCGCGCTCGAGCCCGCCACGTTCGCGTATATTGTGCGCGCCGATCTCGGCGAGATGCTCTGGAGCCGCGATGTCCTCGTTCACGCGCATGCACTCCCGCCGATGCCACGGCTGCGCGACCTCACCGTGTTTGCGCTGCGGACGATGACGCATGCGAACCCGGAGTATGTGAGTCTGTTTGTCGCGGTGAGTTTACCGGGGGCGTTAGGCCCCGAGGAGCATCATGTGCTTGAGTGTCCGGCGCTGCAGACGCTGAGGATTGCGGCAAGGGCGCGGCTGGAGGGCGGAGACACGCAAACAACCATCACTGCAGATACCTTGGTGGCGTTTGCGAGACGGTGTCTCAGATACGATGTCGAGAAGCTTCAAACACTCATGTTGAACGGTATCGACCTTGTCGTTGTCGAGCCCGCCGACTTCACGGAGATGATCAACGTTGCGGAGGAATTTGTGTTTGATGAGCGACCGCTGAGATGGAAGTACTCTGTCGGGAGGCTACTGAACTTTTTGTAATCTTCGAACCACTGACTTGAAACTCGGCTCTTGTTGTACTTATATCTCCTTCGGAGTTCATCCTGGCCAACTGGATCTGACTGGACAGTTTAACCATTCGTAGGGCTGCCTACCCTGAATCGCACTGCCGCAGGAACGAGGCAACTCCATCGTGCGAAGAGCTACTATACATTTCCACACAATCGGACTGCTTGATTAGAGACACCGAGACCACTCCAGTGTCTTAATGAACGCATTTATTGTATTATCGGCCTCTGTGATGTAGAGGAGCTTGAAGATGTCAGTGAGACGAAAATAACGGTACTTACCGGAAGACGGCTCGTTCTGTGTTCCGACACAAATCTCATGCTGCGTTCGGGGAAGCTATTACACGTTCACAACTCAGTCCGTGGTGCTCTAAGCACGCATATTGAGTGTATTGAGGATATGCGATGTGAGAGGTAAGCCTAACTTTGGCTAGAACTCCTGTTGCCATTCAACTTGGAAGTTTTTCGAAATGGTGAATTGCTGTCAGCACTGTTGAACTTTACCAATCCAGGTCCGGTGCTTGACGAACACGTTCTTAGATCTTGTGCACCTTGGGTCAGCTGTTCATCATCAACACGAGGCCGCGGAAAACAGTGCTGCCGCCCGCCAATTGCAACACGCCAGAATGTAAGTCCATGTGCCAAGGGGAACTGCGCCGGCATGAGCATAGCTTGGTTATGAGTGATAGCAGACGTGGTCGCCACTGAAAAGGACGATCTGCGACGAAATGTCCTTCTTCTCGATCTCGTCATTATATCGCCTGCGAGCGGAACCTTGTGTAATCCGTGAGCGTTCAGGTCGCTACGTAAGTGCGAATCTTTCAAATATCCACCGTGACCTGAACGCTCGCTTCATCAGTGAGCTAGACATGTCAGGTCATAAGCCACCTTTGCAACGCGGGGGATGCGACTCGCTATCTTGACGCAACGAACAGGGGCTTCGCCCGCGGCCCGTAGAGCACTGTGTATCGCCGCCACCCAGACGTCGTATGTGACATGCGCTTCCCGGCGCCGGCATGGCACATCCAGGATGTCCACGCGTCGCATGGCAGCCAGTGATATCATGTTGGCAATCAAGCCAGGATATATATGTCGGCAGGCGACCCGGCACCGCAGCACATAGCACAAGCATGCGTCTTCTCCCCCTCTTTTTTTCTGGCTTGGCCGCTTGCTGTCTCAGTAGCGCGACTGTGTTGAGCGAGGCGAATGGCACCCAAGCCCTGCTTGCGCTTGTGAAGCGGCGTCTTCCGTCAGCCCTTCATTCGTCTTTCGTGTTCACTCTTGACACGAGCGACACGACTGCACAAGATACCTACTCCGTCTCTTCAGTCACTGATGGTCAAGTGGGCATTCATGGCACCAGCACCTCGGCATTGTCGCGCGGTCTCCTCGCATATCTGCGCACGCTCGGCGGCGACATCTACTGGAGCTCGGACACCTTTGCCGCTTTACCTAAGCATCTGCCTTTCCTTCATGAGCCTCTTACCGCTACCTCGTGGGCAAAGATCCGTTGGGCATTCAACGTCGTCACCTACAGTTACTCCATGACCTTCTATCACTGGAACGAATGGGAGTACCTTATCGACTGGTGCGCGCTGCATGGCGTCAACTTCCCACTTGCAATCGGTGGACAGGAGTTCGTCTGGCGCGCAGTGTATCGCGACTTTGGTCTCGCGGACGCGGACATTTACGATTGGTTCTCAGGCCCTGCGTTCCAGGCGTGGCAGCGAATGGGCAACCTGCACTCTTCCTGGGACGCGAATTTGGAGAAGCGCCCTGTCACAGGCAACTGGATCGATGCTCAGTGGGACCTGCAACTCAAGATCGTCTCCCGCATGGTTGCGCTGGGCATGACGCCTGTTCTTCCCGGCTTTGCGGGCTTTATTCCACCCGCACTCCACGACGTGCTCGGTGGCAAAGTTCTCCATGCTTCGCAGTGGGATACTCTCCCTGTTGAGTACACCGAGGATGTGCGTACTTTGGCTCGTCATCTGGCTCACTGGTCTGACCATCGCTTCAGACTGCACTGGAGGCGATTTGGCCGACATTTGCCACCGTCCAGGAGGCATTCGTCAAGAAGCAGTACGAACTCTATGGCAACTGGACGTCGCACTATTATGCACTAGACCTCTGGAATGAAATGGAGCCATCGTCCCTCGAGCTCGACTACCTTGAAAACTCTACGCGCTCGGTCATCAAGAGCCTGCGTGCTGTGGACTCAGAGGCTGTATGGGTCATGCAAGCATGGTGCGTACATTGTAGACATACTGACGCAGCACTTACACTCGTCAGGCTGTTCGTCGCTGCTCCGTATTGGAATGCGACCAACATCGCCGCAGTTCTCGCCGGCGCAAAAAAGGATGAATTGCTTGTGCTAGATTTGTTCAGCGAGGCTGTCCCAGCTTGGGAGCTCACGAGCGGGTACAACGATCACCAATGGACTTGGAACATGCTTCACAACTTTGGTGGTGGACAGGTTCGTCAGCCCCGCGTTTTCTTGTCGACTTTCACGAACTGCAGCCACTAGAGTATGTATGGCGACCTCCCGCACTGCGCTATCGAGCCACTTCGCGCACTCCAGGCCCATCCCGACACGCTCGTTGGCCTTGGCATTACGATGGAGGGTATCAACCAGAACGAAATCGTGCGTGCGGGATCATGTTTCGTGGTGCAATGCTCATACCAAGTATAGGCCTACGAGTTTATGCTTGATGTTGCGTGGTCCACCGCGGCTCTTGACGTCGCAAAGTGGGTGCGGAGATATGCCACCCGTCGCTACACACTTGGCAATCACACACCAGCGCAGAAGACCGCAGCGGCACTCGTTCAACAAGGATGGTCTCTCCTCCGGTCCGTTCATTGACACCAGGCGTATCTTTTTGCTGATATTCTCCCAGCGAGTCTGCATACGGCAATCCAAAGCCGAACGTCATGGGCGCGAGCATTCACTCAATCTTTGAGCTCTTGCCGAACGTCACCAACATCGACGACCGCACTATTGTTCTCCCGACAATCCCGTCGTACGAACCTGTTGACGTTGTGCGCGCATTTGTGCAGTTCAACGATGCCGTGCACAAGGACGCTACGCTGCTCGAAAATGCGCCGTTCGCGTACGATTACACCGATCTCACGCGGCAGGTGCTGGTAAACGCGTTCATCCCGCAGTACCACGCGCTTATTGGCGCCTGGAATATGTCTGACGTGGTGGGCATCAAGGAAGCTAGCGCGGAAATGCAGAAGCTGTTGACAGACCTCGACGATGTGCTCGCGACGAACAAGAACTTTTTACTCGCAAACTGGGTCAAGGGTGCACAGCAAGTGTCGAAAGTCTTGCATTGGTGTACACACGACTGACGATACTGCAGATCGTGGAGTGACGGCAGCGCCGCCGATGCACATTTCTTCGAATTCAATGCGCGCAACCAGATCGGCGTATGGGGTCCTGCGGACCACGTGCCATGGGCACTTGACCGCTACGCTGCGTGCGTCTCGTTCTCTTGCTTCATATTTTTGCATGTTCTGACACTCATATAGGAAGCAGTGGCACGGTGTCGTAGGGGACCTTGACGCCAAGACCTGGTCGCTATTTGCAGAGTATCTTGCCGCGCACCCGCCGAGTACTTACAATACGACTGAGTGGTTCTACGCTGCTCTCGAGGTCGAACGTGCGTGGGAGAAACGGGTGTGGGGAACGCAGGAAAACGAGACGTGGAGCACTGTCGGACAAATTGGCACCGTCATCGACAAGGTGTGGGCTTCGTGGAAGCCTGTACTCGAAATCTACTACAATACTACGTTCTGAGTTATCTTCACGCGATAACGTAGCAACTACCAATATGACAATCACGTTCTGATTATATTCAGCATATTGGCACGCACGAATCTGGGTGTGTCAGTCTTCCCGCCCGGTGCGCTCGAGCTAGAGGACCGTAATGCCCTTAACTAGCAAATTTTTTATGTTTCAGGGGATGAGATGAGTAAGCTAGTGGCAGCGACCGCGGATTCTGCCGTACACCTTCTCTTCCTCCGCATCTATGGGTGAGACGCTGGATTTTTCGCCGCTTTACCATGATGTGGATCAGCTTCTTCAAAGGCTCTGGAGCCATGGCCTTGCGCAGATTGGTAGCGAAGTCCGGTCTGTCATTCCCCCATTTCGCGAAGCAGGTTCTTACGCGCCGTGAAGCTATCCGGACTCCGCATGCAGCTTGCAGGATCTTCCAAACGCAATATTTGGAGTTTTTCAAAAAGCGTTGATTAGAGCTGCACAGAAGCACAACGACTGTCAACCGATTTCATGGCTGCCATCGGAAGTGTTGGGCCACATTTTCTCTTGGATTAGCGATCATCGCCATCGCGCAAGTCTAGCTTTAGTCTGTAGGCAATGGCGCACTGGAATAATGTCTTCACCATCAATATGGGACATTGTTTCATACAAACCTGAGGCCTGGACGACACCAGACGCTCTGGCGAAACTGCTGTCGCTCTCAATGGAATCACCGCTGCACCTCGACATTTGGCTTGGTAATCTCCATCTTAACAACGTGTTCGATGCCGTTCTTTCGGTTCTGCACAGGTGCAGCCGGCTGCGGGTTTCGATTACTGACGATTTCCCGCGCGAATCAGATGAAGAGGAAAAATTGATCCACGCGCTGTCCGGTCCGGCACCTATGTTGAGGTCATTGCGATTGATGGATCATCGCGGTCTCTTCAACTCGACATTTCAAGACAGTGTGCAGCTCTTTGGCGGTGAAGCGCCACTACTACGCGAATTTATGGCACAATGCGAGCTGTCTGCGCTTGCGTCCTCAGCGCCTATATTCTCAAACATCAGGCGCATGCTCTGGGCACCATCTACCATCATATTTCAAACTCAGGACTTGATAAAAATCGCGGAGCTTTGTCCACAAATTGAAGAGTTGAACCTGGACCTTGACGACTGGCTTTCTAGCGATGAATGCACCCAGCGGGTCACACTCCCAGCGTCACTACGAGCCTTGTTCATCGTAGTCAACGATTCTAGTGCGCCGGCTGAACGCTTGCTTCGCACAGTTCGGCACTCTGCGATACCAGTCGTCTGGGTTAAGTTTAACCAGCCATCCGTCTCTGCCTTCGATGGACACGTGGTCACTAGTATTCTCGAGCTTAGCGGAGGATCCTCTGTATCCGAGGTCACCGATGCAGACAGGTTCATAGTCCGTTCGATGTCGTTTGAATCAACCACACACCAGGATCCGGCTTTGAATATCTTCATGTACAGTGAAGACACGGAACTACATCAGCTAGTACCAGGAACCGGTCCTCACTTCGGGAGCGAGCGAATTTGGAGCGAACGAGCAATTATTGACATCAGCAAGGATTTAGAGCTCGAACCGACAGTCTTCGCTCACGTCGTCCGTCTCTACATAACGGAGCTAGCGTTCGACATGGACTTCGTTGGAAAGCCACTCCCATCTCTTCCGATGCTTCTTCATCTAACAATCTATACCCTAAGAGCTGTTTCACATCGACCTGAATCAGACAACACAAGCGGATTCATCACCGCGCTGTACCCGACCCCGATGGACTCACATCACATCCTACAATGTCCATCGCTTCGCACGCTGAGAATAGCGGCGAGAGTCCCTTTCGTGCTCCTGGACGTCGCCACGCGGCTATCAGCAGACATGGTGGTTGCCTTCATACGACGCTATCTGCGATACGACTCCAAGCAGCTTCAGTGCCTCCACTTTAATGGAGTTGAGATCATCGTGGTCGATCCGCTCGACCTACAACAGATGTTCGATCTTGCTGAAGATGTTGATTTTAGCCCTCTCGTTGTTGCATGGAGATTTAAAGGCGAGAATTTGCTCCACTGGGACTAATTCTTGCCTATCCCTTCCATGGCCTCTTTGTGAAATGGCCTCTTTGTATCCACACTCTGTGTGGCAGTCTCCCAATGGAGTTTACTGCACATCAGATGGTTCATTTTAGCGAGGCGACTGAACCAGTGTGAATGCGGCGCACGACGCTGCCTTATCGAGGGACGGCGCAGTGATTAACATACTGTATTGTTAATTGAAGACACCTACTCGCTCACAGTGAGCCAGGTATGTAGATTCTACCAACTCCATTAATCGAATATCAATGATAAACCAAGGACACTGCTCGCCTGTAAACACCCTATGTTTATTCAGATAGACAGGGCCGAGAATTTGCATAACAACAAGCTTCGCGAAGTCAGTGGACACTCCAATCATATCTATGTGCGTCATTGATTACATCGGCATTTCTAAAATATCAAGGGTGAAGTCTGTTCCGTGTTGGTCTTGAGACGTCGGGGTTTATAACCGGACACGGCTTGTCCTCCTATTCCCCGGCGACAATTTAATGCAGTATCCGGGCGAGGTTTCCGCAATTCAAAATGCCATCCGCGTCGCCATTCGCAATGCCTGGGTAGAAAGCGAGTACAACGCTCAGCGAGAGGATAGGTAAGCTTGAGATTAGAGTGAAATCTTGTCGATGAACTTTTCGTACTGAGCTAGACATGTTCCAGTTTTCCGGATGGGAACTCGAATTTTCATTCCATTCAATCAACCATTTTGGAAGTCGTACAATTGGAACTGCAAGAGCTAACTCGTGCACACAACGCCAGTCAGCCGTTCTATCGCTTACCCGTCGAACTACTTGCGGAAGTGTTCGCACGAATACCAATACAACAAAGACTACTCCCTGCACTCGTTTGCAAAGCCTGGTGCCAGGCGATGTTTTCCTCGCCGCGCATTTGGAACATCATACGCTGGGATTGGGACACGTACGAGTCTACGGCGACACTGGCTAGACTTCTAGAGTTGTCCGCCGAGTGCTCCCTCCACCTTGACATATCGATCGGCGCGGAGGGGCGCGAATCGATTTGCGAACTTCTTGAAACGAATCTGCATCGCTGTGTTGAGCTACGTGTTTCGTTTATAGAGCCTCATCCATCTGCCACCGTCTGCGCCAGGTTGACATCCACCTTGTTGGTACCTGCCCCTCGCCTGCAGCGGTTCTACCTCTTCGACATATGGAAGACCTTTAATAATGGCATGGATGGCACGACACGACTCTTCAACGGGGATGCGCCTGCGCTAACGCTCGTAAAGCTACAATGCGACTTGAAGGCGATGCAATGGTCTGGAGACGCCTTACAACATGCGCAGACCGTTATGTTCTCACCATCGGGCCACTTTGCGCGCGAAGATCTAGAAACCTTGGCGGTGCTTTTCAGGGGAGCGGAAGCTATCACCGTCGATGTGGATGATTGGTACGAGGTTACGAGTGGACAGAATCACCACCTGCCACCTGTGCAATTTACGCCAACGCTGCAAACATTCGTTGTCTTGTCCAACAACGAAGGAGGATTCGGAAGGTCAGTTCTCAGAAACGTGCATACCACAAACATACCATTTGTATGGCTGTGGTACAACAAGCATGCGGTCGACACGAGTGATCCGGCCGTGATCGACATATTGACGCATCGACATATCCTTCCCGAACCATCGCAGACAGAGAAGCCGGATGATAATGAACGTATAGGTTCTCGAAGAATCCACTCGTTCATTCCGCGGACCATTTGTTTGGAGTTTGCAACCGTCGAACGGTATCCGCTCCAACTATACCTGTATGAACAGGACGTGGAAATTCGTCGACATACGCGGCATAGCCCTACGCTGCCAACTACTCGACCGCCTTGCTCAATGCGTGTAGCTCTCTACATTGGCAATGACACCCCGATACAGCCAGGTCTGTTCGCACACGCGACCAGGATGTACCTCACAGAGACTGTCATCAGCGCCGAGACGATTGGACATCCTCTACCGGAGTTTCCGTCGCTCATTTCGCTCACTATATACACACTCAAAGCTACCTCACACAAGATCTCGCACGTATACAGTGCATTCATCTCAGCTTCGGACGAAGTAGCAAAACAGCGCCGTGTGGCGTCTTTGTCTTTGAACGCGCCGGCGGGTTTGCACTCGCCTAAGCATCGACTCATATGTCCGCAGCTAGAGCTCGTCCACATCGCTGCACGGGCATCTGCTTCATGGTCGACACCTCCAACGCGCCTTACGCCTGAGACCGTACACGCATGCATCTTGACCTATCTCCATTACAAACGGCCGAGGCTCGTCATGCTGCAACTGAGCGGCATTGATATGCTCGTTGTGGAGCCCATGGATCTGGAGCTAATGCTTTCCCTAGCAGAGGAGATCGTTTGGGATGACCGCTGTGTTAGCAGCAGCTACTCATCGAATGCAACATTCAACTGGCTCTAGCTGTTGATAAAGAATACACGAAAGATGCATTCTTCATATTGTATATTGTTATTACGAAAGAATCGGTATGCTCAGCTGCTCGTCCGGGCTCTGCCGTTTCCTGCTTGACCTCCTACCGTCACGTCACGGGTTGGCCCCTTTGAATCCTTCGCTAGCCACTGTGCCTGCGCGCTTACATAAAGAATCATCAATGCAGACATTTTCCGGCAGAAGGACCAATCACTCCATTCAGCAGGCGTTTCCGTGCGGGAACGTCCCTGAGGGTGGAAATTTAATCAGGATACAGACGAGCGAAGCCACGCTTTCTGACAGCGCTCGTGCTTCTTTTGATGATCTACCTATAGAACTGGTTGTCTGCGTATTTGGTCATGTACCAATGTCGGACCGTCTAGCCATCGCGCTGGTCTGCAAGAATTGGAAGCAGGCCATGTTCAAATCACCTGAACTATGGCGCGTCATATCTTATACATCGGGTGACTTCCAATCACCCAACGCACTCGGTCAGCTACTGCAGCTTTCAGAGTCAAGCCCACTAGACTTGGACGTCAACATTTCGGGTGATGACTGCACCATGGTATGCGACAACGTCAGACGCGCATTGCATCGTTGCGTGCGGCTACGGATGCACTTGAAGAGCAGCTTCATTGCAGAGGATGGCGAAATAGACATCACGCGCACGCTCACATCCGTTCCCGCCCCGATGCTCCGAACTTTTATCCTCGTGGACATCGATGGCAACTTCAACCCGGAACGCAGCAGTGACATACAGTTGTTCTCCTCCGTAGCTCCGATGTTGCGCGAGATAAAAATGCAAGGCGACATTGAAGACTTCCTGAGCTCGAGCGAGGTCATCCGCCCCGTGCGATTTGTGCGATACAGGCACCTGTGGAACTTTTCATGGGACACCATTCCGTTATTGTTCAGAGTTCTTCCGAATGTCGAGGAGCTCACGTTTCAAGTCAAATATTGGGAAGTGGAGGACTTCATATCGTCTCCTTGGAGCGAACTTTATCCCCCGACATCGCTTCGAACATTGAAGGTTCTTGCGGACGACGATGCCGCTCACGCTCGCTCAATTGTGCAGAGACTCCATCGCGTACCACTTCAAGCTCTTGTTGCACGCTATGGTCGGCGCGCCACATCCAAAAATGACGGCATGATCCTCAACGAGTTATGTGCGGTACCAATTCCGCTGGCATCCGCTCGCGTGGCCTTCGTTGCTCGAACATTTCTGTTTGAGTTCTCAACAAAGACACACGGGAAGCCAATGAACATTCAGCTGTTCGATGAGGACGTCGAGCTACATCGCCCTGTCGACCCCGGTACGATCGTTGGCAGGCTCGCAGAACCGACTCAGATGAACTCGCGCGTCATGCTCGAGGTAGGGCGAAGCGCAAATCTTGACAGCTCGCTTTTCATCCACGTAGTCCGACTGTACCTTACGGAGACTTCCGTCACATGGGTTGGATCTCAGCTCCCCCCACTACCCGCCCTACAGCACATGACGGTGTACACGACGAAGCAGAGATCGTACGCATCTCACATCATTGTCAGCGCATTCGACTCGTACCCGCCCATGTCGAAAGAGACTATTTTTCCGATCACCTGCCCGTTGCTACAGACCCTTCGCATCGGTGTGCGGGCATTGGATGACGAGCCGGCCATCAACATCCGTTTTACACCAGAGATGGTTGGGGTCTTCATGAGCACTTACCTGCTCTATGGCTATTCAACTCGGAAGCTAGTGCGGCTTGAATTCTTTGGGGTGGAGCTTGTGGTCCTCGACGCGATGGGCCTAAAGAACCTGCTTGACTTGGCGGACACGGTCGAGTGGGACCAACGTCACCTCGCTTCAAAATTTGACACATCCTTTCATCCAACATGGGTATGAATGTACATTTAAATCATGATAGGGTTCAGAATGACCAGTTGTTACACATCGCACGGTTTTGCTTATCGCGGCTCACCTCCCCCCATGACCAACGGGAATTGGTAACAGTCTCATCTGCGAGTGTGAGCATGGTCGCACAGGTCCCAAGGTATCAACACATCAAGTTCCGCACCTACTAGCTCGATAATCTCGATCTGTTTAGCTTCAAATGAGAGAGAACCTCCGATGAATATTAAAATCATAGCTGGAGAGAGTCAAGGTTGCAGCCGAACGCTCCAATCCTCCCAACTGGCCGCGATAGTGAGTCTCTTAAGCGAAGGACACGTTAAAATAGACTGGTTTAGAGTGGTAGAAGTTTGGAAAGACGAGTGAGCGGGTCCATGGTGTATAGATGCCAGCTTTGCGAGCATACTCCACTAAATACACCGATATCATCGCCGCTCCGGTGATGATCTGGGAAGCTGTGGCGCAATCTTGGATCCGGAAATACTTTCCGATGCTCGACTCCCCTCGCTTAGCCTTCTGTACCGACTCGGACCTTCGTGGTCTCAACTCCCCGCCTGCTCACTTTCTGCTGCGCTACCCTAGCCTCCTTCGATCAGATTTTCCGGACTTATTGGTTGGGATAGCAGAGTACCTCGTACACAGCCGCGACGGAGGTTATGAGTTATCGCGCGAGTGGATGTACTAGCACACGCAATTGCACCTCAAGCCACAGGCCAGCCTTTACTCGAGAGCTGGGTTCTGTCCCTGAAGAAGAAGTAGATTAGAGCCGGGTGTGGATGGGCAATCTTTCCTCTCACATGAGGCCCGCAAAATCTCAGCAAAGATAGTGCGAAGCGTGTGTAGCGGATTCTATTGTTTAGGTTCCGTAGATATAAAAGCCGTCGGGACCATTTGTATTTATTTCTACCTACCGAATACAGGACGTACCCCCCCCCCGCGAAGCCAACCATACGAAGCAAACACCCGTATAGGAGAGAGTAGCTCTTCCTACAGTGTGACCTTACTTGAGGGTGACGCCATTCGTTACCGCGGAAGATATGGCGGTTCTTCCCAATTAGTCACTGCCATGCACGTTCTTCGCGACCCTGCATGATACGGCTTACGAAGTCGGACTTCTTCGAAGACGCAGAACGGAGGCGCAGTAAAGCTAATATGGTGGGGATTAGTTGGACAATGTATGTACACGACGCGGCATCGCTTGGCGGAGGTTTACGCACATCACGTTGTCGTAAGCGATATGAGGCACAAGAAGCCATAGATAAAGGGGGGAGATGATCAGATCAACTGCATTTCTTCTCAAAAGCGTAGCCCTTGAAAACGTGAGCATGACAGCTGCACTGGAACTGGAACAGTCCGTGCACACCGGCGCAAGTCCGACGTGCACGGTCCCGAATTCCAATCGCACCGATCGCACGCGCCTGTTGGCTTAGCTGATTGTGCGCGGCACCGTTGCTCTGTGTTGTCGGCAGCCCCTGGTCACGTTGCCGTTGTGAAATGGCTGTCGCTTCCTTTCCGCCCAATCGTGATCCCAGAAGACCCTGAGCCGTGTGAAGGGTGAGACTGCGGCCAATTTAGCCAACTGCTCGTGTCGACAGCGCAGAGAGCCATCTTTCTACGACGAGAGAGGCGAGCCGGAACACGGTGCGCTCATGCTCACGTGACCGGCCCTCGCGAGGCGCGTGCGAAAAATGTCCGGTTTTTGGTTGCCGCCGGGGTTCGCTCGCGCAAGGGCGCGGCGGGGGGTTTTG
The DNA here is from genome assembly GCA_020744175.1 of Auriculariales sp. MPI-PUGE-AT-0066. NCBI lineage: Eukaryota > Fungi > Basidiomycota > Agaricomycetes > Auriculariales > Auriculariales sp. MPI-PUGE-AT-0066. The sequence continues at coordinate 161,524 of JAGTJP010000016.1, forward strand.
GATCCGGCATTCGCTCGCCTTTTGTTCCGCACGGTTCGACCAACCTCTCGCTCCGCTGTCGCGCTGATTATCGCGGCCGGCGACGACCCCCCCGCCCGCTCGCCCCCGCCCACCGCGCGCTGCACCGACCGACTGCAGCTAGGATTATAATCGGGAATTTTCTGGCTGGGATAATCCGGCACCACACTTCTGGAATTTGACGGACGACAACGACAGGCTTCCGCATACACACTGACTGCGACTACGACTACGACGATGAGCTCGAGCGCAGGCAGACGCACTAGCACCCACTTTGCGGTCCAGCGCCAGACTGATGCGCTGCTCGAATTCGAGACTTGTGCGTTGTAATTCCAAGTAAATGTGGCCCGCACTCAAATGCTCAATGCCGTCGATTTTCAGTTAAACGCAAGTATCTTGGTATCAACAAACACATCACAAAGTACGGCTGGGCAGTTTAGTCCGAGGATAACCTGATTAAACGGGGTTGTGCAGGTTAAACTCGACGCTGTCCGTGCGAATCGAGGCGCTCAACGCCCAGCTGTCCGAACTTGCCGTCGAGAATCTCCAACTCCGCGCACAGAATATTCATCTCAGCGGCCAGCTTTCCCGGGAACGCGAAAAGACGCGGCGAGTGCTGAACGATGCTGAGGCTGCGGTACGTGTCCTTGTCGTCTTTCTTTCGCACGCTGCTTCCCTCGACCAGTTTAGTCTGAACCCGCACGCTCCCCGCCTGATTCCCTGTTCCACCTTGCGCACTATCTGCGCTACATTTTCGCTCGGGTTTCCCCCCGCGGAGTCTTTAGCTACGAACGGATGGTCGCCCTATCGCACTAGATTGGGCATTACACTGCCGAACACGTGTTGAGCTCGTAATTCTGTCCCGATTATGCTCTTTCAAGCGACCTGTCTTCCCGTTCACCGTTTGTTTTGCTTACAGGTTGCTGAGAGCAACTGGTGTTCTACGTTCATTGTCGCGCTATCGTTGCCCTCGGCACCATTTGACTATACTTCCCTTCACTGCTACTCAGCCCGCCCGTCATGCCCCGTGACCATTGCCTTTGACGTCCCGCTCCCGTGGTCGAAAACGTTCGGCATCTCATCGATTTCATTTCTGCTACTTTTTTGTGTTCATCAACCAGTGCTAGTGCCGTTCCTTATGCGCACGTGGTTGTCTTTCTTCCGGTTTAACGCGACGAAACTGGATGCCTCGTGTTCCCCTGTCCGCCCCGAATTCTTCCCTGATTGATTGCCGTTTCTACCCTGGTCAAGTCGCGTCCCATCGCCAGCGTCGTGTTGAAACGACGACGATCATGGCGCAGGGCTACCTGCCACTATCGTTTCGCCCTTTCATCTGCCGATCGCCGAACCCGTTCATAGACGTTGATTCAAAGGCTAACATTGCCATAGACCGTCGGCCTGGCTGCGAAACTAGGATCTTTACGAGACGTTTATGGCATCGAACGCGGACCACGTAAGTGGGCATTTGTTCAGATCTGTTCCCACGAGATGCTCACCTGCGATTGCAACCGCGCTCTTCGACTTTCCAATCCAGCAACGCCTGTCTCGCCTCCCCGCAAGGCGCCCACCACGCTTCCCCGTGCCCCTGGCGCGTCGACGCCCCCGCCCGCATCAAAGTCTCCAAACCCCCGACTTTCTGCGCGCTGCCCGAGCAAGACGAGCTGGGCAGCTTCACCGATGCCGCACCGTCGTGCAGCGAGCGCGAGGACCTCCCACCGCGCCCGGGCTCGCGATGCGACATGGCGTTGGGCCCGTCGCAGCAGCTGCAGCAACAACAATCTTCGAACGCCGGCCCGATCCGCACGGCCAAGACGTCGTCCAAGAGCCGCACCGTGCGCCGACAGAGCGGTCTGATTACGGACATGATGCGCGACGACCGCGGGCAGCGCGACCGGGCGGCGGCGCTGGGTGTCGCGCGGCTGCCGACCCCGACAAGTGCCGAGGAGATGGATATCAGCGAGGCGCATGCTGCCCCGCCGCCTGTGCTGGCACCTGCCCCGGGATCGGCGTCAGACTTCGATGCGTTTGTGGTGATGACCACGCCGGAGCGGAAGCGCAAGGCGGCGCGACGGTTGTCGGGTCCGACACCGTCGCCGAAGAACTCGCGCAACGTTGAGCAGGACTATGTGGATGAGGAAGAGCAGATCGACTATGGGCTCGTGCTTGGACGCGGTAGTCCGTTGACGGAGACGGAGACGGAGACTGAGCCTGAGCCTGTGAAGGATGAGCGCGTGCGGGTGGAGCGCGAACGCGAGATGGAGCGCGAGGCGGCGCGGCGGGCGGCGCGCAAGCGCGAGAAGGAGGATCGCGCACGCGAACGCGAGGAGAAGAGCAAGGAGAGGGAGCGCGATGAGAAGAACAAAGAGAGGGAGCGACTACGCGTCGAACGTGACCGGCTACGCGAGCGCAAGAGCGCGGAGCGGCTCGAGCAGATGGAGAAGGAGGAGCTCGCGCCACCGGTTTCAGCTCATGCTGCTGCTGCTGCGCAGGTGCTGCCGCCGGTGGTCAAGGACGTACCGCGCGTCCCGTTCGGTGGGTCCCACCTCACGCCTCCGGGGGAGGTTTGGACTGACGGTCTGGCTCTCGCGTCCGCAGAACCCGTGACGAACGCAACCGGCGCGCTTGCACCCCCGACAATGCCAGTAAAGAAACGCTCAATCCCCAATTTGATTTCACCGCCGTCCGTAGCACCGACGATGACCACTACGACTCTCAACGTGCCCGCGACGCTTTCCAGCATGCCGACCAGCCAGCCCGTCGCCAAACCCAGCCGTATTCCCGGACTGTCTCTCGTGGTTAACGGCATTGCATCAGGCACAGGCCCCCGCAGCCCCACCGACTCAGTGCTCGTGCTGCCAAGCATCAGCCTCCCTGTGAGCCGGAAGGCGGAGCGGCTGCACGTGCCCGTGACGATTGAGCGCGAGCGGAGCCGGGAGCGCGAACTGGCATCGACTGAGCGCGCGCGCACGCCGCCACCCGCTCTTGAGTCTACGTCTGTACCCGTCCCCGGCTCGGTAGTCGAGGACGGCCGCACGCGCCGCGTTAGGAGCAGCGTCAACTATGCTGAACCCAAGCTCAACACGCAAGTCGCGGCGCGCCCTTTCTCCCATCTTGAGCACGCATGCTGATCACTTCTTTTTTCTCGCTTTCACAGCAAGATGCGCCGACCGGACCCTACGGAAGGCGGTCCTGCGTGGCCACCCACGTCGCGTAGGAAGAAGTCGGGCGCTGCGACGGTGTCCGCGTCAACTGCAGGTGGTGAGCGGGTGCGCGTCTCCAGTGCAGAAGAGGCCCCGCGCGAAGATGCGGAGGGCTCGTCTGATGATCCGATGGCGAGCAGGCGGCACACCATTGCCATTTGAACGCGACTTGTTTATCAACGCTCCGACGGTCTACTGATTCATCTCGTTTCTGTCGTGCTGTTTATATCACCCCCCTCGTATGCTTGCTCGATTATTTATCGCCCTGTCCCCGCTCTACTCTCGTTTGTCGATCACCGGTCCTCTCCTGTTTGCCCTACCACATCCGTTCGCCTGCTGCCCAGTTTACACCAAAAGCGAGTCGATCTCGTCTTCCGCCATTCTCAAACTGCGCTTTGATGCCCATTTCCCTAGCTCCATCCGATCTCACGACTAGCGATGCTTCGCTCACGACCGACTCGCTCTGTACTGTACATCTTGCTATCCTTCGACCACTTCTCCCCTCGTACATGACGACCCTATTTTACTCCCACTGCTTTCGCTGTATACGTTACCCCCCCCCCTCTTCTCTCGTTTCCTCTGCTCCCCATCATTTTGGCGCGCTTGCTCCCGCTGCGGAGGGTTTGGATCCTCCTCAGCGTTGTTGCTTGTGCACTTGAGGGTAAATAGATGATCACCAGCTCCCTATTCTAGTGACCAAGGGCCTTCGGTGAAGCGTTTCCAAAGATCGTCGCGTTCATTAATGATTCTGTCATCCACACGCGGCCTCCACGGTGTGGGCGGCGAAGTAGATATCCATCTCAATTGTTGTACTGGGCCCACCCCGGCTGTACCATAATGACCCTCGCCCCGAGGATTTGCAGGACGCTGCGGTGGAATTTTCCAAGGCTTAGTCTCGAGGCCGCTGGCTCGAAATGACCAAAGCCCGATCATGAGCCTTTGACGATCCTGAACCGTCAGCCGTTTATCTGCGGCAATCACGTCGTGTTCGAGGCGGAGAGTGTAGAAGTACGCGTGAGCTTGTAGGTATTGGTCCTCTTGCTCTTTCGCAGCCACGAGGAAAGCCACCGGGTCCGTGCCCTGTTGAGCCATCATATCGCACCATAAGTCTCTGGCCCTGGTCATCGGTGTTCGCTCGTGGGCGTCCGGTGGGTCTGTTTCAGCCCAACGAGAGGCCGTTCTGTGCAGTGCAACGAAGTTGATGCCTGGTATGAACTTGCGCTCGCATGTTTCGACAAGCGAAAATAACCAGTCGAGAATCCATCTCGCGTCCTTGGGATTGTCATACATGTGTAACACGGCTGCAACGCCAACGAGTCGGCGACACTTGCTCTCGGAGGAGGGCGACTCTCTGTATGCTAGGAACGAGATTGGACTACAGATGTCAGATATGTTGACCGGTCAACGATGTCCGAGTTTATCGAGACATACTCCACATCCATGTACCACATGAAGCTGCGAAAATCTTCAGGGTCGTTGTGAAGCTCAACGTAGTTTACACCTTGCTGAGATTTCATCGGTCAATGTCATTGTCTACAGTCGCCACCACCGTTGCACACCTGCTGAGGAAGGGAGAGCATGGCTCGGAGCGCCGGACAAAATTTGATCAGCCTTGATCTAGATATACTCTGTCGAAAACGATACGAGTGAGTAAATTATCGCGCTTCGGCCTGTGTGTGGCAGCTGACAGACCTGAAACCTAGACCCGTGGTTGATCACATCCACACAGCCAACATCGCACCGCTGTATGTCGAGAGACTCGCTGTGCTGAAGAGGGTCACTTGATTCCATAGCCGGTTTCTCGGAGGCAGGGACGTGTGGCGCAGGATCAGCACAGCAGGCGAGAAGGTCAAAGGGCGTCTGCGCTGCGACTCCGGATGCAAATAGCTTCACTTGTGCTCCCATTGTCGTGCAAGCGCGGGACATGGCCAGCACTACTTCATTCAAACCTTTCGATTCATTCAAACCTTTCGATGAGCGCAAACTTGGTCTTGCCATTGAAATCGCATGGAATCAAGCAATGAAATTCGCGGATGAGGAAGCAAGGTAGATGATGCAGTCTTTAGGGTTGCGGCGGCTGAACAACTCGCAACGATCTTCAATTAGATATCCGGATCCTCGATTCGCAATTCTGGACGCAGCGAATTCAATCCTGGATGCGGTCCATGCAACAATCGCCGCTCTTGCTTCGGCCATGAACCGGCAACGCGATGCAACGCGTCAGCTACCAGTGGAGGTTCTCGTCGACATATTCTCTGAGATCCCCGTCAAAGATCGGATTTCAGCGGCACTTGTGTGCAAGAGGTGGAACGAGGTGGTTTTCTCGTCGCCCAGGATATGGTCAATCGTTTGCTTTCGTCTCCCAGTGATACCTACCAAAAGCCGCGCAGACGCTGCAGCCATGAGCGTTAAATCCCCAGTCGCCATGGAACATGTCTTGCGTCTTTCGAAGAACTCCAACATCTGCGTTGAACTAGTTGCCTCTAGCAACAACAACGGAAGTGTCGCTTGGGACCAGGTGTTCAATCTTCTCAGTGGACACCTACATCGTGTTGTTGGCCTACAAGTCTTTGTGTATCAATATCTCGCAGCGATTGAAACTGATGCCTTTGTGCGTCTCCTCTCGACAGCGGCACCCCATCTGAGGACATTTAATCTCATGACCAACCAACTGCCAGCGTCATTGCACCTGTTTGATGGCGCCGCCCCTAATCTGACAGACATTGAGCTGGATGGGAATCTATTGTTTCTCGCCCAACCAATCAATACATTGGATAGTGTGCGCAGTGTTTCGCTACAACACTCGGAACCAGCTTCTCGGGAACTTATTGCCAACATATTGGCTCGCTTCCCACGCGCATTCGACCTATCCATAACTGTTGAAGCCTGGACGGACGAGAGCTCGACCTCGAATTACAGTCTTCTTCGACCAGCACGTGACCTCTTCAACTTCGACATAGACGTCACTGGATCCCATTCGGCTGCCCAATCGGTGCTCGACTGTGTTTATTGGCAGGATCTTCCAGTTGTGACGGTCACTAGCAGTAGCGAGGTTGCAGATTCCCATCTGTCCTTCGATCGCGTATTCGAAGACAGTATGAGCGACGAGCCCAGCAAATGTTGTAAGACCGCAGTGATCGACTGGGAATCGCGTGCCACACCTGACATCATCAAACGCGGTCCGCACGTGGTTACATACGACATCGATCAAGAGATGACCTCTCGCGTGACCAGAATCACAGTTGGCGGTCCACTCAAGGCCGTTGACAAAGACCGTACTTTCAGGTACTGGCGCAAGCCTGTGCCATCCTTACTTCTCGCCAATACGAGCAGGTTATACTTGCACGAATTTGTGTTCATTCCCGAGCTGTACGAACACGTACTCCCAGCTACACCTCTCCTCGTCGACCTCACGATATGGATCATGTCCCCGACTCATCATCAGAATGACTATGGCCTCAGTGCATTCAACGAGGTGAGAATTTACCACGCTCGTCGAGGGCGGCAGCCTGAAGTCTCTTATCTAGAATCCTCCCACTACAAATTGGCGATTAAAATGCCCCAAGCTCAGGAGACTTACTATTGCAGCTAAATACAGTGACTGGAGGCTAAAGCCTAAGCCTCAACTTACCCCGATCATGATATGGAACTTCGTACAGAAGCATCTGGAGTATGAGGGCAGCCACCTTGAGAGGATCGACATAGTCGGCATCACGCTCCATGTGACCACTGCACAGGAGCTAAGTACTATGCTAACAATGGCCGAGACGACAACAACGGATTATAGATTTCTGTGGTGGGCTATGAATCGCTTGGAGGCCAATCGCGCGATGTGGCAAGCCTGGTCATCTTGATTTGCAATGCCGTTGTATTGTTATTAAGATGGCTAGGAGACTGTGGAGCTGTCTCTACAAAATAGACGGTGTCTTATTTAGAATGTCGCGCTGTTTAACCAATTCCATCACCTTACTCCAAATCAAGCGTACGCTGCAGGTTTGGGAGATGAAAATGTCTGCGCGGTAACCGTAACTGGGAGATGCAAGATTTTACTGCACGGACCACGTGGTCTCCATTGGAAATGCTACGAAGATGGCTGGGATAGGTTGAATGGGGGCAGATCGAAGCCAATCGACCTAGGCCTACTCGCATTCGCTGGGCGTGTATATGAAATACACGTGCGTGTAAATATCCGTCTGCTGTGGGTCCTCATATAAGGGCCTATATTATCGTGATATAGTCTTGTCATTTGTTTCACCGCGGGCATTGATCGGAGGAAGGGAGCAGTTTTCTGGTCGGAAGTGACCACCCGCCGTCGCTTGCGAGAAAACAGAAGGCAAATCCCGCCTATTTGGCCAACAGAATGTGATTAGATGAAGCTGGCAAATCAATTTGATTTGGTGCCGACCAAAAAGGTGCTTTGAAGGTTTGGCGAAGAGAAGTGGAAAGCGATGACATGGTCTGCGGTGACAGGATCACCGATCATAATTTCTAGCGATAAATTTGTTAGATACACAAAGCGGAAGAAGCACAACGCAGTCACGGGCAAACAGTTCTCGTTTGTTGGCTGACAACGAAACGTACATGTATCCTTCCACGCCGTGCTCCCTCGTACTATTCGTCGTCCTCGATGACGGCTGTCAAGTCACTGGGCAGTGCGAACTTTTGAGCTCGTGCTATTGACTGCTTCAGAGTCGGGACGGCCCTTCCGGGGTCGTTCCACGCTGAGCAGCTTTCGTGAAGGTTCGGTCCAGTGAATACATCCACGAGAGACGAGCAGGTAGGGGCCGATGACACCTTAGTCGCCATGAAACGATATATTACTGACCCGATGACGACTTGGTCACGCCTTGTGATGCACGGGGGGGGGGGACAGTTGAGCGTTGTGAGCGAAGGAAAGGAAGTGGTGAGACCAAGCACAAGGCAACCGTAGGTGAAATTCCCGCCCCTCAACCCCGCGATCACCTGGTCGAAGATTTTCCCATGAGCGAGAAGGAAGAGTTCCGTAATTGGCTGACGTCGTCCGCGGCCACGTGGCAACGACGGACAAGGCTTGCCCCGGGCGTGCCGCCGCGGTGAAGCGCCGTTCAATGCCAAACAGATGGAGAGCCTTGTGGCTGTGTGTCGGCGCATCCGATGGTTTCCCGCACAAGAATTGGTGAAGCTCTGGTTTCAAGTCATAATAGTATATATTGTGGCGTGTTGCTTCATGAAGCGCGTGGCTATGTTCAGCGCGCGGGTATAAAATCCAGATTCACGCTGTAGCCACCCAACCACACACCATCTCAACCCTTCTTCGTGACATCCTAAGCCAGATCATGAACAAAGCTGCATCCAAAAACTCGTTCGCTGCGCTAAGCAGTCTTAGCGCCGAGGCAGAGACCTTCTGTCCTCGGATGGTAGTCATAGCAGAAGACGGCTCGACCTGGCTGCGGTGCAAGCATTGCCAGTGGGTTGTGCGCCCGGAGGATATGGAGCACCACTCGAAACGTGAGTCCATACAGTATAAATCCTGTTCCCGTGCTGACGGACTACCTCAAACGGCAGAGTGGCAACCGTGCACCTCCTGCGCGGACGTGCCACCAGGATTTGACTACCTATGCTTTGGGCAAAAGCAGGAACTATGCAACGGACCATGTCGCGGGATTGCAGACAGGGCAGAATGGAAACGGCATATGGAGTTAAAACGAGTGCCCACGTTGAAGCCAACCACTTCCCAAAACCCTAAACTTCTCGCACCTTTTACGAGTACTATTAATGTACTCTTCTACGGAAAGCTTCCATACTATGCAACGAGCTCAACCCGCAATAATCGGCCGGTGACAACATCGGAAGCGTCTCTATACCTTCATGACACTTTGAATTACAGACAAGTGGCGCATTAGAGGCGCAGCTGACTGATTAAAAGATAGGAAGTTGAGTTTTAGCTTCCTCTCACCGCCGCTCATAGTTAGTAGCCAGTTGCTAAGTTTTGGACACATTTCCACCTTGCTATTCCGGAGCACTCGTGCAGCCAGACGAAAAAAGAGGCCAACAATCGATGACCTAATCAAAATCGGTAGTGGTGTACAGCTCAACGGCTGAATTCCGACATGCCCGTCACGACTCCTGCGTACCATATAGTGCCCCTGTCTGCCCGACTCCCCTGCAATATCATTATAATCGTTCAAGCCCACTTTAATCTGCCAAGAATGGTGCGCTCCGATTCGGATTTTGAAGCAAGGGCTGCGCTGTCTCGCGAGGCTCAGCTTGCGCTGGCTGGCTTCAGTTGTGGCAGTCTACGTCGCTCTATACATGTGCTTCTCTTTTAGCTTTATGCACTGGAGATCACGTCCAGAAGTTGATTTGGTTTGCTGGTCAGTGATTCGCGGCTAAGATCCCTTGCAACTGAATAGTCCGCGGCTATCAGGTGAATAGCGGCGGCAGAATGTCCGTTTTGGGCAAACTCAAAGCTGTGCGCGCGTCTAGCTTGACCATACAAGTTTGCCGTCCTGAAAATTTCATCCCCTGGCAACATCCCCTGGTCGCCTGGGATGGGACAGGGGTCAAGTCTTCCGGTTGGTCAACCATTGCATGCCTCCTGTTAGACGGCAAGGAGCGGCAGATTCTCCTTCCGGAGATCATTGGCCGTTCCCAACATCGTCTGGGGTTTGTGCTGTTGGCATCACGACCTTGCGAAGATGCCGTAGGTCCGTATCACCAACCTGGGTACGGCACCGCGCGCCCGCGCGCAGCGTCGAGCACGTCAATTCCAGCGCCGCCTGGCTTAGTTATGATCGAGCGGGGTCACGATGCGCGGGCCGTCCTATACGGATATGGTATTTCGTTGCGATCTATGCTCCGCACCCCTTGTTGTAGGCTCCACGCGTTGCAGAAGACTCCGATGCCTGCGGCACAAATGTGGATGTGCTATGTTTCGGATACATTGTGTGTATGTGCACTTGGGTGGCACTGCACGCGGTTTGCGCACCGGGCAACACCGCCTCGCGACCTTTGCCGTCCTCTCTTTTTTTCGCGCAGGAGACTTGATAACTGTCTGTGCCTAGACTTTGACATTGTCTTGCGCACGCGTCTTTCCCTCATCCCTTCCACTTCTTCCACTTTTTTACGCGCGTGAGGATGTCAGCGGGAAACGACCATGGCCGTGGCGTATCCAAGCTGCTGCGCATGATGCATAAGAAAGACAAGTCCTCTTCGTCGTCTATCGACCAGAGCGTTGGGCCTAGCAACAACAAGCACTCCTTTAAGGTTGAGCCCTTCACTTCAGGTCAATCGAGCGTGTCTGCGTCAGGCTCAGGCTCGGGCTCCGGACGAGCACCATTCAACCCTACTGCCAGCGCGCCAGCCGTCTTCTTGAGCGATCGAGAACGGGCAAGGTCTCGGACGCCACCCGCAACAACGACCTCTTTTGGAGTCGGTGCGTGATGATGCGCAGCGCAATGTGCAAGCTTTCGAGATTCAGGGGGCTGACCCTGACATTGGCGTGGACAGTATCGCTGCAGGATACGCGCAGGGCTGGCACGCCGCCTAACTCGTCTTATGCTAGGTCCAAAACGCCGCCAGCGCACCAGATGCACTTCCCGTATGTGCACGCGCAGCAGTCCCCATTGGACAGACTTGGTGAGTTGGCCCACTGTAATCTCATGATGCCAGCTCATGTACTATTACCCAGCTGGCCAGTATGCGTCCTCATCCAGACCACGGACGCCGCCAACTCAGGCCTCGTCATCGTGTGTGCCGCAAACTGCACCTCATCACCAAGCGACATTCTCTGTCAGCCGACCCACCTCGCCGCCACTGCCTTCATTCCCTTCATCCAGTGCTCCGCACCACACCACCACGTTTAGTCCGAGTAGTCTTGGTCCGAGCCCCAGCCCGGCACCCAGTATCTCTTCGAGATTGCCGCTACCAGGGTCGATTGCGCAGCCTGTACCGTCGCCGCTTGGGCAGACGCGTGCACAGACACAAACGACAACGCCACGAACCGCGCACTCGCGTCCAACTGCGTTTCATCAACCGACAGCACCTCCTGGATCTATGCTACCTCAGCCATTCGGGCCAGACGCTCATGCTTACAATCCCCATCCGTCTCCGCGCATTACGAACCTTCACGTCCCACAAGGACTCGGCCACCGTGAGTTGCTTCGCCACGCATCTTGTTCCGCGCGCGTTTCGCCGTGCCCGTATCGCGCACATATGTTGACCTGAGAATTCTCTTACTGCAGCTCCCGGCCTCGGCCACCAAATGAGCCGCTCGGTCTCAGAAGGCCATGATCCCACGTATCAGCTCCGCCCCGGTCTTAGCGGCAGCGAAATTGGGGCGTTCTCCGCAAATGCGCCTTTCGATGCCAATTCGCGACCGAACGCGGCTTTGACAGGGGTGGATGTTCACGTCGAACAGAGGGGTCGTACGCCGGCCCGCCACCAGCATCAACAACCGCACCAACAGTCGATTTCTCACCTATATGCGAATGCGGGGCTGGATGCATCTCATCAGCAGGCGCAGCACCATCGGCTGCAGTCCGTGCAGCACCAGCATCCACGGCGACACCCTCTGGCCACGTCGGATTCGAGCCCTAAATCTTCTGCGTCTGGCACGAGCTCCGAAACGCCACCGACCGGTGCAAGCTTCTTTGCGGATATGCGTGATCCATGGGCTGCACAAGACCGACTGCATGTGAGGTCGGACTCAGAGTCGGGTCGGCGCGGCAACTCAAGTTCGCGCACGCGATATCCGTCGGACGGCAAAATAACGCCCAGCTCGGCATCGTCCACACCTACTCCCGCGTCGGCATCGGCTGGAACACCGGCCTCAGCTTCTTCGAGCGAGCAGCTCCGGTCGCGTGCGTCGCCAGCATATGCTCCACCTGCAACTCCCCCGCCGTCTGGAGGGCTTCCGCAGACGCCGCCTGCACAAAAACAGTCATTTGGGCAGCCGCCTCATCAGGTGCACGTGTGGGAGGCTAGCGTCAACGTTCAGGCGCAAGCGCTTGACCGCGCTCCGACATCGAAGCGTGGACCTGTACCGGCGCACATCACGACTGTGTCGGCAACCCCTGCCGGTAGTAGTACAAGGGTGCAGGCGCCGACACCCAGTCAGGTGGCTAATGCACTCAGCCATAACTATACCTCGAGCTCGGAGGATGTGCCGGCTGGGAAGGGCAAAGCGCCGCTTGTTCCACCAGCATCATCAAGCTCTTCAACTGCCGTGCGGAAGATCAAATCGAAGCCCAGTATGACCATGTTCATTGCTATGGCAGGTCCGATGGGTGGAGGAGTAGCATTGGTCTCGGAGGAGCCGCCGAAGAAGCGAAAACCAGATGGGTTGCCTGCTGCTCCTGGGCCCAAACATCAGGCCACGCCCTCCCAGAGCATCAACGTCCTGGGACCCGCCATGGCCGCCCCGCCGGTTGGCTTCGGCGTTGCTGCACGTCGCCGTGTACCAGCTCCGGCTGCCCTACAATCTACATCTAGGGACATCGACACAGCTCTGCACACTCCACCGGTTACCGCGGCAACAACGAATACTCGTTCCCCACCTATGGCTGGCACGGCTTTTGCTAGAACGCCTCCTTCCTTCGCTATCTCGCATCCCACTCCTCCTCCCACTGGTTCATTCTCTTCACTTCTACCGCCGCAGACTCCGCGAACTGCGCTTATCGCGGATGCACTGGCAATAGGGGTCACTCAAGGCTCCTTGGTCGTTGGAGGGAAGGAAAGACCCCTCCCCCCTGTTCCACGAAGTCCGTCAAGTGCGGTAAGAAGATGGCTTCACCTTCAGTAGCGGAGCATACTGACACTACTCTCAGGGTGGCGTGTCTCCTGCACTGGCAGATGTCGCATTCTCGCCAGCTTCTGTCCATTCAGGACTTGGCGGCGCTGGCCAGGAAGAGAAGGTGCGCGTTTCTGAGTTACTTCCATGTTGGTTTCTCATGCTGATTATATGACGTTCAGGTCACAAACATCTCCCAGGCAACGTACAAGCAGATCGACAAGCCGCATACGACTCCCACGATCAGCTCTGTTCTCCCCCCGTCTCGGCCAGAAGCAGGCGCACCGATCCCGCACACGGGTCCGACGCCGACTCCCCTCTCCAGGCCCCTACCTACGCCGCGCAGCCCAGCGCGCAGGATGTCGTTCCACCCGCCCAGCAGCAGCACGATGCCGCGGCCCGCGTTTTACGACGACACGTCTGTGATGTCGCCCTCGCCACTCACTGGCGGCGGCGTGGGGGGCACAATGTTAATGACACCACACAGCGCGCGGTTCTCCGTCGCGGCGTCGGGCCCATACAGTGCAGTCTCCATGTTTGCAGGAGGCGAAGAAAGCCCGTTGGGACCACCGCCTAGCGTTGCGAGCGATGCTAACCTCAGCCCTGGTGGTAATCCAGAGCCTGTGCGGCCGGCGACGAGGAGCGCATGGGCACCGCAGACGCCACGGACGCCATTTGGAGTGTACTCCAGGGAGGTGGAGAGTCCTGGCCCGCCAAAGAGTAGCGTCAGCAGTCCTAGCCCGGCTGCAGCTTATCCACCGTTGGCCGGACCTGGTCTATCGGCTGAATTGACGAAGTCAAAGGACGCTTCAGTGGATGCGCCAGTGACCATTTCTCAGCGGCCCAACCCGAGGAGACGGGCATCCAGTTTGGATTCGGGCGAACGTGAGCTTCACCAAGACAAAAGAACAAGTCGCTGGGGAGCAATGACACCCGCCAAGACGCGATTTGTCGACCCGCCTGCCGCGCTCAGACCACCCAGCACAGCTGTGCCTATCCCTGTGTATAGCGTGCGTTCAAACCCTGGACGTCCGCGGCCTCAGCCAGAGTTGTTTCCCTCATACTCTCCGAGTGACGATGTTGTCCTCATTGGCACTGCATCTGTTTCAACCTCACCAGGTCCAACAAGTGCCGCGAGTGCTGGAAGCAACACCTCGGGTAAACTCAGTATTGACACGAACCTCGGTGTGCAGCCGATGCGTGCCAGGATGAATCGGCTCCCGACATTCGATGGCGCGGACACGCCAGGACCTTCCGCGATCAATCCCACGCCTAGTACTGTTGGTGCCGGGACTATGCTGCCCAGCGCGTTGGATGCACAAGTGCTTGCGGCACACCCTGTATCTCTCGGGGTCGCACCAGCTGCCGCAATGCGGTTGAGCTCGCTTCACGTCCTAACGCCGCCTCCACGAGCAAGGACGCTGAAAACGGCGAACATGGTTCGAAAGGAGTCGCTGGAGTCGGAGTCACAGAGCGATGTCGCCGGTAACGATGTCGAAGAGCTCGATGCCGAGTCGCTTCAGAGCCAAAATGTTCATCCGCATCATATCGAGGAGACCACGGGCCGTCGCGCACACCCCAAGACGCGTACGGTGACGACACTGTGGACCGAACTGTGGCGCGACTTACATTCCACGCACGCGGGTGTAGATGCAGGCGTCCCATCCCCAGTGCCGATTGCTACGATCGACTCGCCCGCTCATGGGCACCGAAGAGAGAACAGCGGTGGAGGAAGCGTGCATCAAGTCCCCCCGATGCCATCGCTACCGAAACAAAAGACGATCGCCCAGCTGCTGCCCTCGAGCGCGGTTCCTCTTCCACCGTCTGGACAGCAGCTACCGACATCGCCTGCACTCCCAACACTCGACTTTGGTAGTCCGTTGAGCGTAAGCTTCGAAGGTAGCCCCCGCTCGTTGCTCAGCATGGGCAGTTTGGGCGGGATCTTCTTGAGCCCGGCACATAGCTCCAGCGCACTCAGCCCCGGCGGGTATGCAACAACGCCATTGAGTGGAATTAGCTCGGGCGTCGAGAGCAGTTTGAGCCCGTCCAGCGGCATGTTGAGCTCGTCTGTCTCTGTCTCGCCGGGTGTGCTCAACAGGGATGAGCATTCCGAATCGCCGAGGTGATGTGTGAGAGGAAGAGCAGGATGATGTTACTGTTCTACGAACGATCAAGGTCCGTCCATCTCACAGTGCACGAAACGCCGGAGACGCTGACGGAGACTTCACAGACCTCATTTATGTCACTCTCATGCCAATACTTGTCACAATGACACACTTCTCGTCTTTGTTAGCTTCTGCTATCATTATCCTCGCTGTAGATATCTAATTTTGCTACACACTTGTCTCCTGGAATACTGACTTGGCCCTATGGCCATGTCTCCCTTGTTGTCTTCAAACAAAGTTGTAATATACACATCCAGTCGTTACTTACTCAACTAAATAGGATGAATCTGACGCTCTTACAACACCTCTCTATGTACACAATCGAATATCTGGATATGATAAAAGTCTACTCCGCGTGGAAGCTTCGTACGTGCCGCGTGACGTTAGATGCGGTGCTGAACTGCCTCCCGCAGAGTGGACAGGGATATGGTCGCTCGCCCGTATGTTTTGTCGCGTGCGCCTGCGGAATCGTTAAGGCGTTGAAGAGGCGGTGTACAGCAGGAACCTGACTCTCACCTTGAGTTCGCAAGGCCGGGCAAAGCGTGCGTCACATTCCTCGCATGCATATTTTTTAGGCGGGACGTATGGAGTCCGCAGCTTCATCTGAGGTGGCTCTTCCTGAGGTGGCTGGTGCAATGTGTTGTGATATGGGTCATGATATTGGCCACCGGGATGAGACTGTGTCTAAATGCAGATCCTCGGGCTCAGCCCCGCTCCGACGTCGAGTGATAGATTAACTCACATTAGAATTGGAGATATCTGACTTGGAAGCGTCGAACACTGTACAAGTGTATCAGGGTCATGCAACAGCTTCCAATTCGTGAGGCATTAATCACTTTTGGGGAAGAGCTGGCGCACGCCGGGAAGGCTTTGGCTGTCAACCGTGGAACTTCTCTGAGAAGCCTTCTGAGCCATTGAACGTCAAAGTGAAGTGTGAGGTGGGTCGGAACGAAATGATCAATGACCGCCTTTATACTTTGCAGATCTGAAAGCCTTCATCGGTCTGCCACCCTATCCGCAGCCATAAGCGGTCGTGTTTGGAAAAGAGCCCTTTCGCTGACATCAGGGCTAATGATCGATCAGCCCTACCCGT
Source organism: Auriculariales sp. MPI-PUGE-AT-0066 (assembly GCA_020744175.1). Lineage (NCBI taxonomy): Eukaryota > Fungi > Basidiomycota > Agaricomycetes > Auriculariales > Auriculariales sp. MPI-PUGE-AT-0066. The sequence goes on from JAGTJP010000016.1 coordinate 177,769, forward strand.
CTCCTGAGGATTGCATCTTTGAACAAAGTCTGGTGCTTGCTGCGATGTCATGCAGCGTCTGCTTCTATAACTCAAAGTTGCCAACTCGGCACCGAACCTTAGCACTGACTGGGAAGGAATCAGATTTATTTTTCCTCCCCAATGCCTGAAGACAGCGTTTTCGCCGATAAATGACTCGCCCTTGCCTCATGCTCTTCCAGTATCTCTTTACAACGAAGTAATTCAGGATGCGCAACGTGTATGATGATCTGTCAAGAAAGCTGTCAGCGGACTGGCGTGCATTCTGCCACTTGCTTACCACCGAACGAGCTGCGGTAGACGTCATACAAGCAGTACCGGAGAGTTTGGTGGCATTTACAGAGGCACAGGCCGCATATCCAGTTAGAGTTTATGTTGTTTGAGAATTTGCGTCGATCCTGTCGACCTCCCACCACGTCACCGCCTTCTCGCGTGTAATATTCTATCCACGCTTGTGGTCCCGGCATCGTGAGCTTTAGGCAGATCCAGACATTCGTGTCCGCAGTTTGCATCACGGCTGCGCCGAAGGGTTCGCGAAGACCCAACTGCAAGCCAAGCAATTGGGTCACTTACTGATTCAGTGCAGTAGGTGTTTATTTTTCTCGCAACGCGTCACAATCTTGCTTCTGTGTGCATCTAGACCGAGGGTCCGCGGCATGCACCGAGTCAAGTGACGATCCTGAAGGCTGTGCACTGCGGATTCGCTTCCAACCAACAACTGATTCAGCCAGATGGCTGGTTCATTCGACCAGCACTTGACTCTAACAAGGACCGGGCGGGCGCTCGGTGACGCGCTGCAGGTTGCATGGCGTGAAGCTCTGGCGGAAGGCGAGAATGAGGTCAAGTGAGCTGGCATCAGATCCACTGTGATTCCAAACCAGCTCATCTACATTCCCAGATACCCAGACGCACGTTTCGGACCATCCACGGTTCGAGAAGAGCTACTTGGCTCAATTTATGCTGAGCTAGATCCACTCGTGCACGAACATAATAGCGCACAGCCAATTGATCGACTGCCTTTGGAACTTCTCGCCACCGTGTTCTCGTTTGTTCCGGAAAAGCAGCGAACGTCTATCTCTCTCGTCAACCGGACGTGGAACAAGGTACTTCTCTCGTCACCAGAAATCTGGAGTGTTGTCAACTATGACGCGGAGAACTACAAATCGCGAGATGCTCTGGCCACCATTCTCAGATTCTCTGCCGAATCTCCGCTCCATCTCGTCGTTTCAATCAACCAATGGACTCATGAGGAGCTCTTTTCAATATTGCGGGAAAATATCCACCGTTGTATTACTCTATCCATCCGACTGGCCCCCGACATTCCGCAGGACGCAGCCGCGAGCTTCACAGCCATCTTATGCACAGCATCTCCGATGCTGAAGACCTTTCGTTTGTTTGACCAGCCTGCCATCTTCAATCGTGGCTTAATCGCAACTGGTGCTTTTCTCGGCAATTCGGTCGCCCTTCTGACTTCAGTCAAGCTACATTGCAACATCGCAGCTCTTTTAGCTGCTACTACACCGCTGGCCAACGTGAAACAAGTCATGTGGTCACCAGTGGACAAATATCTCAATAATGATATTTCCCTTCTGTTCCAAGTCTTTCCCAGCGTCGGAAGCCTCGCCGTTGAGCTGGATGAGTGGGCGGTCGAGGACGAGAGCGTAGATTTTCATGAGAAATTTACCCCGCCAGCCAGTATGAAATGGCTCGCCATCATTGCAAATCATCGGAATGCCAACGTGCCGAGATTCCTCAAGTCCGTGTCGTGGCATCAGCTTCCCTCAGTATGGATATCTTACAATGATCGCGCCATCTCGGACTTGGATGGGCCTGTTCTTAGCATGCTTTGTCATCTCCCTCCACCTGGATTGCACGCTGAGGTATCATCAAGTAGCGGACAGTTCATCCGACCATTTGTGCCGCGGGCGGTGTCGTTCGAGCTGCCCACCAAATTCAGCGAGCATTCGCTAGGCATTTCAATGTTCGACGTGGACATCGATTTGCATATTTACGTCAAGGAGAGCTACCTTCCTGACCCAAAGGAGTATACGGAGCCAACAGGAGAGCGCGTTATGCTCGACGTCGATGTCCGAGCGACTTTCGATCCATTAGTCTTTGCGCACGTTACGAGGCTCTACATCTCTGAGATGGCATTTGACCCTGATATCTCCAAGGCGCCATTACCCGTCTTCCCCAGCCTACATCATCTTACAATAATCACCTTTGGCGAGGAGTCTCACTCAAATCCGAGGATGCTCAGCCCGTTCATCGCAGCGTCCTGGCGCCATTCTGGACAATGGACCAATTCACAACACCTCATTTGCCCTGTTCTTCAGACTCTGAGAATCGCCACACAGATCAATTACTCGCTCATGCGATATTCCACGCTACTCACCCCTGACATGGTTATTGGATTTCTTCGCGCACATCTGAAGTACGACGGCGAGCAGCTACAGCTAATCGCTTTCAATGGGGTTAGCATCTTTGTCGACCAAGAGGAAAGTTTTCAGAAGATGTTGGAAATGTCCGTAGAGATGACGTGGGATGCCAGGTAGATCACATGGAATATCGAATGCGAAGGTTGCTGATCATCGACAGGTACATTTCGTGGGGCATGAAGTCGCACGTTATGCTCAACTGGGGTTAGTAAATGATTAGAAGTAGTTCTTCTACAAGGGAATAAACAATGGTCATCATTGAGTGCATGCAATTTCTCTTTCGGAAGCGAGCTTGATGTAGGAGACGCGAAGGCTGTGACATTGAAAATCTTTGACATGCCGGCAGCGCACGCCGCACCTGTTTGCCTCCTGTGTCAACGCGACGTCACGAGAATGTCCAGTCTTGAGTGCAACTTCGATTTCGATGGAATACTGCGCGAACCAGGGACCACTATCCGGCATCGCGGCTCCACGAAAATGCAAGATGTGGCGCAGTAGGTGACTTGTTGATTGAGATGGTGATTACTAACCTTGCACGCAGATACCATAATTCCCCCGACCAGGTGGAGGCACTTAATCAAGACACGCTTGACGCAGTCTGCCGTATACTTCAGCAAGCATCGTTAGATCACAACAGCAGTCAGGCCGTCGCTCGATTACCAGCGGAACTGCTTGCCCAGATATTCTCGTATACGGCGTTGAAGGAACGCGTTCAGAGCGCTGTCGTTTGCAAAACGTGGTCTCAGGTTCTGTTCAACTCGCCGGTGATTTGGACATCTGTCAATTTTGATCCAGAGAGGTTCAAGTCCAGCCAGTCGTTTTCAAAGCTGCTCAGTTTTTCAGGCCAATCACCGATTTATCTCGATCTGGCAGTCACGCCAAAGCACACAGAGAGCGTCTGCGATTCTCTCTCTGCCACTATGACTAGATGCACTCAGCTTAACGTTGCGTTGGATGGCAGACTCCGCAACAGCTCGGCTGGCCGTGCGACTCGTGCGCTATGCTCGCCAGCACCCCTTCTACAAGCATTCTGGCTTTACGACAACATGGAGCTGTTCAACAAGAACAAACGAACTTCAGTGCGTCTCTTTGCGGATAACGCGCCGCTCCTGCGTCGCATCAAGATGCAGTGCGACATCAATGCGGTGCGCTTTTCTGACGCTGCCATGTCGCAAGTCACACACGTGCTCTTCTCTCAGACCAGCTTGTGCTTCCGCCACCACGTTGTAAAGCTGCTGAATCTGTTTCCTGCCGCAGAGGAGATGGCGTTCGAGGTCGACTCGTGGGGTAGTTCCGCGGACGATGGCGGCAGCGGTCGCTTGGTACCCCCCGAGCGGCTGCGAAAGCTATGTATCGTTTGCAATCGGCCAGACTCAGATCCCATGCGCTTCTTGGGATATATCGACTGGCAGCAGGTACCATCCGTCTCAGTCGTCTACAACATCGATTCGTTAGCCGAGGATGACGGCAGCATCTTCAGCGCGCTCTGCGGCTCAAGAGCTGATCTATTCGTAGTCCGCGCGTTGATCGCGATGTGTAACCATCGTGGTAGCGGGTCCAGGGGACCACCAGTTTGCATGCGGTGGTACATGTTCGACGGCAACCCGGAGCACGTGATCTTGCCCCTACCCGCCGGATCTCGTGCGGAATCCACGGAAGAGACGTCACACTTTGTGCGCGAGCGAATGATTGTGGATGTCACGCCATACGCAGTCCCCAGTCCCTCCTTGTTCGTCAACGTGACAGCGTTGGTCCTCCCCGACGTCGCTTTTGTCCCAGAACTCAACTTCACACGGCTTCCCCCGCTGCCAGCTCTGCGCGACGTGTCTATCCTCGTCATGAATGCCAACTGGCATCGCGCCAATCAATTTCTCAGTCCCACCTCATTCAGCATGCTGGACGTCCGTCCGGACGAAGCCCCGATACTTCTTGAATGTCCAGCCCTGCAGACGATCAGGATTGCAGCACGAGAGCTGTACTCGACAGAGAGGGAAACAGATCTTCAAGTTTTGACGCTATGTACACCCGGGATGATCGTATCTTTCATCAGGAACCATTTCGCATACACAGCGGAGAGGCTTGCGACCTTGTATTTCAATGCGGTCGAGATCTACGTCGTTGATCCCATGGAGTTGCATGAAATGGCGCAGTTGGCCACAGATGTGCAATATGACAAGCGGAGGGTCTCATTTCTGGCCCCGCCGTTGGACCTTTTGACATGGAACTGAAGGACAACAGAGAAGAAGTCCATTCAGCTCGGGCCTAACTGCAAAGTAAATTGTATGTTAATCGGAGAAGCAGTTAGAAATCCGTTTGCGACATTGAGCTCGCCTAAGGTCTCAGTGTAGCTGTACACAAAGGTTTACTTGTAGTTGCACAGCGTTTCAAGTTTCAAGTGCCGTTCCAGATCTTCCGCAGTCCCTCGAGCTCTACTGGATGTGCAGCTTCTACTCCGGGCCATTATTGAATATGCAGCGTGTAAATAAATGTAGCAGATCGCTTGTCGGCGGGCGATGTTGGTGTGAGTTTCGAGCCCGTTAATTCTGCATCCTAGGCTTGCGCTCCTCCTCGACCTTCTTGGGTGGCGAAGTCACATTACCGTTATCATCGAACTTGACGCCCTATAATACATGGCTTCTCGTCAGCAGCACGCGTAACCTTCATAATCGACGGCAAGACGCACGAGCTCCTTGAGTTTAGCACGGATCTCCATCTTGCGGTCTGCACTGGTGTTGGCATTTTTCAGGCTGGACTTAAGGCCTGCGATGATGCGACCCGGGCTCTTGATATCCTTGAGGCCCGTGCTGAGCTCGGGAGGCGAGCTGACACGGTCACCAATGGTCTCGAAGACCTCGTCCTTCTCCTCCTGCTCCTTGTTGCGCTCGCGGCCGCGTACGCGGTCACCCACGGTCTGTCGTGCGCAACTTAAAAAAAAAAGTACAAGAAAATGCGAAAACCCGAATTAGGGCGAGGAGATGAGGAGATGCACCAGTGGATCGCATTGGATCCGCAGAAGCGCGATGCTCAGTGTTTTGTGCATTTGGCCACACGCCGGCGACAGTGAAGACGAAGATGAGGGTTCAAAGGGGTCGAGGGTGGCCATTCCAGACCCGTTCAGCGAGCAATATAACCAAAATGAGTCGAGGGGCGAGTACAGACGCAGTCCGTGCGAGTTCACGCAGAGTGACAGTCGGCCGACCGAGGGGAACAATAACCAATCATGCAACGACGACAAGTACAGTCAGCACGACGTCCTTAACCTCGCGAAAAGTGCTTGCCTCGAACTTTTCGTCCTTCTCGATAGACTCGAGCTCTTTGCGGGCCTTTGCCTTTGCTTCGTCGGTGCTCTTGTCGTTCGTCAGCACGGCTTTCAAGCCGGCCGCCTTACGCTTCTGCGCCTTGGTGAACGCGGTCTCGGCTTCCTTATCGGCCTTGGGCATGATGATTTGGGTTCGGGTGGGAGGGCGAGGGTTGAGTGTGCGCGGGGCGGGTACGCGGAGGGGGGAAAAGGCAAGGTCGGAGCCGCGGACGAATGCGGTGATCCCTTTCCTTTGCCAGGTTCCCACGATTGCTCAATCCCCCCACACCCTGTCGTCCGTCGAACCCGTGCACGCGTTCCCACCAAATTGTAACACTCCATGATCGGGAAATCGATTTGAAATGGGTTCTGTGGCTCTAGGGCTGGGGCCAAGTCAACCGTACCGGCGCGGCGTCACGTGATCTCTTGCAGCACCGAGCGGCGTCGAAAGATCGACAACCCTGTCACGTGCCATAACCTCGTCACTATTATATCAGCTAAAATATTTTTTCCAGTGAGTAATTCATGCTGAAATATCCCAAGCTGCAGACGCACCAGGAACATCAGTCGCTGGCCAAGGGAGTGTTCTAGAAATTGCACCACTGAATCGCACCACTGGTCAATGTGAGACCACCGGACGCTGCAATTTAGAGCTGCTTGCACCTCAGCCTCCCAAATCCGTTCCAATGGATCTCATTCTCGAATATGCCGACCTCTATTTGCTGGATTCTGTGTGGGCAAAGATCGTACCCGCACCCCGTCCGGACGTCGACGTAACTTGGCCCTCCCTTGCCAATGCAACTGATTCCGGCTCGCGTAGCGCATGGTCCAGCGATTATTGGCCTCGACAACTCGTCTCCGTTTCTTTCATCACGTTCATTGGCATCCAACTGCTTTACTTTGCCTTCGCCGGACTCAGCTACTACGCCATATTCAACCATGACATGATGCGCCATCCCCGCTTCCTCAAAAACCAGGTCCGCCTCGAGATTATGGCATCGCTCAAGAGCTTCCCTGGAATGACCATTCTCACCATTCCGTGGTTCATGGGGGAGGTGCGCGGCTACAGCAGACTGTACAGCAGTGTCGACGAGTATGGGTGGGCTTACCTTACCTTCTCCACCGTATTGTTTGTACCCTCGCAATTTGAGACGAGTCAATCTCACATCTTCAATCACAGCTTCCTTGTCTTCACCGACTACTTGATCTACTGGATCCACCGCATTCTTCATCATCCGACGATCTACAAGTACATCCACAAGCCGCACCACAAATGGCTCATCCCCACGCCCTTTGCCTCCCATGCGTTTCACCCCCTCGATGGCTACCTTCAAGGCGTACCCTACCACGTTTTCGCCTTCCTCTTCCCATTCCACCGAATCACCTACCTCATTCTCTTCGTCGTCGTCAACTTTTGGGCAATCTTTGTACGTCTTTTGCAAATGCTGTACCGCCAGGGCGTTTTCGTGGCTGACATCGGCAGATTCACGACTCGGACATGATTACCGGACATGCGCTCGAGAATGTCATCAATGGACCGGCGCACCACACGCTGCATCATCTATACTTCACAGTCAATTACGGCCAGGTACGTGCAACTGCTCATTGTACACCTCTCCACCGCAATGCTGACCCCATGGGGACCAGTACTTTACATGGGCAGATAAGGCAGGCGGCTCATACAAGCACCCCGACAAGTCATTCGACCCGCTGAATGACATTCGTAATGATCTCAAAACAGAGTAGATGCTCTTTCTTGTAGAACGTTTGAAAGGGCCAGGACATTTGAAGACGTGCAATTTACACCTAAAATATTTGTAAGCTATGCTCCAGGCAATTGGTTGCGGACGGAACCGTGGGGACCAATATTGTCTACCGTAACTCAAGTAAGCTCGGGTCTCAGTTCGGAGGCTGATCACCGAATCAGGGCAAAGGGCGGCCGTGACCGACCTTTCACACCTCTCACTCCCACTTCTTCAGGTCATATATACCCTACTACCTTACAGCGACCCCGCAATGGACGTCACTCGTGATGAATCCTTGATTGATGAGACACTTGGTCTGAGCTCCTCGGATACGATTGTCCGACTCTCCGTCAGTGGTATCATCTTCGAGGGGTAGACTCGCCGCACGAGATTGGCACGCGCATGTACAATCTAAATCTCGCGCGCGGTTTTGATGATTCGTGCCCAGCAGTGAAACCGATGTTTGCCCTACCTACAGAGGTTTGCTTCACTCCATCGTTGACGAACATATTACGTAGCCCCAGACGGTGCCCATAGAGCTTCATCACGACGTGGACGACTTTACATACTTCATATGGTACATGAGCCTTGTGAGTACGCGTCGCACATGCACACTTTACGAATTAGTTACACACCTGCTTCGGTCCACGCTCGTTCCTGCGCTTCAAAACTCCCCAACAGTAGGGCTAAATGCCGTCGGTCAATTGGCATTTCGGCTGTCTTGCACATGTACAAAAACAGGACGGCTGCGCTGTGGGCTCTACAGTGGACATTCGCAATGCTTGAAACAACCACGCTTCGCGCCTGTCGATCTCCTCGTAGCACTCCACGCAGCCTCTCATTGGAACGAAGAGAGAAAAATGTAAGATCGAACACTGCTCAGCCGTGCCCGGCGAGACATTCTCGTCGACTCTGGTAGCGACCCCATGCGCTGCTCATTGCCGTCATTGCCGCAAAGGAGAGGTTGAGGTTTAGTATCTGCAAGCTCACGAGTACTTCTACGCTATTCGCTTGGAGGGTGAAGTCCTATGACAGACTGACCGTCCATGATCGCCGGAAGGCTGCTGCTAGTGATCTGTGCATTCGCCGGACATCGGCGTTCGGGACCGTCCTCAGGCAAACATCATCTCATCGTAAACAAGAAGCGAATCATCGGGTCATTGGATGTATGCATTTAATGAACTAGGTCATGCAGGGACGCTTGGGTACCTGCGACTACTTGTGGTTCATGGGTCGACGAACGAATTATTGAATACTGGGACGAGTTATGGGACGATTTCAGCCTCGGGTCATGGTGAATAGATGATTAGCCAAAGCTTGAAGCGCTTTGAAAGACAATTTTCTTCTTGGCATCCGTGGCGCCGCCCGTCAATGTGCGGATTATCGAGCGGACGAGATGAGCTGTGTGAAATCACAGCCCTGGCGCCATGGGCGATAGATGATTAGCTCGTGTGATTTGCCTCTCGAGTTTTTGTTACTCAGTTGATCGGCATATCAATGTATGTGCTAGCTTGGCAGAATTGGCTGTCTCGGTGCACGGCTAGCGAAGGGGTCATCCCACAGCGGCGCATCGCAGCTACCGCTTAGACCATAATCTATCTGAATGGTTGTAATATCCTGGTCCTGTGCTTCAGTGGGACCTAGTGTTGAAGCCGGACGATCACGTTTGCTTCCGCTGGATCCACGCACCAATCAGCAACTTCTCCTCACACCGTCATCGCACACACTCGCTCTTTGGCCCTTGATACGCCGTTAAGCGGAATATGTACTACTCGCTGTGCTCAGGTGCTCTGTGCGTGAGAGCTAGTACCTGCAGTGAGTGGTACAAATCGGTCGAAGCACCGGTCAAGCCACCGGTGTGATCGCGACAACTGATACAACGCTCAACAATCTGCTTCACCCAGCACACCTTTCTTCGCAGATCAATCTCACTCGGCCTGGCGACTATTTCCTCGCCCTAACCTGAGCCTTGTGTCGCCATTGCGCGGTGTGACCGTAGTCTCTCACAGCTGTATTCGTCTCCTCGGAAGTCACACAACTTGACTGCGCCAATCTATCTTGTTCTTTTTGCTGCTTTCTTGACGCTGACCCAGTTAGCTTTCGGGGATACGCCCTTGTATGACAGATGTGGGCTCAGATATCACCGCCGACGAGATCACGTGATGCCGCCGGTGCGGTTGACTTGGCCCCAGCCCTTGAGCCATGGAACCCGTTTCAAATCGATTCCCCGGTCATCATGGAGTGTCGAAAGTTGGTGGGAAGCCGTGCACGGGTTTGACGCGCGGGACGACAGGGCGTGGGGGGATCGAGCAATCGTGAGAACCTGGCAAAGAAATGGATGGACACCGCATTCGTCCGCGGCTCCGACCTTGCCTTTTCCCCCCTCCGCGTACCCGCCCCGCGCACACTCAACCCTCGCCCTCCCACACGAACCCAAATCATCATGCCCAAGGCCGATAAGGAAGCCGAGACCGCGTTCACCAAGGCGCAGAAGCGTAAGGCGGCCGGCTTGAAAGCCGTGCTGACGAACGACAAGAGCACCGACGAAGCAAAGGCAAAGGCCCGCAAAGAGCTCGAGTCTATCGAGAAGGACGAAAAGTTCGAGGCAAGCACTTTTCGCGAGGTTAAGGACGTCGTGCTGACTGTACTTGTCGTCGTTGCATGATTGGTTATTGTTCCCCTCGGTCGGCCGACTGTCACTCTGCGTGAACTCGCACGGACTGCGTCTGTACTCGCCCCCTCGACTCATTTTGGTTATCTGCTCGCTGAATGGGTCTGGAATGGCCGTGCACACCGTGGTTGACGTTGTCCTCGGTCTTCTCTCACGCCGATGTTTGATTGTGCCCTATCTCCGACGACCGCATGAACCCCCCTCAACTTGCATCCCACGGACTGTCCTTCCCGTTACGTCTTTGCTTGGGTTCCCGTTATGCCTCCGGGGTTCGCTGCGCTTTTCGTCCCACTGTGATGTGACTGTCATCTCCATGTCGTCATACACCCTCGACCCCCTTCGAACCTTCGTCTTCGTCGCCGCCGGCGTGTGCCCAAACGCGCAAACGTGGTCCCTAACCCTGCGCATCGCGCTTCTGCGAATCCAATCCGATCCACTGGTGCATCCCCTGCGTTTCCTCGCCCTCATTCGGTCGTGTCCTGTTTTTCTGTTGCGCACCACAGACCGTGGGCGACCGTGTGCGCGGCCGCGAGCGCAACAAGGAGCAGGAGGAAAAGGACGAGGTTTTCGAGACCATTGGTGACCGCGTTCGCTCACGCACCGAGCTTAGCACGGGCCTCAAGGAGACCAAGAGCCCGGGTCGCATCATCGCAGGCCTCAAGTCCAGCCTGAAAAACGCCAACACCACCGCAGACCGCAAGAAGGAGATCCGTGATAAACTCAAGGAGCTCGTGCGTCTTGTTGTCGCTTATGAAGGTTGCGTGTGTTGCTGACTGGATGTCATGTTACAGGGTGTTGAGGTCGATGATAATGGCAATGTGATCTCGCAGCCCGAGAAGGTCAAGAAGGGTAAGGCTGCCACCAAGTCCGCGGACAAGAAAGCCGAGGAGAAAGAGGAAGAGGCGTAAGCTGCCATCTTCTCTTCTCGCTCACGACCATGCTTCGCCCGTTGTCGTCATTTTCGTACCGCCGCCTTCGTCTACCCCCATATGTTCTCTTCATCAGGATGTATCACTCGTGCCCCAAAATTGCCGGTGTATTCAGCTATCTGTTCTCGGCCGCCTGCCAAACCTGTCGTATCGTACCCTCCACAATGCGAGGCTGGCTTGCTTGCTCGTCTGTACCCTTGTGCTTCTTCTCTTATACATAAACCCAAACCTCCGCAGCCTTTGTTCAATCAAATCAATGTTCATGTGGACCAATGTCAGTTCACTTCAACGGGAACCTTCACTGAGGATTTGAGGCCATTTCAGAAGTCACTGATGAGCCGCGAATCACACCACCGGTCGTGATAATGAACGGTCACAGTATGATGTGCTTGAGTAGTCTGAGATTCGGATACGATTGAGCTGCATCGAAACAAATCATCTGTGTCGCTCCGCCAAGAGTAAGGTGGTTACAGTCTCAGACTCTCAGTCCTCAAGCGACCACGGGCCTGTACTGAAGCGCGCCCAGAGATTGTAGTCGTTTGAAAATCCATCGCCGACCCTTGGATCGACACGAGGCTGCCATGGGCGGGGTGGATAGTACTTCTTAAGGTGACATCTCCCCCACCGATCTACTAAGTAGATGTCGCCCTGCCTGATATATGGTTGAGGGCTGCGTCTGCATGGCTCCGGCCACGGCGCCGAGCGTAGTATGCCTTCTTCGCGCAGCGACCACATCCCCAGCATCAACCTTCTTCGATCCAGTCCTGTCAGCCGGGAGTCCCCAGCAATTATATCGTCGCTCAAGCGGAGAGTGTAGAAGTATGCGAGCGCCAGAAGGAGCGGCGAATCATCGAGCGCAGCGACGAGCGCGATGGGGTCGGTCGTCGGGTCGGCCAGCGCGTCGCACCATATATCGCGGGAGCGTCCGTGCAGGGTCACACCGTACTCGTCCGGCCCGTCGTGCATGTCTGGGACCGCGCGGGTGAGTGCGACGAGGAGGTCGGCGCCGGGCGTCCACGTCCGGGCGTCCGTCTCGAGCATTTCGTATGCCCAGTTCAAGAGCCATCGTGCGTCTTCGTCGTTTTCGTACAAGAAGTTTATGACGGCAGCTCCGACGAGTCTGCGGCATTTGGCCTCGCTGTCAGAAGACTTCTTGACCTCAAGAATGGCTTCCGGGCTTGGTAGATGGATGTTGGGTGAATATTATCCTATCTCATCTCGCATCGCAGAACTTACTCAAGTTCGGTGTACCATAAGAAGCTAGTCCAGTCGTCAATATTATGGTCAAGTTCGATTATCTGCCAATGTTCTTAGTAGAGCAAAGGGATACTGCACTATGTGAGCAGCGCGTACCCTTGGCGATTGGTCGAGCGAGCTTGCCAAGGAAGGACAGAACTTCTCAAGACGACTGCGAGGCACCTGGAGAGCCACAGCATGTCAGTTCCATTTTCACAGCACCACCCGTTGCATCGTGCCTCGAACTGCTGCCCAGCAACAAGAAGAATTGCAATGTAACGGCTAGCTAGGTTGGTATCGTGCCCTTCCACATCTCGTGTATGAGAGCCGAGACCCATTATTTCACTCTGACACGGATTTTGTACTGGCCCAGGGTGGGAGCGAGGGGTAAACGAGTGCGATCGGTCTAACTCGAATCAGTCCTTCGTTCAGGCACGCCGCCCGCACACGGTAATCCCGCTCATACGGCTATAAAACGGGTTAACAACGGCCCAACGCTCTATTCTGGTGATACACAGTTCCTTAGGAGCTAAAACAGCTGATTTATCGTACGGTACGATATGCTGGTGTTTCTGGAACCCCTCTTCTGCAAGAGGGTCATGGCAATTGAGGACCGATAAGGACACGATGGTGCTGTGAAAGCGATGTGCAAACTGGAGACTTGAAGTTCACAAATTGGAACACTGAACAACCAGACTTCCACAACAAGCGTTTCCATGATCTCCCTGGATTACGCGACTGAGAGAGCCCAGTGTTTGAGAGGTGTTGGTTGTGCGGAGTTAGAATGGGACAGGTACGTCCCCGAACAAATGGAAGTATTGACGCTTGCCCTCCTATTTGACACTGTGCCAATCTTCAAAATGGCCGCCGCGGCTCGACATCCCATGCTCTGGTTCGAAGATGGCAATATTGTTCTTCAGGTGTGAAACATCGTGCGATCGTCTGGCAGACTCTAATGGCGCAGGGGATAGGCTGAGCAGGTTTTGTTCAACATTCATCGCTTCACCCTCACTGCGCGAGAGTGAATTCTTCCGCGACGTGCTCTCTCTTCCGACTCCAACAGATACCACGATGCCTGCTGAGGGTACTGAGGAGGCGCCTTTGATTCTAGCCGACACCTCAGCCAAGATGTTTGCAGCGATGCTGAACGTATTCTACACGCGGTAAGTAGTTATATATTCTTTCAGTTTCGCTCTAGAGCTCAGAATGGTTCCCTAAGATGGGGTGAAACACCTTTACTTTTCCTAAGTGCACCCCCGGATCAGCAAGCGCCAAACGGTCCGACGGACGAGCCCGTTGCTGCTTCAAAGGCTGTGCTCACGAGGTAGGTGATAACTCAATCCCAGGAGTCTTGATCTGGGAGTTGACTGGCTGCTCCCTTGGCTCGGACAAACACAGCGTGGATAACCTTGACGTTCAAATGTCGACGAACGACCTGGTCACGGCCATTAAGATCGCGCACCGTTGGCAGTTTCAACGTCTCTTTGACAAGTTGCTATCCAACGCCAAGCGCGCTCTTGGTGTCATGGGCCTTCTCTCCGTTGCACTTGCATGTAACGACCTCAGTTGGGCGGCGGAAGCCTTCGCGGCCGCCGCGTTGGCTTTCGACAGGACCAGTAAAGGCTATCAAGAGCTCCCCACATCAGTCCAGGAAACACTCGGCAACGCGCAGAAGGAGATCTCACACCTCCGTCAAGCGAACTGCGCCAGTTATGAGGATGAAATAGCGCGGTCGTCCCTCATATTCCATACATCAAGCGAGCTATGCTCTCACCTTCATTTCACAGCGGCGTCCATCTTTTCTCACGAGCCGAGATCCAACTGGGTGCTCAAGATTTCGCAGCGCAGCAGCTATCGGCAGACCTGTTCAAGATGCCGCTCCCTGAGCTTGGAGGTGTTAGAAAAGTATGTGGGGCCAGAGGAGGCAGAGCGCAAGCTTGCTCGTGACCTATGGGTCCGCTCTTCTTAGATGTCAAAGGGAATCGTTACTGGCCCAGATATGTTCCTATGAAAATCTACAAACTGTTTTCAATCACAAGGTGCTTCACTCGAATGCCATCTTTATCCATGATCGCCTGTGATTGTGGGAGGATGTACATGCGGCGAATGTCGTAATATTATATACGGCCCGGGGAAATGAGACGTGGCCTCAATTGCTGCTCTGTCTCTCCCGCGCACCACTCAGAGCCTCCACTTGCACCGCAAAGTCAGCATGACGGTTCTGTATCTCGAAATGGACGGCTTTGGGGGTGGCACGACGATAACGACGGGCTCAGTCCCTCAGGGTGAGTTCGCCATTCGCCTCGACTTCTAGAACTTCGGACCGATGATGCAGGTCGCACGATAAACGAGGTGTACGGACTGGTTACAGCTGCCCGTAGCATATCGGCGGATTCCAGCGACGTAACCATAGCGCAGAAAATGGTCGTTGAAGAACTGGTTAGAGACGCCTTTCAATATGACTGTGACAGTGCGTTCCGCAATTTGCGTTTTCTTCTCGTCTCAGTGACATACAAGTTGTCGACCTCAAATTGAAACTTGCCGGACGAAGCGGAACGTCTCCCGGCTGGACAGTATGGGCGAGCGGCATGATGGTAAAAACTCAGCCTGAGGTACGACAGCTAAATTCTGCTGGTAGCTCCGTGGAAGACTAATCACGATCTTAGCAAGCTGTGCCCCATAATGGTATCAGACTAATGATACCTTACTTCATTGGATTTACTGTTCTAGGATTTTTCGTAGGCCGAATGTCGGTTTCGTGGAGGGTCTGAACGAGCATTTCACAAAGATGAACGCCAAACACGTTATGATCGTTATATTCCCGTGTCATTGCCTGCTCCTCAAATATATCAAGCGCTCGTCCTTAAGCTCTCTTTCTAAATTACTCTGTACAAGTTTGTTGCGATCAACGGTCTGATCTCCGCCGAGCAACCGGGAATGCGCTGTTTGGACTGTCCAGTGAACACGCAGGGGTATCATGGTTTCACCCATGCAAGCATCGACCACCATAGCTACCGCGGTGCAGATGAGATGGGGAACGTTACACGACACAATTCCGAGGGATTGCCATTTGTCAAAACGCGCCGTTCGGTGTAGTAATTTGTAATTTGTTGATACCGGCAATGCGCGCCGTGTGTTCATTCTCTGCTTCCTCGATCGCGCGATGCCCGACCGCAGTATAAAGCTGAGCAGTCGCGCAAAACCCGAACCTCCATTTTTGGCTTCTTCTAGTGTGGTCATCGCTGCAGGATGTCGGTGGACCGCGGCGACGTCGATCCGCTCGTGCCCGTCTTGCGCACCGTAGTTGGGACGGTGCTACCGGTCGCAACTGTGCTTATTACAGTCGCCTTCTCCACACGTACCGATGATGGCCAAAGTTTCGGCGATATTATAAGTGGGCTCTTTATCATAACCCCTGATATCGCATGCATTTGTAGTGACCCACACTTCTGTAGCGGACGAGGATATTGAGGAAGAACGCGCACGCGACGCTGCGCGAGCAAACGCACCAGTAGCGACGTCCACATCCGAGCAGACTCCTCTGCTTGGTGCGCACCGAGAAGGGCCTCGGCGAGACTCCAAAAGCTGGGTGTTCGCGCAGGTCGGCGCGTACGAACTCGGATTTAGTATCACAACGCTCGTTATCAATCTATTGCACGGTGGTGCAATTGCAACTCCAGCTTTATCTATTCTCATTTGGGTATTTCTCTCCGGCTTTTGCGTTGATCCACTCTCTCACCTTGATTTTCAGACTTATGGAACTGCGCTTCCGCTCCTTTCACCGACTCGAGGACCCGCCTACCCTCTATTCTTTCTCTACATCTTCACTCTCGCTGCAGCAGTGTTAGACCTATATATCATTCCTCATGGAATTATCACCAATGTGGGGTACATCCTCCATGTGGCGGCATGCTTTATTGGCCTGCTTGTCATCCTCAACACCCCGGTCCGCCCTCCACAAGATGGTAGTTTGAAAAATGACGAGGTTCGTAAAGCCACTGCCTGCCCTCACACGCACTTACAACGTGACAGAGCACGACTCTCGGCTTGGACGAGTACGCGACTCTGGGTCAGTGGCTCAGCGTGAGCTGGATGAACCCGCTTTTCGTTCGTGCTCGCGCAGGCGCTCTGAACAACAGCGACATGTTCCGCCTTGTTGTGGAAAACCGCGCTGGTGTTCTTGCGCGCAAGTTCTTGCCTTTCATGTGAGCATGCTTACTCTGGAGAACGCGGGTTGTTAACTCGGCCTTTCCAGGCATGGCAAAAAGCTCCTGCGTCGCATTGTCTTCGCAAACTGGGGGACCCTCCTCATTGCAATTGTCAGCGTGGTGTGTGCTCTATGCATCATATACACCTTCCATTTCTGAGGTGGTTATAGACTATCAGCGGTGCACTGGGCAGCATTCAGCCGATGATCGTTCATCGCATCCTCTCAGCGATCGAAGGAGCAACCGCATCCGAAGGTGCTATCGATCTGCAAAGCAGCGACGCCGGAAGCCGAGATCTCGGTCTCCTGGCATTGATCTTTGCGCCTATGGAGGTCTCAAGCCGCGACACCCGCACGGCGTACCTTTTCACAGTTTTGGCATTCCTCACTATGGTCCTTCAAGCGCAGCTGTGGACCGTATTTGCGATGTTCACTCGTCGTTTCGAGATCCGGTTCGCCAGTCATATCTCTTCAAACCTCCGCCCGACGCTGACATTCTTCTATAGCGCACGTGCTGAGGCTGTTAGCACGATCTACGCTAAAGCGCTCGTACGCATCGACACATCCGGTGTTGTCGTCGACGACGCAGCCTCCGATAACGACGGATCCGCGCCGGCAGGCAAGGCGGACATGGGCAAGGTCGTTTCACTTGTCAGCACCGACGTCGGGGAAGTCCACAGCCTGCCGTACATCTTCGACAGCATCACCGAGGGCATTGTCAACGTTGGCCTGCTTTCTTGGTTCTTGTTCAAGTTGCTTGGGATAAGTGCAATTGCCGGTTACGTGCTGTTCTTCGCGGTGTGTTTGTTGTTCAAGGTCCAGGAGATGTCGTTTCTGAGAGAAGGTTTCCAGGTTGCCCCATTCACGGCGTACATGACGCGCACCTATATGGCGCAATTCCGTAAAGTTGCCAACCAAAGAGGTAACTGCCTGGACCTTTACAGTTCTGTTCATACTGACCATTTCCATAGACATCAGGACCCGCGCCATCAACGAATTGCTTCAGTCCATCAAGGTAGCCTCATCGTAGCACGCATATATATTTGTCTCTAACTCGCCGGCGTAGTTCATCAAGTTCTCTGCCTGGGAAACGCAGTGGACGCAGCGCATTTTGAAGTTGCGCGAGATTGAGCTTGCGCAACTCTTCACTGCCCGCATCGTCGTCGAGATCTTCAACATGACCTGGCAGATCGTGCCCATCCTCATTGCGAGCATCAACCTCACCTGCTATACTGTCGTCTTTGGCCACCAGCTTACCGTCTCCATCGCATTCCCCGCCATTATCGCAATGTCGAGTCTGGCATTTGAGCTAAACAACGTACGTGCCACACTTTGCTGTTAGGTAATACTAACATGGCTGCTCCAGATTCCGAACAAATTTGGGCAGTACGCGAACATGACAGCAGCGTACCAGCGCATCGACGAGTTCCTGGAGGAAGAAGAAGTGCGTAGCTGGGCGTCCGCACTGAAGCAAGACCGGCCCATACGCGGACAAGAGTTTGACACGCGGCTCGGCGCGGCGAACGCGACGTTCCAGTGGTACAAGTACACCCCGAAGCCAGACGAAGACGAAGAACAGGATGCAAAGCCTGCTGCACGATGGTATCAGCGCCCATTTGGAATGTTCCGCAAGGGCACGGCGTCGACGCAAGCTGAGGAGCCAGCCGTCGCGCAGGAGGATCAGACGTTCCAGTTACGTGGGATCAATGTTGTGTTCCCTCGCGGGCAGCTTTCGGTGGTCACCGGTCCGACTGGGAGCGGCAAGTCCTCGCGTCAGTCCTTCTTCCTATTACAGCGCTGTCTTCAGCTTCTGATGGTTTTTAGTCCTCTCAGCCCTCCTGGGCGAAATGGACTGCCTCGCTGGGACCGTTATGCTGCCAAAGATGGGTCACCACGTCAACTCTGAAACCGGTCTCGTCGAAGGTATCAGCTTATGCTCTCAACATCCCTGGCTGGAGTCGAGTACGCTCCCGCCCTAGGTCCCTGTTAATCTAGACTGACCACCTCTAGAAACGATCAAGGAGAACATTCTCTTTGGCTCGCTTTATGATGAAGAGGTGCGCAAAGGCTTTTTGTTAGGGTGCATAGTCTGATGTGTCCATCCAGCGCTACAACGCCGTGCTGGATGCTTGCGCCCTTACGCCGGACCTGCAACAGATGGAAGGGGGTGATTCGACTGAGATCGGCGATGTACGCCTGACCCCACTTCTCCTCGATTTCCCGCCTGACGATTTTGCAGAAAGGTATTGTGCTATCCGGTGGCCAGAAGGCCAGAGTTGCACTTGGTGCGCCTTGCTTGCGCAGACTTTGACTGGTCGCTAAGATATCTGCAGCTCGTGCCGTGTACGCGCGCACTCAGACGGTTCTTCTCGACGATGTCCTCAGGTTCGCGAAGCATTACCTCAGTGCATTTCATGCTTCTCATTACTGAGTACAGTGCTGTGGACACTCACACCGCCGCTACTCTGATCAAGAAATGTCTCTTTGGCCCCCTGATGCAAGGTCGTACGATTGTGCTCGTCACTCACCACTTCAATACCGTCATCTCCGCCGGCGCCAGCTGGGTCGTGCGCGTGGAGAACGGGACGATCAAGATCCAAGGCAGCCCCGAGCACTTGCGCCATACCGGTGACCTTGCAGCCATATCGAAGGCAGAGGCTGCAGAAGAACATCGGCAGGACAAGCTAGTGGAGGAGGACGAGAAGAACGTTCAACAGGCGAAGGCTAAGATTGCGGACGAAAAGAAGGCGACCAAGTTGGTTGAGGAGGAGACCAAGGCCAGGCGAGCAATATTGGGCTTTTGTTTTGAGGTTCGCGGAGACTGATTTTGTTACAGTGGCGCTGTCAGTGCGAGCATTTATGCAGTGTACCTTCGTGCGACGTCGTACTGGGTTATTGCGCTCTTCGCTTTCGCTATCATTGTCCGCGAGTCCGGTAAGCCATACCCAGTAGTACTATTCGACAGAACATTCTAAGGCATCGCCCTAGGAACTCTCGTTCAGAAGTTCTGGATCAAGAGTATGTCCGAATTTCTCTGCTGGTGCAGCATCAGCTCATCAGGTTGTCAGTATGGACCGAAAGTTACGACCAACCTACTGGGTGGAGGAACGTTCTCGGCTTTCCTTCGGCTTCCGAGAGCGTGGTCCCATATGTCCTGGTTTATCTCGGCCTCCGTGAGTACTTCTTTATACTGTGAAATAGATGCTGATGTACATCCAGAGCTCAGTATCGTCCTACTCATGGTCGGTGTCGCTGTGGCTTCGATCTGGACCTCGCTGCGCGCCGCGCGCATCTTATTTACCCGTATGCTCGACTCTGTCATCAGGGCACCGACACGGTTTTTCGACAAGACGCCCGCCGGACGCATCCTCAACCGCTTCACTAAAGGTAGGTGGGTGTATTATTTCATGGAACCTTGCTCAACTGGCCCCGCTAGATATTGGCTCAGTCGATGGCACGGTTTCCACCGGAATGAGATATTCCGCTGGCATCTTCTTCGCGTTCCTTGTCTCCATTGGCTCAGTCGCCTACGCTATTCCGGCAGCAATTATCCCGCTAATCCCACTTGTTGCGTTGCACCTCTACGTGGCCCGCGGGGTACGTTTGTCTTTTGCGTACTGCACTCTGAGCTGAAGTTTAGCGATAGTACATCACTGCCGGCCGAGATCTCGGGCGGCTTCAGTCGACAACTTACTCTCCAGTCATCACGTTGTTCAGCGAGATGATTCAGGGCATCACTACGCAAGTTATTCATACCCCCCACGCTAGCAACTCACACATTGTGCAGCATTCGGGCATTCAATGGCGAGACTCGGTTCTCTGAATCAATGTATACACTGCTTGACAAGTATCATTGGGCCAACTACTGCAGTGCGTCAAAAGTGCAGGCTGTCGCGTAGGGTGCTCATTGTTTGTCTGCAGAGGAAGCCTGTGAGAGTTGGCTGTCATATCGGTAAGATCTCCAAACGCGCAGCAGAAGAAGGTACAACTGAGCTACAGGTTTGAGGTCCTCGGTTCAACGACCTTCTTGATCTCGGTGATCCTCGCCATTTACTTTGATCTCTCTCCTGGTCTCGCCGCCATCGTACTCACCCAGGTAGCTTTCCAAACTAGAGTTGCACACAATATTGCTGACCACTTCGTAGTCGCAAGGTGTCTTCACCTCGCTTCAGTTCGGTATGACGATGTATGTGAACGTAAGTGACCTTGCTAATTGCTCTCATTCGGGCGGCTTATCTTCCTTCAGATGGAAAACGGAATGAACTCGGTCGAGGTTGGCCCTACCCCATATCGGTCTTGAAGTATGCTTATGACTTCACCTCTGTAGCGCGTCCAGGAGTACATTGAACTGGAGTCTGGTAAGTAGATGGCCGCGTATTCTACCATAGGACTACGAACTGACTATCTTCAGAACCTCCTCGTCGCGTCAAGTCTCTTCCGGCTGCATGGCCACTGCTCGGTGAAGGCATCACCTTCCGCGACGTCGTTCTTCGATACGCTCCGGAACTCGAGCCCGTCCTGCGTGGTGTCTCATTCCACGTCAAGGTTCGCTGCCACACGCGCTTGATTTTCTCGGTCTCTCATACCCTATCTGTCAGGCTAGTGAGAAGATTGGCATTGTCGGCAGAACAGGCAGTGGAAAGAGTACTCTGGCTATGTCACTCTTCCGATTTGTTGATCCTGACGAAGGAAGTATTTCGGTTGGCGGTGGGTTCATCGTCCAACTTGCTATGGGGCTTCTTTATTGATTTTTCGGTCAGGCAAAGACATCACTGAAGTCGGCGTTGAAGATCTCCGCGAGCACCTCACCCTGATCCCACAAGACGCGGCGCTGTATAGCGGAACAATCCGCGAAAATCTCGACCCGTTCAAACTGCACACGGATGCGGATTGTCTTGAGGCGCTTCGGATGGTTCAGCTACCGGTGAGTGCGAGTGGCGCTGCGACTCCAGCGCAGGAAGGCGACAACGCAGAGTCCGTGCAGACCCAGAAGGTTGTCACGCTCGACTCCAAGGTCAGCGATGGCGGCGCGAACTGGAGCGCGGGACAACGACAATTGATTGCAATGGCTGTGAGTGCTCAAGTTCTCGATCGGAAGTTTAGTCACTCAAGCGTTGATTCTCAGAGGGCGTGAGTGCTGCTCAAGCCGAATCCCGCATGAATCTTGACTAACTATTCTTCAGTCTCCTTCGAAACTCTGGTATCATTGTTCTCGACGAGTCGACCGCGTCCGTGGACTTTGAGACTGACAAGAAGTTCGTAGCCCTTGAAGCTATGATCATGCCTCATCTGACAACCGTGCAGGATCCAAAGCACCATCCGCGAGCAGTTCAAGGGAAGCATCCTGCTTACCATCGCACACCGCTTACACACCATTATCGACTACGATCGTATTCTTGTGCTTGACCAAGGCAAGGTCGCTGAGTTCGACACCCCGGCTGCGCTCATCACCAAGGAACACGGTGTGTTCCGCGGGATATGCAAGCAGAGTGGACACTTCGACGAACTGAAGCGAGCAGCCCAAGAGAAGGCTCTAATCATAATCTAAGGACTTCCCGGGTTGAATGTTGTACACTGTCATCATAGTGATGATCGTCTATTCTCTCATTAACCCTCACACTCGTTTATGGACTTGGATTGGGACACGCGCTTCAAGCCGAATGCTCTTTCATTGCTCTCCTAGAATTAGAATCCATAAATTTCCATCTGTAGCGAGCGAACTTTGCTTGTGGCTAGACGACAACGAAACTAGCTATTGAAAGTGTTTGCGGGCACGAACTCAATAAACGGCTAGTTATCCTACAATAATAGAGTGCGGATAGAGTCGTGTATAGGTGGACTGATTGAATTTCTTCCAGGCTTTGTGTAAAGCCATTTCAAAGGTATGGATTTGAGAGCAAAGGGCACGGGATTGTCGGCAGTGGTGTGGGCGCCTGTTTTCTAGCTTGTCCATATGTTTCTCGCACCTGACGGGTCCGCTCGTCGCGTCAGGCGTTCTCCATCTATCCTCCTCTTATTCATCCTCCTCTTATGAATTTGGTCTAGTCATATACAGTGACTCAATAAACTGTTCACGTGACAGCCGGATTTTAGGCACATGCTAATTTGCGGCCGCATCAGGGGTTCCCAACTCCCATCAAATTTATTTAGAGTAGATAAAACCCTTTAATACAACTCCACTATATACAAATTTATACAAAACGCAACCGAAAATATTCAGTAATTACAACAACTCGGACTATCTGTGTGAACAGTTTTTTGGCCGGGACACTGGATTACAGGTTTAATACTTGGTTGGCCCACCTTTGGCCTTGAGAACTGCTTCAACCCTCCTGGGCATACTCTCTATGAGGTTTTGACAAACCTCAGCAGGAATATTAGCCCAAACATCCTCTATCCGCTCCCAAAGTTCGAGAATACCCTTGGGCTGGGTCTCATATGCACTGAGCGTCTTTTTGACATGATGCCAAAGGTGTTCAATAGGGTTAAGGTCTGGAGACTGTGATGGCCAGACCATACAGTTGACCTCGTTATCCTTGAGCCATTTTTTAGCGAGTTTGCAGCGGTGCTTTGGATCGTTGTCCTGCTGAAATATGATGTCCTTGAGATCGTGACCATACTCCTCCAGACTTCCAACAAGGTCATCCTCCAGAATGTCACAGAATAGTGAACCATCCATTGTGCCATCAATTTTGACAGCCTTGCCCATGCCCTCCCAGTTCATGCAGCCCCATATCATGACATGTCCGCCACCATGTTTGACTGTTGGAGTGGTGAGACGGTTGCTGAGCTTCTCCCCCTTGTGCTTCCACACCCATACATGGCCATCAGAGCCAAAGCGGTTGATTTTTGACTCATCTGACCACCAGACACGCTTCCAGTCTTCAATGGTCCAGTACTGGTGGGCAATAGCGAAGTCAAGGCGGTCACATCGATGTTTCAGAGTGAGCAGTGGCTGCTTCTTCTTCACCACAGCAGTCATCCCAGCTTCCTTGAAGGAATTACGCATAGTCTGAGGATGAAAGGTCTTGTTGGTGGCATCAGAGAGGGCTTTGGTGGCCTGGACGGCATTGTCAATCTTGCCGGAGCTGATGAGATGTTGCGCATGCCGGATATCATATGGTGTGAGAATGCGTGGACGACCTCCAGGGCAATTCTCAGCATCTGGGCGATGCTTGGAACGAATTTTGGAGATAGCACCAAGGCTGACACCAGTGTGCTTTTGAATCAGGCGGAAGGATTCGCCCGAATCAAGAAGTGCGAGAACATCGGTAATAATGGAAGCGGAGAGTGCAGGCATGATAGCAGTAGATGATGGTAGGAGGTCAAGAGAGGTTAACAAACAATGCCAAATATATTGCAAGTCTACATTCGGCCGGAATAGGCATGAGTGGGTGGAAGTTGAATATCATGCCCACAGTCAAAAACTGTTCACACAGATAGTCCGAGTTGTTGTAATTACTGAATATTTTCGGTTGCGTTTTGTATAAATTTGTATATAGTGGAGTTGTATTAAAGGGTTTTATCTACTCTAAATAAATTTGATGGGAGTTGGGAACCCCTGATGCGGCCGCAAATTAGCATGTGCCTAAAATCCGGCTGTCACGTGAACAGTTTATTGAGTCACTGTACCTATGGCGGCAGCGAGCTGACGTTCACCCTGCGCCAAGCGCATGCCATGGCTCCAACCAACCTTGCTCTATGGTGGCAAGGCATCCAGAGACTCTTCCTTCGCGGAAGATAATCCAGACTCTACCACTTTCAACACAGTAACAGGGTTATCGATTATGCGCTCACAAGAAGCATTTCATTCAACGTGAGTTGGACATCTCGGACTGCGATTCTATAATCCAACCCGACCTGCTGGTCTTAGTGGGATTAGAATTCGGCTCAGCGTAAAGACCGGGATGAAGATGTAACCCAAGTACAGAATCACGCCTCGAGCGTGGCGATTCGCCTTCTAGGTCCATCTGCCAAGCGGATGATCTACTTGCTTGCTAACGACTTTGATAGCTGATCAAGTAGCCTTACTAGAACACTAGTAAGCATTCTCTACTCGTCGCGGTGTATTCCGCTGAACCATCTGAGGTTGGCGTGTGTCAGGAGTGTATGGAAGTGCGTTGTCAACGGATTGGGTGCATATCGCGCATTCACGACTCAATTGGCGGTGCTCAAATCACGTCCAGTCTGTGAGACTGGTTCTGAGATATATGCCTAGACAAGTTGGGTTCAATTTGTATTCTTGTGGTTGTTCTAACTTCGGCGATTTTCCAGTTCCCCTCCCCATCAGTATTTTCCAGCTTCGTGGATCCAAGTCTGGTATCGAGCAACCACATTATAGGACCCTACAAATTGCGCATCGGCTGTTGTATACCAAGACTGACGGTTGGGCCGGTGAGTAAAGATCTTCAGAGCATCGGCTCGTCACCGCCGGCGCCGCAGTCGTAGCCATCTGCCGAGAGGGACTGCGCCCCCTTTTTCAAGCAAGAACATGCGCTTCTCCCGGCCCCGGTCTTAAACGACGGCCAATTAAATGGGAATGTTCGAGTTGTCCACGCGTCATCTGGCAAATGTTGATCATCATCACGTTGTCGCTCAAGCCGAGATATATATGGCGGCAAGGAATCGCGAGGTGCAGTTGACAGCGCAAGCATGCGTCTTCTCCCCATCTTTGCGTCAGGCCTCGCGGCCTGCTCTCTCGGTAGCGCGGCCGTCCTCAGCGAGGTGAATGGCACACAGGCACTACATGAACTCATTAAGCGACGTCTTCCCGCGGCTCTTCACTCCTCCTTCGTTTTCACTCTCGACGAGAGTGGCTCCACCACAGCAGACACCTACTCAGTATCTTCGGTCGCTAACGGTAAAGTCGGTATTCATGGTACCAGTACCTCGGCCTTGACGCGCGGGCTCCTCGCGTACCTGCGCACGCTCGGCGGCGACATGTACTGGAGCTCGGACACCTTTTCTGCTTTACCTAAGCATCTGCCTTCCCTTCATGAGCCTCTTACCGCTACCTCGTGGGCAAAGATCCGTTGGGCATTCAACGTCGTCACCTACAGTTACTCCATGTCCTTTTACCAGTGGAACGAGTGGGAGTACCTCATCGACTGGTGCGCGCTGCATGGCGTCAACTTCCCACTTGCAATCGGTGGACAGGAGTTTGTCTGGCGCGCAGTGTATCGCGACTTTGGTCTCGCGGACGCGGACATCTACGATTGGTTCTCAGGCCCCGCGTTCCAGGCGTGGCAGCGAATGGGCAACCTGCACTCTTCGTGGGATGTGAATTCGGAGAAGCACCCTGTCACAGGCAACTGGATCGATGCTCAGTGGGACCTGCAACTCAAGATCGTCTCCCGCATGGTTGCGCTGGGCATGACGCCTGTTCTTCCCGGCTTTGCGGGCTTTATCCCACCCGCTCTCCACGACGTGCTCGGCGGCGACGTTCTTCACGCTTCACAATGGGTTAATCTCCCTGTCGAGTATACC
This sequence comes from Auriculariales sp. MPI-PUGE-AT-0066, assembly GCA_020744175.1. Lineage (NCBI taxonomy): Eukaryota > Fungi > Basidiomycota > Agaricomycetes > Auriculariales > Auriculariales sp. MPI-PUGE-AT-0066. Next base: position 203,797 of record JAGTJP010000016.1, read on the forward strand.
GAGGACGTGCGTACAATGGCTCATCACCTGGCTCACGAGTTTGACTTTAGCTTCAGACTGCACTGGAGGCGATCTGGCCAACATTTGCCACCGTCCAGGCGGCATTCGTCAAGAAGCAGTACGAACTCTATGGCAACTGGACGTCGCACTATTATGCATTAGACCTATGGAATGAAATGCAGCCATCATCCCTCGAGCTTGACTACCTTGAAAACTCTACGCGCTCGGTCATCAAGAGCCTGCGTGCTGTGGACTCAGAGGCTGTATGGGTCATGCAAGCATGGTGCGCACAGTGTAGCCATGCTGACGCAATGCTTATACGCTCTTCAGGCTGTTCGTCGCTGCTCCATACTGGAACGAAACTAATATCGGTGCTGTTCTCGCCGGCGCGGAGAAGGATGAGCTACTTGTGCTCGATTTATATAGCGAGGTATTCCCATATTGGGAGTTAACCAACGGGTACAACAATCACCAATGGACGTGGAACATGGTCCACAACTTCGGTGGTGGACAGGTTCGTCAGCAGCACAATTGTTGATCGGTGTTCGCTGATTTCGCTGAGTAGAGCCTGTATGGCGACTTGCCACATTACGCCTCCGAACCGCTTCGGGCTCTTGGGGCGCAGCCTGATACGCTCGTGGGTCTCGGTATCACGATGGAGGGTATCAATCATAATGAAATCGTGCGTGTTGCACTCTTGGGTTCATCTAATATGGTGCTCATGCCACACACAGGTATACGAGTTCTTGTTTGACGTTGCATGGTCCACCGCGGTCATCGACATTGCGAAGTGGGTGCAGGACTATGCCGACCGTCGCTACAGTCTCAGCGGTCAGACTCCAGCGCAGAAGAGCGCGGCGGAACTCCTCCATCAAGGATGGTCTCTCCTCCGGTCCGTGCATCAAACCCAGCCATTTCACTCACACTGACATCCACCCAGTGACTCTGCCTATGGTAATCCTAAACCTAATGTTAGGGGTGCAACGATCCACTCGATACTTGAGGTGATGCCGAACGTCATCAACATCGAGAACAGTATTTTCCCCCCGACGGCTCCGTCGTACGAACCTGTTGACGTCGTTCGCGCGTTTGTACTGTTCAATGAGGCCGTGCACACCGATGCGTCGTTGTTGCATAATGCGCCGTTCGCGTACGACTACACCGACCTTACACGGCAGATCCTCGTGAACGCATTCATCCCACAGTACCGGGCGCTCATCGGTGCATGGAATGTGTCTGACGTGGCGGGAATCAAGAGCGCCAACGCGGAAATGCAGAAGCTGATGACAGACCTGGACGCCGTGCTCGCAACGAACAAAAACTTCCTGCTCGCAAACTGGATCAAGAGCGCGAAGTACATGCCGCGAGTCTCTCATTAAATGACAGATGACTAAAGATGCTGCAGGTCGTGGAGTGACGGCAGCGCCGCCGATGCGGAGTTCTTTGAGTTCAATGCGCGCAACCAGATTAGTGTGTGGGGTCCTGCGGACCACGAGCCATGGTTACTCGACCGTTACGCTGCGTGCGTCATGTTCTTTTCTTTCAGCTTCCGCATGTTCTAACATCCATATAGGAAGCAGTGGCATGGTGTAGTAGGGGACCTCGACACCAAGACCTGGGCGGCATTTACGGATTACCTCGTCGCGCACCCGCCGAGTACTTACAATACGACCGAGTGGTACTACACTGCGCTCGAGGTCGAGCGTGCGTGGCAGACGCAGATGTGGGGAGTGAAGAAGGGAGAGACGTGGGGAACGGTAGGGCAGACCGGAGCAGTCGTCGACAAAATATGGAAGTCGTGGAAGCCGGTGCTCGAGGGATACTACAACACTACTTTCTAAGTTGTCTCAAGCAGGTATATAGTCACTGATAAGTAGTAATTCAATCCCCCTGTTGTCCGCTACGCTCTTATATCTCCTCATAACCAGCGCATTGAGTTAATGACCTGGGGGTATATGAGTCTCCCTACCCGGTACCCTCGAGCTAGAAGGAATTATGCGCTAGAGTGTTAGGTGTTGTTGATGGCTAGGATTCGGCTGCGGTGCGGATAGCGGGCAATGACAGACAGACATATGATAATGGTTTGGGGCACTGTGTGGTTGCGTCGTATTTGACCTACCAGCGGTATTGACCTTATGCCTGAGCCCGTGGACCTGGTAGCATTTCCGCGCTATGGTGCTTACTCCGCAAGCGACGATTGTCCTGGTAGTAGCTGAAGCCGACCAACTTGCGTTTGAACTCAAATGAGCGGTATAATGACCCTAAGTTTGAGTGCAGCAAGTGGGATACGCCCGCAGTGGCGTAGGCGCTTATTTCTCGGCTCGTCCTCATGTTTCTCGCACCGTTGACGCGCCTGCTCGCCGCGACAGGCGCTCTCGATATAATCCCTTCTTATGACTCTGGCTCAGCTTCTAAACCTTCCAATAACCATGGCGCCGGCGAGCTGACGTTCACACTGCGCCAAGCGCATGCCATGTCTCCATACAACCCTGCTCGCGTGGTCTGGCGTGACATTGCTGCGCACGACCTTCCATTTGCCGAGTATAATCAAGACTTGACAATTTCCACGAAAGCCATAAGGTCGTCACGTCCGCGCTCGCAAGCGGCGTTCCATGCTGCGCGTGAGTCAGGTTGTTCCAGCCAACGCGGTCGGTTTGTATCCTACAACTAACCCAACTTGAAGGTCTCAGCGGCCATTATAATCAGGCCCAAAGTATAGACTGGGATGAAGGTGTGATTCAGGGACCAGATCATACCTCAAGAGAGGCATTGCTAGTACTAGCCAAGGTGCGCGGTTACACATTCTTCGCAATGAGCAGACTGAGCATCAAATCTATTGCAGATGGCCAACAATGCCTATGTAGGCCTTCCGGGAGCCAAGGGGTGGCTCGAGTTAGGGGACGACTGGCAGAACACGGCAAGTTGTCACAGTTGCGCCAGTCAGGATTGACTAACTAACTGTGATCAGTCTATTCCCGTCGGATGGGAGCCAGAGGCTGACGGCTTTCGTGGCCACGTATTCGCCACGTCGGATAATAAGACTGTAGTTCTGAGTATAAAGGTGAGTTGTCATCTGCATCTCCGTTCTAGGTGGCTGACGCTCAGGTGCTGTAGGGCACCTCAGTGCCCGTAGTCAGCGGCGGTGGACCAACATCTCGCAAAGACAAACTTAACGACAATCTGTTGTTCAGGTCAATAGGCCAATCCGTGCATGCGTTTGGTCGCCGGCTGATGACCTCAACAGCTGCTGTTGCGCCAAAGTTGGGCCGACGTGGTCACCTGTAAGCATCATCAACTTGCAGTAGGCAGTCGATCTGAGCCATTTTAGGTCTGCGGGTGTCACGCGGGCGGATGGAAGTGCGATAACACTTGTGTGCAGCGAGCTCTCGCCGAAGAGAGTTTGTTCTACCCCGTCGGCACGGTAAGTTCACACGTTGAGTTCAATTTCTGTTGGGTTGGTCTGGGTGCTGTGGCATCCGAAAACGGCGCTTTTGCCTCCACGTCTCACGCTGCGGCTTCCAATTGTCCAAACATCTCGCGCGCCGCTATGTGGATGCCCCATGCATCATGGTCGCGGCCTTGTCGATGTTATGATTGCTTGCTACCCAGTCGCGAGGTTCTTCATCGGGAAAGAACTCATCTCTAGCTTGACCCCGTTCGAGCAGACATGTTTACGTTGCAGGACTACTACTACCGCTAGCCCAATCCTGCAAACTCATCTTCGAGCACATCGATTTCCTTCTCAACTTCGTTTGTTCCTGATCCTGCTCATGTCGGGGCCCCAAGCAAGCCCCAGACAGGCCCCAGACACGTAATAGTCCGGCGGCGTCTCGGAAACTTCTTAATCCCCTACATTTCCAATCATTGAGTCTCAAAGCGCCACAGTTGGTCTTCCCATCTTTCCGATGTTCAAGCATCATGTAAGCGCATCATCGAGTACGTCTTCGCGCCCGTTCATCACAGACAATGGGGTCGGCATGGCTATGTGCGGGTTATGCCAACTACCTTGGGCATGCATGATGGCAATCGGGCCGTTCATTTTCGAGGCTGCAACTGCTTGCTCTTCACACCTCCTGTTCGGCGTCTGGTGGCTTCAGCAACCCCGTTACCCGTTACCGTCCATGTGCACTTCATTTCGAGCAAATTTGGTGCTACCCCGTATTTCCATGACATATCGATGCCTAACTACCCAGCCGGTCTCCATCTTTCACATATCCTTCGTTCCCTTCATTTCTTCACACCAACCCTCCAATTAGGCGCCATCGGCGGTCAAGAATGAGCCAATGTCCTCCTTTGGCTTTCTTTTGACCTGGGCAGCATAGTCTCCTAGAAGAAACCTTGCTTGGGAGGAACATGGCTGACTCTTCACTTCCCCGCGCTTTGTCACTCGCGGCGTCGAACTCCTATCTTCCAATGCTTACACCTTCGACAAACACCGAGACTCCGAGATCCGCTTTACCCTTCAGGTGTTATCCTAGATGAATGCCCGTTTCTACGAGCACGCGGGGATTCGGGGGTTGAGCTGGGTTTGGATGAGTCGGGGAGAAGCGTGAGGTCACACTACACGTGTCCACCCCGGATTGTAACCTAAACCATGTCTCATTCTCTGTTGTTGGTCGTGTGTATATCCGGCGTTGTTATTACTTCGCCGTTGGCTAGTTATGTGCCTGTGACCGCATTACTGCACGAACGGTGGAGGGGTCGCCGGTTCCCCGCCGTCCGCTGGTCATGTTTCGCCCTACTTTTTCATTCTCCCTACATGGCTCCTCACTTTCCAACGTTCAACGACTGACAGCCCTCTTCGCCATGCGCAGAACTTGTACAACAACATTACGTTCATGTATCCAAACGCCAACATCTGGCTTGTGGGACACAGTCTGGGCGGTTCGCTCGCCAGTCTTCTCGGCGTGACCTTTGGCTCGCCCGTCGTAGTGAGTACCCAACTTTTGTCTGCGCGTATGAGTGCATGAACTAACTGCCTGCTTCTCACAGGCGTTCGAGGCTCCCTCTGAGCGTATGGCTGCGCGGAGGTTGCACTTGCCCTTACCCGTGAGACTCGCTCGCCTGACCCTTCCCGCTACATTTAATCATGATCACCCCCTTGGCGACAGCGAACGACCGAACACATCATCCACCTTTACAACACCGCCGACCCAATTCCGATGGGCACCTGCACTGGTGTTCTCAGTACGTGTGCCAGCGCCGGATACGCGATGGAAGGTCGATGCCATCTTGGAAAGAAAATCGTTTACGACACGATATCAAAGTGCGTTTGCCTTCCGCTGGGCTGTCACTCCGGCTAACTCGCCGAGAACACAGGTGGAAGTGGTCATCGAGCGTACAGAACCACGTCATCGGCGTCGTGATTGACAAGTTGCTCGCCCAGGACTGGGACGATGCACCCCCGGATGTGCCGGTCCGTTCGCACCCCCTTGAATGTCAGCTTCATCTGACACAGTCCCCGCAGCAACCTGAGGAACCGCCGGCAAACTCCTCATCTAGATTTCATGGCCAGCCTTCACTTCGCATCCAGCCCCAACGACGAATGAACGAGGTTTCGAAGCGCAACTGGTGGCAGTGGATGCGGGCCGACAGTGACGAGGACAAGAAGCCCCAGCCAGAACCAAAGCCACTTCCTCGGAGAGCAGTCCCGGAGGCTGTCGTGGAGGATGATGACTGCGATGCTTCGGTATGTACCGTATATTCTCACCTGCAGGGTTGGCAGAAGTTGGCTCATGTCGTTCAACAGGAATGTTACGGCTGGGAATTCGGCGAGTTTGGCAAGCTGTAGGTGGCCGCCAGCGCGGTTGATGATGACTATCCTCCTTGCTGAGGCTGTAGGCTAGACCTCAGCTATGATTGACTCTACTAGATGCTCTTCTATCACCCGCATTCACGACTCTACCGGCCTTCTATTTGTGTATACTCCTGCGACGATGGCCTCGTGGTTCATGACATGTAACTCTACAAGATTAACTCCCTTCGTAATGCTCAATGAGAGCGCGTTCATGACCGACTGATTGTGTCCGCTGGAATGAGACATGGTCACTTCAACGGATCAACTCGAGAAGGAACACGTTTGGCGCCTTGAAACCAAGCCTAGACTCGCAATACGTTGGGTCGTTCGAAAGGCCGTTAAAGATACGTCGGTCGACAAGCCAATCTTCGGCGTTATCTCAGCAGATTCTTCTTCATTCAGCGCCTCAAAGTCGTTCTACGTACCTCTCCGTGTTGCTCCAAGGGCAAGTAGACGGTTGGCAGGGGACGTCGCGCCGCTAGCACCTGGGCTATGACTAACGGGCGAGACATGTCCATAGCCATGAAATAGCGTTGACTGTGGTGCAGGCGTTGCACCAATAAGAAGAGAGCCGTATGTGGCGGTTGCAGCAGCAGCCTGGGGCCCATACGGGTTTGGAGGGTAGTTGTAACCACCTTCATGTGTAGTCCCATCCCGGTCAGTGCCTCAACATCCCAACGAACTTCCAACAAAAGGACTTGCCCGCTGGTAGCCCGTAATGAGCGCCGTAAGGAGACCCTCCGGAAGGTAGAGCTCCAGGGGTGCCGTACACGGGCGGCGTCATGCCCGTGGCAGCAAAGTAGTTCTCTGCACTTGCACGCGGAGAGTGGCGTCCAATTCTACGGTACAGTTGGGCCCACTCGCCACGACCCATGGCTGCAATTTCAGCTTCCGTCACTGGTACTGCATAGCTAACGTGGGTCCAAGGCGCGAGGTTGTACATGAAGTCAAAGTTGAGACCGATTGGCGAGCGATAGGAGAGTGAGGCACGCACTCGTGCCAAAGCTGCTCGAGAATGTTGGCAAGCGTGACGCCTTTATCGTTCCGGACGCGAGTGACCCATGGTGATGATTTAGTGACAAGGATGATCTCTTTCAAGCGAGGAAGTGTGGCGGATGCGCCGGCGAACGGTGTAAAGTCTCCCTCGGAATGGCTATTGGCGACAAACAGTTGCGTGGTGCCTGAAAGGCGGTCAAAGTGAATCATGTTAGATTGAATAACGACATCAAAGTTCCGACGGACCAGTCACCATGTCGTACCGCAACATGAACTTCTCCTCCTCGCCTGACAGCAGCGGGTGCAGCTTGACCCGCACCCCTTCAAGGGCATACAGCTCATGGGACTCAAGTGCCGGCGTGTCTAGGAGAACAAATCGAGGCCATCCGCCGCTCAGATTCCCGATAGATCGTCTCGAAGAAGAGATCACGAACAGTTGGCTGTACTCCATGCGAATGCATTCGGCTGCGAGTTGCCAGCACCCACACCGGCTGCTGCAGAAGATACCGTTGCCATCTGACGCTTATTGCAGCAATCCTCGCCGATTAGAGATTTAGAACTCACAGGAGATCGGAGGGTTGTCCTGAAGGTCGGCAACCTGTGCCCAGGCGCCCGTGCACAGCTCCGGCACCTGAGGGCACCCACCTTACAGTAATTCGGGCCGAACACAAAAACTTGTGCTCAGATGACCGCGAGGGTGCGCGCTTCTCAGAGATTGCCAGTGATCACATAAGACGTATCGGGACAGCGAATCACTCGCAGTGATCGTATGCGTGTGCGACCACCAACTGCCCTATACACCTGATCTACCCAACCTTAATATCAGACTTGTGTGGCCTCGTGCTCACCCCAAAACGTCTTGCCTTGAGGCGAGCGTGCGCGTTGCTGCGTGGGATTATCCGCTAATCAAAACACATGATATCTTTGCGCAGGGGCACGCGCGCGCTGCGCTACCGACCCGAAATGAGATTTGCATATTCTTGCGGTCCTTGTGCGCGCGCTGTCTAACTTCCAATGAACGCCCCCAATCTGTCCGGCGGTCTGCGGCCGCCGAGTTCAAGGGTAGTTAATTACGAGCCTGTCGCTTGATAAACCTGCCTAAGCAACACGACGAGACGACATACGGTGGATCAATCCGGCGTGAAAATGCCTCCGACGATGAAATTCCTAACACCCCCACAGCAAGCTTTGTGGTGTTTCGGAAAACTGACAAAGGAAATTGTTCGAGTAAGTTTTGGAGATGAGCGGGTCTCTTTGTTGCACATGTTTTTATTATTGGGGACGAACATAGTTTGGATCAAGCACTTCAGGAGTCCAGTTTCGTAACCTAGTCCTATTCCACCACAATACCGGTCGTCCTGCTGCATCGCCCAGTTTTCCAAGGGACGTGGGTCGTTCCCAACGGACCTCAAACTCCGATCCGAGCAAGCGTACCAGCGCAGGATTGAACATGCACCCACCGATGACATTCGGATCGCTCGGAGAATCTTTCTGTCCGCTCCGAACCGAGTCATGAAGAGGAGCGTCTTCATCAGGAAGCGGTGGTAGGTGGAGCAGCACGAACGGAACCTGGCTCTGCCTTGCGCGATCTATGCCTCCACGCGTGAAGCTCGACTCGCTGGCCAGGACGGCAACGATCTCGCAGTTCTCACCGTCGTTGGTGTTGGAAGATGGCGGAAGTGCGGGTGCACCGACCACCCCCTGTCGGTGAAGCGAAAGCACGACACCTTCCATCTCGCGAACGAAATGCGGACCGAGCTTTGGCGCCTCCGCCTTGCACTGAACGTACACCCTAAGACGCCGTCGCACGGGATCTTCACTCCAGCCTGTCGGAAGTGTAGCAACGGGTGTTCGGGAGGCAACAGCAGCAGAGGTTGACGACGGCAGCGGCGGGAGCCACCAGTCGCCTTGTAAATCGATGCCGCCATCGGCGCGCCCGCCGATACGCGTGAGCGACATAGACATCTGGTTCTTAAGAACGGCATGTGTGCGGTTTTCAAACCGAGTTCCCTTGAGCAGAGTCGTAATGGATGGTTTTCCCGCAGCCGCCTGCAACACACAAGTCCCACGCATGGCCACCCAAACCAATCGACAGCAAGGGAAACAAAAAGTGTGCGTGTTGAAATGGACTTGGAGAAGCAAAGTCTCGTGAACACAGGAATGAACGAGACGTGCGCGCCTCGAGGTGCGCTGCAAGTTTGAAGGAGAGACCAAGAAGCGCGTCAAGCACTCCATGATCACGTGCAAGCAATGCAAAAATCTGCCTCCGCTCCATCAAAAACATGCCGAACGCCGATGCGAGCGAAAAAATTCTAGGGCTCGGGTCGGTAGTGCGGAACGAGTAAGCCATGCGCGAAAAAAACAGGGTTGCGAAAAGCTCCCGCTCTTCCAGGGGTAAAACAGCTCATGTGAAGAGCAAGTGAGGTCGATTTGGAGAGATTTTTTGTTATTGCGTATAGACTGCTGCTATGATAACCTGAGGTGTGGGCGCGCGCGCGTCTCGCGCGCAAAGTGGAGACGGGTTGAGAAGTACAGGGTTTGAGTTATGTAGGTAGTACATCCGTCCGCGGAAGAAGCAACACCGTGTAGAACAGAAGGAAAAACCAGGAGGCGAGAGATGCAAATCATGATGTATGAGCAGGCAGGCTGGGAGTGGGAGTGTGGTGTGGTGTGGTGCAGGTCGAGATCCGTATGCAGCAGCCGGGGGTCCGGGACGAGGAAACGGGGCGGGGGGGCGACGAAAAGCTAGAGTGACGTCGAGGGACTTGGGGCTCAATGCTGATCCCAGTACTCGTCACCGGCTAGAAGAGCGACCGATAAAGCGTCAGAGTGATCTCCAGTAGCTGTTGTTGAAGGGTATGGCGAAACTCACGGCTACGAACATATTCCTTGCGGACGGGCTGGCAGACAAGGTCACCGTTTTGTGTGCGATACTCGACCTGTCATACGAAACCCACAGTTAGCACTCAAGGGGGTTATTAGAAAAGTCGTAAGGACTCACGTAGTATCCGGCTGCGGGTTGAGGGAAACGAGGGGACAGACATTGTAAGACACTTTCTCGCATTAAGCTAGTCAGGCAAGGAACTCACGACCGCCGACCTGAGACATGGAGAAATCAGGTTAGCGAACGGCCACAAGATCTAGGCTCGAGCAACGGCGGCAACGACGACGAGCAGAGTAAACTCACCACCATGTTACCGGTTGAGAGCGTCGTGCGGATGCGGCAGGGTATCCATGTCCCGAGCTTGACCTCGGCGGCATCGCCGACCTGTCCCCGGGAATCAGACGGGAGACGTGACGGTGAAAGGGTACGAACCTTCAGCTAAATATGATGTGAGCAAGGGAAATTGTTGTTGAGTGCGACAACGACATACAGGATATGTCCAAGTGGCCATGCCGGGGACGTAGCCGGGCCAGTAGTTGGCGGTCATCGTCGTTGGTGTGGGAGCGAGGTAAGAATCCGGTGGCGTGAGGGTGAGAAGAAGAAGCCAAGGTCCAAATGCGCAGGTCGCAGGAGCCGACGAGAGAACCGGGTTGAGTGTGAGTGAGGGAGATGGTGGAAACAGGCCTCGCGCGACCGCTTAAATATGCGGCAGCACGCGTGAAGTTCAAGCGCCGCCGCACAAACTTTGGACGGAAGAAGTTGGAAGTTGAGTGAGATAAGAGAAGAAAAGCGGAATACGGGGCGGTGGTCCGCGATCGATGAGACTCGTGCGTGCGGGCGAGCGGGGCAAGCGGGACGGAGGGAAGGTGTGTGTGCGTGCAACCGAAAGCAGGAGCGAAAGGTGCAGGGCGCGGACAAGGCCGCATTTGCGCGCACACAAAAGTTGCGGGCACGCCAGATTTGCAGCACCCTGGTGTCACACTGTTTGCGATCGTTTGAGCAAAGTGATGGAAGCACGGGAACCGTGGCCTCGAGGGGGCGCGCGCGGTCATGTGGCGCTCGCCTGCCTCGATCGGACCTGCTTTTCTCGCATCGGCTAGGCTGAGCCTGCTAAGTTAGATCCTGGGTCTAAAGTAGATTCTGGTGCAAAAACCAGCCAACGCATAGCCAGGCCTCGAACAGCCGAAATATGAAAAAGTATTATCGGGTTCAAGGAATCACGAGGCAATCAACGGGATCGATTTTCGAGTATCCCAAAGGACACGTGGATCGGCGGGATCACGACGGCAAGAGTACATTGGCCAGATCAGTGCCTTCTTGTGAGCCCTGCACTTCTCCATCCGCGTGGCCGCTCGGCATCCGTATGTAGGAATCAATGCTTGCAATGCCATAGCGCACGAGCCGTCCGTGGCAGGGTCATGAGAAGTATTCACTGTTTAGGTCGTTGCCCCCTCCGGTGGCATTGCCATTGTGTATGCTTCAGCAACGCACACCCAATTACAAGAAGCGTAATGTCTATGATGTCAAAAGTTCTCTGGAGCTCCGCGGGTGTGAGTTTACATTCTACCGTGGCAATATCCCCTCATTGCGGAAGTTGGCCGTCGTCCTGTACCACGCGTGAACCCCAGAAAAACACTCCCTACTCAGAAAAGGGCATTCTGGATTCTGCGAGCGTGGAGTCCGGGCAAGCTCCAGGCCATGGAGCTTGCCCAGGACGTGCCACGCTCCTGGCGGCACAGTTTGGTTGTTCTCAAGCTTCTTCTTCACAAATGCGCTGATCACACCGGATTCGGAGCTGTCGTCCACCCCGTAACCTGCGATGAGTCGCGTGCATTCCCCCGTTGTTGGCAAAAGTATCCAGATGACAGTATGATGGACCTCATTTCCTAAACGAGAAACTTCTCACTGGAGGAGCGCTGATGCTTTTGTAGTAAATGAGATAATGAGAAGGCAGAAAAGACACACACCTCCCCAGGATGATCATAGAAGAAAACGCGCACGCGCGCCACAAACTCGCACTACTCTGCCCCCGCATCTCTTCCTTTTTTTCCCTGGATCTCGTCGTGACGGCCTGATGTGCTGGCACGTTTTCGGTCACAGGCACGGCCGCTCCTCCGGAAGGCAAAACGGATCGCGTGTGAGAGGGAGGACGCACGACAGGCGACAGGCGCGAGGACTAACTGACTGGCCATCAATAGGAATCCCGAACGTGGCCCATCATTTCCCGACATGAGGTGGCCTCGAGGCCACCTCAAAAATTTTGCGTCGTCCAACGGATGATGCTTCGACGCGCTGCTGCTGCCGCTGCCGTTGCGCGAGCGCTCCGTTGCGACCTTCATGTGGGGCTCTCTGTGTAGTAAAACGATCAGCTGACTTGCATATCATGCAGAGCGCCGCATCGGCTCTTCGGAGCCAACCTGGCAAGCTTCCAAAGATACAAAGGGACAAGCACAAATCGTGAACATGATAGATTGGAGCTGCCCAACAGTGCGGTCGATAGGTGCGAAAACAATTCGCACTGTTACGCTTACGGTGTACGGCCGCCGCCATGCCCTGACTTCATGTGACCAATAAGGAGAGAGCAATCATCGTCATAGTATCACACCCAAAAGCGGCGACTCATGCTTAAACTGTAATCAGGGCTCAGCGCAACTCGGACGAGGGGCCGGACCGTAGCTCCGGGAAACTACCGTTAACGTGCGACTTTGTTGAGAGAAGTGGAAGAACTCGCGACTCGACACAATTCAGAACAGTTGCAGCGTGCGCGGGCCGAAGCGAACCGCAGGGAACACCCTTGCAAAATGATACTGCACCGAGAGAAATGCGGACGACGGAATCAAATGTGCTCACCTTCACCCCGCGTCTTCATTCAAGCTGATTCTATAGGCTACGGCAGCGAAGAGAGAATTGGGCAAGACGTGGTGACATGGCGTCTGGCTTGGCTAGTGCTCATCTACATTACAGGGTAGCACCGGTCCTTGCACCGCGGGCTTTTCTCCCTCCAACATCCCCTTGCACAGTCACTTTCCTCGCCCAAAAAAGTTGTTCATCACATAGCTAGATTGCCTGTATAACTATATATCGCAAAAAATCGTGAGAATAGCCCTTGTAGCCTGCTGAATGGACTATTGGTGAAGTTCGAACCACTCCTTGCACCAGCGTATTTTCCTTCCTCCGGCTTCATTTCTCAATCAAACACAATGAAAAGTTGGCAGGGACTGTGCAAAGTACGTTGAACTGATTATTTTTTAAAAAAACAATGAAGTGGGAGCAAAGAAATTCGGGAATTAGTGTTTTCGCGGTGCAAGGACCGGTGCTACCCTGTACATTACAATGGCCGCTGAACACCGAGGGTTGGCAACCTGAACCGCCGCTGCAAACCAAATGCAGATGATGTTACGAGTACCCACCCACCCCTGGTCGAGCATAGCCAAATATGGCAGTTGTGTCCACTATGCGATCCGCTTGGCCCGCGCGCCTAGGACTAGGTTGAAGGAGACGTGGACAAGGGCCTATTTGGGTGAATTGAAGGTCGAGGTGACTGCAAGCCCTGCCTGATCCACGGTAGGCAGGGGCCGATCGTGGAAGATGTCCCTGATGAGTTCAGGCTGCAAGGCGTGCGGGAGCGGGTGAACGATGAAGTGGCCTTGCAGTGCGGCCATTGTCGTCGCCCGACCCTGCGCTGCCTGGTCCGCGACGTACCGCTCTAGATCGCGTGCATGCTGCTGGACAGCGTCCGCGCCAACGTGACCACCAGTGTCACCTGACGCCGAATCAGGAGAGACGAGGAAAAAGTGCTCAAAGTAGCGCCGCGCCTGGCGCGGGGTGACGTCTCCCAGGTATTCAACGACATCGATGCGTCCGGGTCGGATGAGCGCAGGGTCGAGCCGGTCAATGTAATTTGTTGTGAGGAAAAGAACCCGCTCCTCGCCGCTGGCAACACCATCAAGTGCATTGAGAAGCCCTGAAAAGGTCACAGAAGACTGGTAGCTGCACGGGGCGTGCGTTTGGTTAGCGGCGCTACAACGAAACAGGTGGTGTGAACTATCGCACCCGTCCGCAGAAGTCTGGGCTCTTTTATTAAAAACAGCATCGACATCTTCCATAAGCAGGAAGCTACGGTCAGGAAGAGATGATAGCATCTGGTTCAAGCGGTCGTCCGTAAGGCCGCGTTCGGCAAGATTGAGGACACAAATTTCAAAACCATAGGATCCGGCCAAAGCACGGATGAAGGACGACTTGCCACTTCCTGGTGGACCATGAAGCAGATAGCCTCGCCGATATGGAACGCCTGATAGATTTATGCGGGTCAATGCTCTTTGCACTAAGAGGATGTGATTGAGATCAGACCCCACCTCGCTCAGCGTACCAGGTTCTTCGCTTGCCGAAGGCAACGAGGTCGGCTTGAATCCGCTCCGAAATGCCATCATCCAGCACAACGCTATGGATAGGGCGGATTTCGCGAGGTAGGCCAAACGATTCCCATCGAGGAAACCGCGGGACGCGAATGACGAGCTTGCCAGACAGAGACCCAATCGCAAGGGCCCGCGCCTCAGAAAGCAGGTCTGGAAAAAGTTTATAACCATCGCGTGAGAGTGTGGTCAGCTTGACAGTCTCCCACACAGGCGACGAATCCATCGAGCCTGCATTCCGAAGTTGGCGCTCTCGTTCAACCTGCAAGTAACCCGTTTAAGCCAGTCGTCTTTCATTAACGCGACGACAACACGTGCCTGGATCCATGCGCCTCTGTATTGCAAGTAGTGCCTCCCGACGCCTGCGAGAAAGTTGAAGTCGACCTGCGGCGCGGAATGCTCAGTCGCCTTGTACACTCGTGTCGACAGGCTGAGATCGGCGCTGCGCGTCCAACGAGAGGCAAGGCCCAGGCTTTTGCTCGCGGTACGGCGCTCTGTTTCCAGCCAAGTAAGGAACCAGTCGTATCCTGGGTCTCTGTTCGAGATTTCCAGCGTGACCAGCAATCGGCGTTTGAGCAGAGTCAATCCGCCGATGGCTCCGTAACGGAGCGCGGTAAGGCCAACACCAACACCCTTTTGTCGGAGGTAAGAGTAGACGCGGTCGTAGGGGAAAGCGTGGTTACAAACATACCACTAGGCCGAAGCCTGCAGAAAAGATTGCGCTAGAAAAGCAGTCAGTATATTCGATTTCGAAGGCAATGCCAGATGGACGCACTTAGCAGCCAGCGCATCACCCCACGAAGTCCCGGTGGAAACGGCTTTGACGGCTGCGCCAGCGGTTTCGACCGGTGCGCTCATGCAACGATTAAAAGGAGGACACCAAGAGGCGACGCGAATCGCAACATCCCGCTTGCGTGCCTTTGCCTCCGAAGAGGACAGACAAGCCACTTGTTCTGTAGACCCCAAACAAGACCTGGGACAAGAAATTTGGTAGCGAGACCATTTTAGTTGTTTATTTTCACAATGAGCTCCTGTCTCCAATGGACAAAGAACCTTTTGTCATATCATCGTCCTCGCACAAGTTCGTTCTCTCGTCATAATGACAGGTTCAAATGAACGGAATGAATGTGTTCAGCCGCCCAATCGAGTAGTGGACGTCTATTTTTCTGTTCAAAAGCTAATACACTTCACATATCTCATCGAGCCGTTCGGCGTTCTTGTGCAGAATGAGCGATCGTCGCCTGATTCTCAAGCGATGATTACCGTTTCTCGTTCGCAGTAGCACTGAGCTCGTCGAAGTGACCGCTCTGCATGCACATATCACGGAAGATTCCACCTTGCTTCGAAAGTAGGGCCGAAGGGGAGTCGAACTCGACCACCTGGCCATGATCAAGGACGAGGATACGGTCGTAGTCGATGACCGTGTGCAGTCTGTGAGCAATTGTGAGAAGGATGCGTCCTTTGAACTGTTTCCGGATAGCATTCTGGATTCTGAGGAGAGCAGAGGTTAGCTGCCTCAGTTTGTGATGGCTGACAACATACTTCTTGTCGGTCTCGAAATCGACAGAGGCGGTCGACTCATCAAGAACGATGATGCTCGAGTTGCGAAGAAGACTATGGTTATGTGAGATAAACAGGTGCGCGAGTTCCGTCAGCCGACTCACGCGCGCTAAAAAATGAATCGATGAGCTTTACTTCGTATGTAAGAGACGAGCGGACTCACCGCCATCGCGATCAGCTGTCGTTGACCTGCACTCCAGTTCGCACCACCATCGCTTACTTTGGACTCAAGTGTAACAACCTTCTGAGTCGGGGTGGCGGACCCAGAGCCAACGGCCGTGCTTGTACCCGGCGCGTCAACTGACGTGGGTGTGACCAACCCGGACTCCGTTTCTAAAGTCAGCTGCACCATCTTCAATGCATCCAAGCATTCTGCATCGGTATGCTCTTGAAAAGGGTCGATGTTGTCGCGTATTGTACCACTGTAGAGCGCGGCATCCTGTGGAATTAGTGTGAGATGGCTTCGCAGCTCTTCGACACCTAGTTTGGTGATATCCATGCCTGCGGCATCTGTGATTTAGCATATTTGTACCATCGAATTGAACATTTGACGCACCTGCAACAGATATACTGCCTTCGTCTGGATCGACGAACCGGAATAGGGACTGTGCAAGAGTGCTTTTCCCACTCCCGGTTCGACCGACGACACCGATCCTTTCGCCAGGCTATACATATACAAGTGAGAATGCTACAGCATCGATGATTCTACGAGGACATTACCTTCACGTGGAATGACACACCACGCAGAACAGGTTCAAGTTCGGGTGCGTAACGAAGCACGACGTCTTGAAAGGTGATACCCTGGCCAAAGAATGGCCATCCAGCGGGTACTCCTGGAATATGACGCGGAGGTTCTAGAGGAATAGTATCCATTTGGGTAAGATGTGTCAGTATCAGAAAAATAGGACACATACCCGGACGCAAGTCGATATACTCTTTCATTCTCTAAGGATGCCATGCTCGCATCAGAAATCGAATATTCATTAGCAGGAAACGTACTTCAACGGCATTCATCTGATTCTCTAGCAGGACATACCACCTCAGACCCCACTCAAGCTGGCTGAGGACGCTCCGCGCCTACTCATTATCAGAACCGCAAACTTGAAGTGTTGGGCGGAGGTAACATAAAGGGCACACCTGTGTGAGAACGATACCAGCGAGACCAACAGAGACGCCGAGACGGATGGTTAAGCAGGTTGAAACTATGAACGTGCAGCACCCAAGCAACTCGAACCTGCACGACATTCATTGTTCCAACCTATCGATGGTTTAGTTGACATACCGGTACTTGAGCCATGAGGAACTTGCGGTGTCTAAACAGGCTTGAGATCACACGATCTCTATCACAATGTAGGCCGAGGGCTCACCACAGTAGCTTGTCCAGTGATAGCGATCCAGAAGCTTGTACATCGCTTCAGAGAAGCGTAATTCTCCATTGAAAGCGCGAATTCTGCGACTTGTTAGTTTTTGTCATCTCCCGAGGACGAGATAACGCTCACGTTGTGAGCCCATATAAGATCTCTCCAAAAGCGTAACAACAGGGGAGTACGCCGTCGCCTGCAGCCGCTTCAGGTCACGGCTCGCCGTGATGAACTATAATGGGAAGTATTATTACAAAAAGCCCTCGGCGTGGCTGAATTACGCACCCCTCGGGCAACGTAGAGGTGCAGCCAGACGAGAGGAACCAGTGCCAGAACGAATGACGGGATAAAGAACGTCACAGTTGCGATTGAGACGACGGATGAGATGATCAGCCCCCCGACCAGCCGCAGTCTAGAGGCCACTCCACCATCAAGCTCGCGTGTATCTGGTGAAACTGTTCAGACATTGTTTCCATTGACGGATGGCGGCTAACCTTTCGAGAAGCGGTTTAATATGCGGCCTGCAGGTGTCTTGTCGAAGAAGCGGGTTGGAGAGCGGATGACGGATTCCAACATGTCTGCAAACATGATACGAGATGCTCGTAGAGCAGCCCATACGGACGGAATGGTGACCGAAACGATCAGAAAGACCCCGGCAAGCTCTGATACCAACGCGTCAACACAAATGTAAAAGTTAGCAGCGCGGTTAACAAACGTAAGCCGACGTAGATGAGAACGTAGTCGATGGGATCAGCTGATGCTGATGGAAAACCAAGGAAGTTCCTCCAGTCATCGGGTTGATCGTAGCTCTCTGTCCAGGCTGAAGACATACGTCAGAACGAGCACAAACCCGAGCTGGTGGGGCAGACATTTGATCCAAAGCTTCTGAGCAAGAAGACCTGATAACAGAGATGTCAATGTTGATTTACAGTACTTCGGAGAGAACGAACCTGCTTCGCGAGTAGACAAAGAGAAGGCAAAAATGACCAACATCCAGTACGAGGCTGCTCGAAGGTAGGCAAGATAAACTGTGCCTGGGACTCTGCCGCTAAATAGCATTTTAGTGAACCGCCGATATTCACGAAAGCCAGTACACTACCTGAGCTTCTCCTCCTCTTCGACTAGCTTGCCTTTTTTCTCCGAGATCTGCTTGGAATCATTGTCTTCCGCTGCAATAGTCACCTTGCCATCGATCATATTCATAGTGGCCTCCCCATCCTCAGCGACAAACTGATCTAATTGATCTTGGTCGACGATTCGCTTGATGGTCCCATTCTCGATCTCCACAATACAGGCAGCACCAGCCTTGACCGCAAGGAGATGATGGGTGACAAGAACAACCGTTCTTCCCCGCATTATGGGACCGAATAAGCATCTGTTGATGAGGGTCTTGGCGGTGTGCGTGTCGACGGCGCTGCGAAAAGGTGAACGTGACATCATTACTCTACCATTGAATATACCTCAGAACATCGTCCAGTAGTACGGTTTTGGTATGGGCGTAAACTGCACGCGCAAGTGCGACACGAGCCTTCTGCCCACCCGACAAGATGATACCCTTCTGCATAGGTCGTTAGATAGTGGTGACGGTGAGTATCGCACCAAACCAACATCACCAATCTCAGTCGCGTCCCCTCCATCGAGTTGGGCGAGGTCGACATTCAAAGCGCAGGCCTCCAAAACGGAGTTGTATCGCTATCTAGAATGAGCCTCCTACACACAAAAACCTTTTGAATACGCACCTCCTCTTCGAATGGTGAGCCAAACAACCTGAGCAATGGAATTAGTTGTGATGACATAGCCTTGTCGTACAATATGACTTACACATTCTCCCTGATAGTCTCTGCATCATTGAATAGTTAGTGCGTTAGGCGCATCAACAGAAGGTGAACACTGACTTGACTCAAGCCACGGATGCTGTGCGCAATAGCTGACGCTATCTATTAGACCGGTCTCTGAGTCTGTATGGCATCCCGCCTTTGGCAAAAGGACCTGACCGGCGGTACATTCCATTTCGCCAAGGAGAGCGGAAAGTACTGCGGCGACGGTTATGAACAAACGCTACACACTTTCTTAGCCATAGGCCAACTCACGAGATGATTTTCCGCTCCCAGTGACACCCGTCACAATGGATAGCTTTCCTCGTGGAAACAGAATGTCGATATTCCGGAGTTCAAATAAGTGTTCCTCGTTGTGGTCGTCCTGCTGCTGGGCAGTAGCTTCCTTCCGGCGGAGCAGAACTCGTTTGCACACGGAAATAAACCTCTGGTGCCATTTTGCGGATGTTGGCTGGCCGGAATTTATGTTGGTGGGGACCTTGTGCCATCGGAAGTTTGCTTTGAGTGCACCTAGACGGTCATCGAATGGGTCTTCTCGTTCTTGTTCAGCCCGTTTCAGGGCGGACGTCCAGGCGGGAACCTCCTCTTCGACCAGGAAATCGTCAATTCGCTGATACGCAACGACCAGATTGGCATACTGCCCCAACATCGTCGGGACCTGGGTCAGGTAAAAGAATACAGGTTCAGTTTAAGTGCCTAATACTCATAACTGCATGGGCCTACATTGTTCAACTCGTTTGTCAGCTGACCAAGAGCGATGATGGCTGGAAAGGCGATCGACACGGTGAGCTGATGCCCAAAGACAGCCGTAAAGCAGGTGAGATTGATGCAGGCGATTAGAATCGGCACGATAGACCAAACGAGGGAGAATATCTCGCCGAGAATGCGGGCGATAAACAGCGACGCTAGCTCGTCGTCTCGCAGTTTGAGAATTCGCGCTACCCAGCGAGTCTCCCAGGCGGAAAATTTGACAAACTACAAAATCCCACTGTAAACACATGCCAGTAGAAATTTGGAACGGGATACGGACCTTGATAGACTGAAGAAGTTCGTTGACCGCACGGGTTCGTACGTCTGTTCAAGCCGTGATGAGAGGTAAGAAGTCAGGTGGATATCTAGCTTACCCCGTAGTGCGGATGACTTCCGCCATTGAACCATCAGCCTCGTCATCAGCCATGTAGTAAATGGTGCGACCTGGGCCATCCTCGTTCAGCCGTAAAAATTACGTTTTTAAGTAGTCAAACGTACCACAAAAAACATGCCGTACCCGATGAAGGCACTCACACCAAGAATGTCATAGAGGAACCACCCAAGAATGAGTATGTTGATAGGCGTTTGAAAAAGAGTGTCGAGCATCATGGGGAACTGAACAATCTGGCTTGCATCGAAACCGATGAGGGAGACGAGTTTGCCCATGTCCGCCGCCTGGTCCGCATCCTTGACTGCAACGATACCTGATGTGTCGATGCGCACCAGAGCCTTGGCGAAGATCGTTCCGACGACCTCTGCGCGAGCTCTAGAGGATTTGGGTAGAGTAAGATAACTTATGTTGCAGACCGAAGTAGACATACCGCACGCTAAAGCGACGATTGAGCATCCGATATACAACGTTAAGGTGGGCCTGAACAATGAGGCTCGCAAAAACAAGGCCAGTGAAGAGATACGCGGTGCGTTCATCTCGCCCAGCAGCCTCAAGCGCAGTAAAGGTTAAGCCGAGGCGACTGAAGCCAGCATATTGAGGCATCAGCGTCCACGGTGAGAAGTTAAAGTTCGGGGTTTTCTCCTCCAGAGCGGCCAATATCCTGCGAATCAAGATCGGTTGAATGCTCGAAATCGCGCCGCCGAGAGCCTGTGGTCGAGAGTGAGTCATGCTCAGGTCAGTAGATGCGATGGACATGGAACGCGATGAAGCCCGATGACGAACCATGCATATAATAGAGAACGAAAGCGTCCCCCAGTTCGCGTACGTCAATCTACGGAGAAGCTTTTCGCCCTTCCTATGGTCTGTCATTAGGGATGAACAAGAGCTTCGAAAGCATGAACCTGCCTGAAGGGCAGAAATTTGCGTGTCAAGAGTCGAGCTCGACTATCCGCCGGGAGACGAAATATGTCGGCGTTGTGAAGAGCGCCAGTCCGAGCACGTTTGAGCAACGGCATCATCCAACTCACGGTCAGCCACTGGCCAAGCGTAGTGTACTCGTCCAAAGCCATAGTAGTATCCTATGACCGGCGTGAGCTAACAAGCATTGATTAAATAAGAGAAAGATACTCCGTACAAGAGCTGTTTCCTGAGCCCAGGCATCCGCTGGTGGGCTCACCGGAGTGTCTAGGCATAGGACAAGGCCGGCTAAGCATGCAGCGACATGAAGGAGCATCCAGCCCGTTACAGGTGGCAAAGTCATCGGACCATGAGCGGCGAAGGCAAATGCCTGAAGAAGAAAGCTGGCCAGCGCGAGCAAGTAGAGCGCGAAGAGATCATAGGGTGGGCGAGGTGTTGGCCAGACGAGGGGCGAGCTCAAGCCGTGTACCTTCGTGTGTTGTTCAGTCTCCGTTAAAGTATTGGAACAATGAAGAACGCACCCATACAGCCGTAGAGACTATTTGTGCAACTAAAGGCCTTCCACTCCGAATGACGCCAATCAAGCCGACGATTTGCAGTGCGAGTTCGTATGCACCAATCACAACATAAACCCAGGACTTCAGTCCTCGCTTCATCCGTGGCGCCTGTGCTTCCAAGAGAGGAGTAATCTCCTCGGGTGGCTGGTAGGTATCGGATTTGTCCTGCGGCGCGTCGTTTGCACGTTCTTCTTCGATGTCCTCGTCGGCTAAGGTAGACGTTAACAACAATAAAGGAGCGTTGATCGTGCGCACTAATGATATCATTGAACCAGTGAGCTTTGTTTCTCACCGAATTCCACAGGAGGCACCCGACAACTGTTACAGCGGGCAAGATAGTTTGGAGCACAAATGCCAACACGACCACGGCCCTCTCGAAATCGTCCATCGCAAAGCGTGCCCGAGAGCGAGATAACGCGCTATGGAGCCGCGTGGATAGAATTTAAATACCTGCCCGATATCGCGGTAGGTGACGGAGTTGATTCATTCGACCTGTGTAAGAGGAGCGCGAGCAAGATCGGCCAGTCGGATTAGGGCCGGCACTGCACGTGACTGTTACACGGAAGCAATGTTCGCCGATCATTGGTCTTTCGTCAAACTTCCAATTCGCGCAGCTTCCAGATACGATGTTTAATTCAGTCCTGTGACTCGTAGCTGTGTCGTTGACGGCGACGAGCGTGCTGATTCGTTGTAGATTAGGAACTATGTGATTCCTTTGCTGCGATCTTCCGTTTTAGGCTTTGAGCACAGTCCGGATTCTAAACTTACCGATTTTACCAACCCCGAAGAGTGAGTATAACATTTTCATCCTGTCAAATAACATCCAAAGACTTCCTTTGATGCAATGGACTATGTCGCATTACCCTCGGCACCAGATACAAACTATGTTCTTCACACCGAGGGCAAGACTCACCCAAGTAGCAATTCCATATGGCTGCGTGAACAGCACCTAGATGATATCGGGCACGTTAAACTTCTTTGATGCCCTTCCAGTACTCGGTGCCCTCGCGGAGAGTCGTGCGTCTGATGACACAAAAATGCCAAATAGCGGACTCGCCTGGATCTGCCAGGATCCAAGACGACGTGCCCAGATCCAAGCCTATGATAGGTGCATCTGGGCTGCATCTGGCCCGGATCCGCTTGGATCCCGAACAGATTCACGGGATGCAGCCGTCTGTCAAACATGAAAGTTGTGTCAGATGCATTGTGAAGCGATATGAGAACTGCGATTCCCCCTTTTTTGTGCGCCAACATATCGAGATCTCAAAATTACGAGCCGCAATTGATTGAAGTCATGTGCTCCAAAGTTGTAGAGAATCGACTGGGTCCTAAACACTCATCAAAACAAACTCGCGTATGCGTTCTCAGGCGGCATATGTTGGCGAGCCGTCCCTCCAGCCACAGAGTGCTTACAGTCCATACACTAATAACGCTCAGATCACACGACTATATTGAGTCGTGACTAGTAAACCTCGCTTCAGGCAAGTGATTAGTGGTTTCTCCTCAGCGATCAGAGGAGTGAGATAAACCATTATTTCTACAACTCAAGTCAGACCGGTGAGGGACTGTTTATTACTGTGCTCAGTATCTCAGCCGTATCTACCAGATGTGTTGGGGCTACAGCGTAGTCACTGCGCAGCAAATGCGTGGTGATAGCGGCGTATCATCGACTGAATCAACAGCGCTGCTCGGAGTACGAGAAGTTCGTCCGTCTTGTCGATGTGCTCGACCCGAATGAGGTGTCGAGATTACTTTCGGTGGCGGCTTCAACTTGGGCTCCTACGTCGATCATCATGCTGCAGGCTGCATAGTGCACGCGGTGTTATCTCGTGGTTCCGTTCTCATGCAGGCAATGCAGCGTTCTCGGGCAGACGCGTTAGACGACACACGCACAAACCAATACATGAAAGACTTGTGAATTTGGATTGTACGGAAAATGCTATAATCAAGGTGCAAGCGTGTACAACTCTGCAGTGGAGTCGGTAATCAAGATACATGCGAGAGCGTCTCCAGTCACCTGCATAGGCCATTGACGCTGCAGTTGTTAATGGTTGGTTGGCAGATAACACCGTTTCGCTCTGTTAAACCTGGGCTACAGCTCGCAGGCTGTAATAATGTGGGTTGCCGCCCGCCCTCGTTGCCGTTTCCAAGACTGCCGAGGGCTTTGAGGCATGGCTCGGGCGTACCCTAAGTCACTTATGGGCTCGAGGTGAAGGTTACTGATATTATGAACGGCATGCTCATCCCTTCCGTCGAGGTTTTGATTGGTTCGTTGTCTTCTTGCGCTGGAGCGGGGGTTTAACGTCAGATTCCATCTCGTCTTCCTTGAGTGCGTCTTCCCCGTTTTTGTCCCTTGCTTCGGCAACCCCTTTGGTCTCTTCCTGACGCTTGCGTAGCCTCTCCCTGTCGAGACAACCAAAAGAATCAGCAAATATTGGCGTTCGTCGAACGCAAGAAGCTCACGCCAACGAGTCCTTGTTCCGATCGGACTGCTTCGGCGGCAATGCCTTCCCATCCCACCACACCCGCGGGGCACCGCATAGGCCTGCGCCAAACGATCCGAACACCTTCGACGCTAGACCTTCGAATCAGAATCGCACCTCACAAAACGCAGACCGTCACGCACCATAGACCTGCTCCTCGCCGTCACTATCAACGGACCATCCGGCCATGCGCTCCCAGCGCACCTCCATCCGGTCACCAAATAGCTCCTGCACCGCGCCGTTCGCATAGTATGAGCCTACAAGGAACGGTGCGTCCAGCTCGCCGCCGTCACCTTGCACACGGCGAGGCTCGTCGGCGCGAGGCGGCGCCCGCGGGTCTGGTAGATGTATTATGAGCATCGGCGTTGGCGTGTGTTTGAGTGTTTTAAGTGCTGCCCGACGCGGTGCGCGTGTCATGACCTGCCCGTCTGTTTGTCACAAACGAGAGCAGTGGGAAAGAGCAAACGCTCACCATGATCCCGATCGCCTGCGACGCAGTGCACGCCCTGACCAGCCGCCGCAGCGCCATGTCTCCCGGCCGCAGCGGGCCTGCAGGGATGAAGTCGGCCAGCACACGGAGTGACTGGCGAGGCTGTCCGGGCTGCGCGTATATGGGAAGCCACCACCAGCCCTTGAGTCGACAGGCGCCGCCCCAGGGCAGCGGCGGGTGAGTGCCGCCGCGCTGTCGTCGTATTTGGCGCGATGCAAGGCCACCAGAGGCGTGGAAGCTCGGATAGAGGTACATAGAGACCTCAGAGGGACGATCATCGTTGTCGTCGCTATTATAATCCAGCGACGAGATTGCTGGTGCTTCCGGAGATGGAGATGTAGCGGCAGCAACCGGAGGATGAGCCGCGTGCGAAGGCTGAGGTGAACTAAATAGACCACTGCTTGCGGCCATCCGCAGCGGTTCGACCTGCTGGTCCTCGGACGTGGGCAGGCGCATGTTATTCTCGGCATAGAATTGGCGGCGTAGCTCCCATCGAAGCTGCCGATCGCGCCACTTCAGTCTGTGCGCGATCTCGCGAATGATACCGTTCTTTAGTGATATCTGGGTCTGCAATGCAGTGTTAGCGATGATTGACCCGACCGTGCAAATGATGGCCTGACCTGCTTGACGGTCTCATACCGCTCCTGGAGGTGGCCACCTTGTTGCAGATCGCGAGAGCGAGTGGCGGCCTTGATAAGCCTGTGCAAAAGTAAGATAGGAATGCACTGGCGAAAGCGGTATATACTTGCCTCATGCCGAGCCAGTACATGCTGTAGAGTCCTTCGGCAATCTCGTGTGCTGGTTGTTGAGCTGGGGGCTCCTCTGGTTCCACGAGTATATCCTCAGTGTCCGACCGCGACTTTGGTTGGGGCTTCTTCGGTTTGAGCCAGGCAGGGCTAGTTGGGTGAACATGCTTCCGTACGGGAGAGGTTGCTATACTGGCAGGTGGTGGATGGATAAACTTCTCACCCTCTGCTGCGAGCCGCTCAAAGTTTTCTTCCGCGAGATCAAGCAGCGCGGTAGGTGACGAATTCGACTGGCTGACGGCGGCAACGAACTGGTCGTGTGCGCGCCGCCGTGCTGTGAGGATACTAGTAGTCTCGAGTCTCGGCGGGCGAGGTTTGATGTTGTCGCGGTTGACTATGGACATGGGAAAGCGAGGGGCTGGTAGGTATATTTTGGGCCGGGCGCGGTCGGCGCGTCGGCGACGAAGCTCCCCACGGATGAGACGGAGATGCTCCTGCTGCTCCAGTCTCGTCCTGATCTCTCTCACGCGCGTTCGAATTTCCAAGCGGGCTTTGACGTGCTCGAGCCGCACGCGCCGCTTATACGCGAGTTCTTGCAGCTCCTCCAAGCCCCGCACGCTTGGCTGGACGTCGATTGGGGACAAATGAAGCGACATCCCGGCGCGCAAGACTAGGAGAGCACGGCGGAGTTCAGATTCAGCACTGAGGTGCTTTGCGCGGACAAGGCGTGGAATGGCATCGTGCTCGGGGCGCAGTTTCGGTAATGTGAACTGTTCATTATGCAGGCCATGCAGAGTCTGTATCGCAAATCTAGTTTGGCGCGCGACTACGCCCTTTTGTGACCACCCTGACACTAGAGTTAGAGTTGTTTTCTAATCGGATCAGAATCTTCGCATGTACCTGCTGCAACAGCACGCTGCTTCTGCTTCCAATCCGGAACGGCGTATTTCTTGGCTTTGAAGGCGGTCGTCGTCTGTGCCAACAGCTTTGCGCACGGTCGCATAGACCGCGCGACAGTGTGGAAGCGGTTTCAGCCAGAGTCGCCGCGACCAGTCGTGCAAGCGGGAAAAACACGAAAAATGGCAAAGGCCGAGGCGAGCCTCGGCGGCTTCAATCCTCCTGGAACTTCATCCACCATGCATAGGAAGCAAGTTTTAAGTGACACTTTTAGCATGCGATTATAATTCGTCAGGTTTGGAGCTTATCGGCAATGTTCCAACAACAGCGAAATTCAAGACTTTCAGAGCTACAAGATCGCACACTTCCTCTTCCTCTTCTCCGGCTTAGGGTGATTCAAAGCAACACGTACTACCTGTGAGATACATCAGTATCTCTTTGGGCCTACTGACCGGTCTACTGACCTCTGCAAAGACGTTCTTCACGCCTTCCTGGGTAGAGGCCGAGCACTCCACGTACTCCACGGCGCCGATCTCAGCCGCTAGTGATCTACCCTGCTGATATGATATTATAGTCGCTGATTCAGGTTCCATCTGCTCGTAACGTTCGTTGAGTCGCCTCCAGCGCAGGTCGGTCTTAAGCCCTGCAACGACAACAGGTAATCCAGGACAGTAGTGCTGGATCTCTTCCATCCAAACTGCTCGAATGTTGTCAAAAGAAGCGGTGCTTGAGATGTCAAAGCAGAGTAAGACGACGTCCGCTTCAGCGTAGGTCAGTATTCGGAGACGGTAGTAGCTTTGTTGGCCTGGCATAATCATCAGTAAGCAAACCAGTTGCTTGAAAGTTTTATAAACGTATTGATTATGAATTCTGAGCTAACCTGAGGTATCCCACAAGCTCAAGTCATGCGTCACACCATCATCAAGCGCGCAGAAGGTTGTATACGACTCCAGTACCTAGATAAATAGTGATCAGTGGGGACATTGATATAATTCTGAGAAGAGTCCCTAACGGTGGGGATGTATCCCGTAGGGAAAGCATTGATCTTGTAAGTGAGTACTAGGCTGGTCTGCGAGAAGATCGTCAGTCCCTGCTAACTTGCAGGACCGGAGAGATCAAACCTTTCCAACGCCACCATCTCCGACAACGCTGCATTCGATCATGAACGTGGAAGCCACGCTTTAAAGAACGAGGAGAAAATGGAAGGAAGAAAGGCGACCTTGAAGTGGGCTGACGGAGGGAATCCACACTGCCCCTCGTCCGCGGAGCACTGCATGCCGCGCTAGTCGTCTATCGGCCACGTCAAGACTCCAGGTTCCCAATATATTATGTGATCTTAATTTAATACTAGATAATAGCATCTCTCATATGTATCATGCAACCAAGCACTGCGCCATCAGGATCACTTGAAGTTG
Organism: Auriculariales sp. MPI-PUGE-AT-0066; assembly: GCA_020744175.1. NCBI lineage: Eukaryota > Fungi > Basidiomycota > Agaricomycetes > Auriculariales > Auriculariales sp. MPI-PUGE-AT-0066. The sequence goes on from JAGTJP010000016.1 coordinate 231,289, forward strand.
GCATAATGGTTCACCGAATGAAATTTCAACGCCAGCTGCCTCGGATCCCATGAGACATCCTTTGCGAGCAGAAGCATCTCGTGCAGGTCCATTGGGACGGGTACGAGCATGCCGACGCCCCAGAACGCCAGCTCATCGAGCAGGCGCGCCGGCGCGCCGTAGCGCAGATACGTCGTGAGGTACGCAGTGACCATGTCCGGCGTGAGCAGCGTGCGCATCGGTGACGTCTGTGCACCTCCAAGCGAGCGTACCGCGATTCTCACGCTCCGAAGTGCCGGGCATATGATCGGGAAGGCCGCCTCGGGCGCGGGCGTGGGGGCGCGGGATGCTAGAATGAACGCGCTGCAACCGGTCGCGGAGGCGTACAAGCGCGCTTTCATCGTATAGATCGTAATGTGCACGAGCGATGGTAGTGAGGGTAAGGCGCTGGTCACGGTTGTAACGGCTGTCTCGGTGATGTACAACCAGGCGACTTGCGCGAAGATCGTAGGCTCCACTATCACGGTCCTACCAACATCCTGGACAGCCCGGACGTGAGCCCCGCAAGTGGTGAGTTTGGGCAGTCTTGTGAAGAGCGACGGCGCGCCTTGTTGTACTATTCTATGTAACTCCAACGGCTTGTCGAATAGATGGAAGTTGAGAGGCCAGCCATGCGTGACCGTCGCGAATTCAAACGAAAGTGTTCGCGCGATGAATGATAGCTGCATATCTGCGGCAGAGTGGCCTGCGGACGATGGCCGGATCGCACAGATGTCTGCCAGGACGGTCCCATCGTCCTTCTTTGTCGCCTGAGGCCCATATCGTGCAATCACAATAGAAATTTTTGCGTGCTGCATCTGCCTTATGATCCAACCAGCATGGAGCGCGTTCTCGTTCGCGACCACCGTGAACATCTTCAGGGAATCAGGGACTGGCAGAGGCTTCTGCGCATTGGAGAAGCATTCCTCCGCATCATCCTCGTCCCAGTCATCTAGTTGAACCTCCAGATCCTCCACCGAAGGCAGTAACAGCAGTAAAGTCGTAATATGTTCCCAGCGGAAGTCGGATGGCTGGTACAACAGCGCACTCTGAACCTGATGTAGGGCATTTGAACTCCACTGCAGGCTATCAATCGCCGCCTCGATCTTGACCTGACGCAGCATCGGCGCTGTGTCAGCAAACAAACAAATATCGGGGTCCCTATCAACATTGAACAGTTCGCCCTCATCAATAAGGACGAACGAGCGTAGAAGCGGCGCAGGCGTGCACAGTGTGTGGGTGACGGCGGTCGCGGCCTCGAGCGGTACAGTGCGCTCGACGACGACGCGCAGACGCACGCAGCGCGCAATCTGCGCGAGTATACACGAACATGTCAATTTCCACAGCTGCGGATCGATAGTAACGTCAAGGTCCAGTGGGCCATGCCCCGACCGGGCCAGCATGCGCTCAAGCGCGCCGGGGTCGGTAAACTCGTCCGGGTGGTATTCAACGTTGCTCCACACCCCCGGCGAAGACAGTAGCACATCGCGCCAACCTCTGCAGACCACAGAAAGCATTGGTCGGCACTTGGTCGGCAGGGAGAGAAAGATGTACTCGAGCAGCTCGACAGGCAGCCTCGAGATGGAAGTCTGCGCCGTGCGCTCCATGACCACTGTATGGTCAGCACCAGTGTGAGAGCTCAAGGAGAATGCATTTTTAGCCGGCTCCGAGGTTCGCGCGCTTGGCTGTGATTCCATGTGCAAATTAGGGGATCGAGCGTGGGATGACTGTACATGGTCTGGTTTCGGCCACGGATCCATCCTCTTTTCATAAGCGGGTGTGACCATAGCGGCTGCGTCCCCAGAGCTTCCCGGAAGCACAGTCTTGGAAAGGAGACCAAGCGTTGAGAAGTAACGGGAAATGGGAAGAAGAGAAGAGCGGTATTGCGGACCATCAAACGATGCAGAATGTTTCCACAGACAAAAGAGTGCATACGGCAGCTGCGCAAACTCGAAAAAAAATCTCTTCCGCGCGTGTTTCCGGCTGAGATGAGTAACTCTGACACTTTGATTGATCGCGATTGACCATTACACTGCCACCGCGCGGGTCTGCATCACATTTCGGCAAACACCCAAAAGTATGATCAGCTTCCATTGGTGAATCGGGCATCACAAGGCTGTGCACCTCCTCTGGCCAATAAACTCACAACTATCGACGAATGAGATCCTCTCAGAGTGACGCTAGTGATAGTGCGGTGTCAACTTAACATAGCCCAAGTTGAGTGAAGAAACAAAATCAAATAACAAAAGTGCGCTGCCCCTCCAATCAACCTAATTGAACGCAAAGATTTGAACAAGTGCTGGTTGAGCGATCATCGCGATGGAAGTCAACACTTCCGTCCGGCCCATCTCTCTGGGCGATGGTGCCGGGTTAGACATGATCCCAAGGATGTCGCTGGCGCCGGATGCAGAGCCTTCGCCGACAATCGGCCCAACAGCTGTGCGTTCCGAACTTCAATAGGCTCCACTGCTGGGTCTTGGTGAAGAATGCGGAAATCGGTCGCCGTCGACGGGAGATTGTCGATTTCCTCGGGCTTGAACCAGCGATGAAGATCGCAGGTGAACACGCCGTGAACGAGAGCGCAGGGCTTCTCAATAACCTCGCCGGTTGTCGAATCTGTCACCGCTGCCAAGCGAACAGTCGACGCAACGGTGTACGGCTCAAGCGGCCAGGGTTCAACCTTGTCGCTGATTAGCGTCATGCGAAACTTGGCTGCAGAGCGCGCTGGGTCCTGACGCTCGAACAAAACACCCCGCCTGGCCACCCCCTCAGGATTAGGAGCGTAAAGCAAACATCGATACTGCCGTCACTGCGTAGGTTGCGATCCTGGTGGTCGACGCCATCGCCTGGTAGATCCAGCGAGTTGACCACATTGATTTTGACGAACGTGGGGAGCACAATATTCTGCACGGTACATCAGGCACCTCAGCCAATCGTCTCATAAAATGTTTGCGTACGTGTATTTGGGTCACATCTTGCTGTCGGACCACCAAGTGAGAGTATGTTGGGGCACCAGCGGCCAAGGCGACGAAAGCGACGAGAGACGAGAGAGCGAGTTGGACTGACGACTTGTATTGCATTTTCATGTGAGCTGCTACGGCAGTGGGAGGCTGATATAATATTCCTCGTGATGAGGTCCTAGTGTACTGGGAAAATAACGATAAATGTGGCGGAAGAGAGCAGACGAGGGCGATAGCAAAGTGGGAGAGAAGCTGAAGCAAAATATCAAAATCATTGATAGTTGCAGCACGGCCTATTATAAGGATTCCCGCGTGTAAATAATTCAAGTGGGTAAAGGATTCGGGATGAAGGTCGGTGTGCACCGCTTTGAGCGAACGCGACATCGGCGCACAGGCACACCGAGCGGGCCCGACGTCGGTACAGTCGTTTAAGTGCATTTCGAATCACGGGAAATCAGTCTCCACTATTAAGGTCTCTTGGAATTGACGTGGACTAAACAAATTATAGCTCTTACATTGCTCTTGCGCCTAAAATGTGTACCTAGGCAGTGTAAGGATGGTCAGAAAACCCAAACGCAACAAGGATTTTTCATCAAAATTGAATCTGAAGTCGAGCTCGCATCGAGTTCAAATTGAACTACCCCGCTGCGCAGCGGATACTTCCGTATCGAGTCGGCGCGTTACAGCTGTTCCGGATTCGGCGTGCGCCGGCCGGCGCAAGTCGCCACTCACGCCGAAAACTTGTCCGGCTGATATCTCAGCGACCATCTGTCGTGCAAAAACAGTAATTATATTTTTGGGATGGGGCCATATGGGGCTTGTGCATGACGCTTTTAATTTTTTTAAATTCAAACATTTAAATTTTGACATTTTGTCTGAGGTATCCGGTCAACAGATATATTTGTATCGCATTTATACCCCAAGTAAGCACATATTAAGTTAGCCGTATGCCTATGAAAGTGCACTGGCCATGTGGATTGGTGTATGAGCAAGTGAAGGCGTCGTTGTGCCAGGAAAGACGACAGATGCTACTGAAAACTGTGGTATCCTGCCTCTTACATGAAGACCTGAGAGTTTAATATCAAATTTATTAGCTAAGATATACTTAATGGTGGAAACGCAAAGCATGACAGCGTCAGATTACATTCAGAATGACGATGCGGTGGTGTACTACAAACCAGCCGGCAGCCGGAGCCGCTGATTGTACCGCCTGTATCTCCGTCAGAACTTCACAGATTTGAACAAAAATAATTAATTTAGAATGCTACAAGATGGGGAAAATGAAATGTGCAGTTCAATATGAGATAAGACGAAAAATCAAAGAAGATGGATATGGGGAAAATGCCATTTTTATGTTTTCGTCTTATCTCATATTGAACTGCACATTTCATTTTCCCCATCTTGTAGCATTCTAAATTAATTATTTTTGTTCAAATCTGTGAAGTTCTGACGGAGATACAGGCGGTACAATCAGCGGCTCCGGCTGCCGGCTGGTTTGTAGTACACCACCGCATCGTCATTCTGAATGTAATCTGACGCTGTCATGCTTTGCGTTTCCACCATTAAGTATATCTTAGCTAATAAATTTGATATTAAACTCTCAGGTCTTCATGTAAGAGGCAGGATACCACAGTTTTCAGTAGCATCTGTCGTCTTTCCTGGCACAACGACGCCTTCACTTGCTCATACACCAATCCACATGGCCAGTGCACTTTCATAGGCATACGGCTAACTTAATATGTGCTTACTTGGGGTATAAATGCGATACAAATATATCTGTTGACCGGATACCTCAGACAAAATGTCAAAATTTAAATGTTTGAATTTAAAAAAATTAAAAGCGTCATGCACAAGCCCCATATGGCCCCATCCCAAAAATATAATTACTGTTTTTGCACGACAGATGGTCGCTGAGATATCAGCCGGACAAGTTTTCGGCGTGAGTGGCGACTTGCGCCGGCCGGCGCACGCCGAATCCGGAACAGCTGTAAACCGCTGCAAATAACCTCCAAATACCACCATACTGTGCGCCAACTCGAACCGGCCAGAACCATAAAACGTATCATCTGACGGACCTCATCATCTCATATCGATTTTCACGCGTAGCAATAGTCATATTGCATATATAAAGAGTAGCGGTGGAAATCCTGAACGCCGCGGGAAAAGTCCTTCGATCTAATTCAATGCAAATACCTGAGCCAGTGCTAGGTGGGATATCGCTCCGATTGGAGTCAGCACGTCGGTCGGGACTGCCTCGTTGGGCAAAGGCGCCGGGTTGCGCATGAAGCCTAAGATGTCGCCGGCGCCAGATGCAGAGCCTTCGCCGACAATCGGTCCCAACAGCTGTGCGTTCCGAACTTCAATAGGCTCCACTGCTGGGTCTTGGTGAAGAATGCGGAAATCGGTCGCCGTCGACGGGAGATTGTCGATTTCCTCGGGCTTGAACCAGCGATGAAGATCGCAGGTGAACACGCCGTGAACGAGAGCGCAGGGCTTCTCAATAACCTCGCCGGTTGCCGAATCTGTCACCGCTGCCAAGCGAACAGTCGACGCAACGGTGTGCGGCTCAAGCGGCCAGGGTTCAACCTTGTCGCTGACCAATGTCATGCGAAACTTGCTTGCAGCTTGCTCCGGATCCTCGCCTTCATAAACGACGCCGCGCTTGGCGGACCCCTGGGATTGAGGAAGGTAGTTCATAGTTTCAAACGTGCCATCGGTCCGCAAATCGCGAGTCTCGTGGTCTTGCGGATTGAACACGCTGACTTTCACGAAGTCTGGGAACGTGACGTTCTACTCGGCAGGTCAGGGTTTTCTGATCGATGGTCTGAAAGATTTCGACATACTGGGATTTGAGGCACGTTCTGCCGACTGGCGACATTTTGAGAAGATACCGGGGCACCACATACTAAAGTGGCAAGGGCAACGATCGAAGGAACGGCGAACCGGATGATGGATGTATACCGCATGCTTAAGTGAAAGTCTGCGCCAGAATGTGAGATGAGGTATCGAAGCAAAGTGATAGCCCATACCAAGAACAAATCCTTCAAAAGTTCTTATAATGTAGACTACTCGGGTGGAAGGAAATAAAATGAAAGTGTGAGCCCACAGATGCGGCGCGCCTCGTTTAAAAGGGTTCGGACCCGAGATGATGCACAGCATAGGAGAAGACTGCGTTTGCATCGCATTGAGTGCCACGCAAGTCTAAGCTGTGTCCGGACATTCAGGGCATTCGAACACACTCTATGAGATACAGGAAAAGAACGCGGAGAGCATTTAGGAGACCCAACGGGAAGTTCTATGTATGACAGAGCCAATGGATTCAAAAATAGAGCATCGGTACACCCTTTATTCTGTTCAAGGATATGGAGCGAACAGATTACCGGATGCTGCGCGCGCAACCTCCTCTTTCAACGCGCTAAACTACGCAAACCACGTGCCACGAGCGTGGAAGAGGAACCGGAATTTCAAAAATTCAAATTCAAACTCGTACATGTTGGGGCAGTCCTGCTCAGCTTAGCTGGCTGCTGCGTCTGCGGTCGCTCGGCATCTACGCGCCATACACATCGGTACCCCAGCTCCCATTCCCACCCCTGAGGCACAGTCAACTCGGATTTGAAATATTTGAGGCACGTACGGGAGTAGCACAGGGCCTCCAGGAGAAACAAAGGGTACTCCCCGGTTCTCAATCGCATACAAATCGACCAAGATCCCCAGCGTGTCGTTCGGATCGTAAACTCCGGGTAATGCAACGCCCCTGGGAAGTACGACATCTCCCCCATCAACTACCCTAACCTGAACGCAATTGGGGTAGAATTGCGCCCCATATGGGGTAGCGGCGATATGTAGGGCCAGAATCTTGGGGTATAGTAAGGGGATAAGAATGTGGTCCCCATGAAGCGCGGGCTTGCCTCTGTCCTCAGAAGATACTCCCCATCCGATAATCCCGTAGGTATTGTTACCTTGTAGACGGATGGGGAGAGATGAAGTAGAATTTCACCCCACGGATATGGCGCGCGCTGAGCACTGTTGTGATCTGCGCAAGCGGTCAAGAACGTTTACAGTCTCAGCTGAGGCACTCACAGCTATCCTGGTCTATCTTGACCCAGATCCCGCCTGAATCCCCCGCGAAAGTTGCGCAACCATTCACACATTGTGCCATGTATGTCATAACCTGTGTCTCAAGTTCAAGGGCTTAGACCGTCGAGGTAGGGACGGACTTACGGGACTGTGAATCACATAAACCAATGAAATCAAGACATTAATGCTTTTGAGGAAACCCAGAAGAGCCACTCACCCTGAGTGATTCGATCCCCAAGAGCCCCAGTCGAAGGTCACAAGCTCGCCAGCGGAAACTGTTGCCAGAGCCTCCACCGGTGTATTACCTCCTTCCTATTGCATGCCTTATTAGTTTCATGAACAAAATGCAGCAGCTGGAATATGCGACGTACACCGCATGTAATATTTGGACTGGTGAAGTTCGTCGCCGGGCCGTACCAGTCGACCTTCCGTATTGGCGAACTCGCGTTGGAAGGGCCATATGCGTCAGCCGCAGTCCAAGAGCCGTGCGAGCTACTGAAAACACGCAGTTGTCCGTGTGCGAGGGCCAGGGGTAGCAAGGGTGTCAAGAACGCGACGGCGCGGCCAAGATGTCTCGTCGCCGGCATCGTTGCAGACCTATGGAGCGATGGTGGGCACTCGCCATCGGCATCATAATTCGGCCATAATATGCTGCCTGCGACGAAGGCGACGTGTCACTGCACGACCGGGGTTGCGAGCTCCACCGCGCCGGATCCGCGGTCCTGCCGACGGCGCCGTCGAAGAAAACGCGATCTGGCGTTCGAAAGCATGCCCGAACGTCAACGGGGAAATGAGACATATTTGCGCATGTGTTCGCTGTTCCTGAAAAATGTTACTCTTTGCGTGCAGTCATGCTATACTGTGCTCGTAGGTGTGTCTATATCGGGGCTGCATCGGCGCAACTGCTTCGCCTTCCGCGCACTACGTGAGACTCCCCGCGCCACGTGAGGCGTTCCATTTTCCCCACCCGAAGTTTCCAAAATGGTTTGCGGCGTCATGGTTGGACATTTCAGTTCCGATCAGATGAGTATGAGACTAAGTTATTGTCGGCACTCCGACCACCAACCAAACTCCGTCTCCTCAGTATTGCATTAGATTCCTAATCGACTCGTTCATTAATCCCACTGGACTTCTATATTCTCTGTGCAGTACATACTGCGGGAGTTCTCGACCGCAACTTGGTGACATTGGCTGCTTTCGACCGCAGTTCCAAACTCGCGGCAATGTACTCCTGGACTGTTGCGCCAATGCATCGCCTAGCTCCGTCATCACGCAGGCCTGTGTGATTTAATATCTCATGTGACGTATAGCTTATCACACAAGTTGTCTGTAGGAAGTTGCGGCGCCGCAAACTACAATGTCGCGTGGGAGCGCGACCCTTCCTAGTTCGACGGCCGCTGTCCTCGGTGATTAACTAATTTTATAATCTACATCTCAGCCGGAAATATCTCTCGAGTGGAAAACATAGGTTCCACGATTAGCTCTGCATAATCCTTGTTGACAATCGTGTGGTTGAATGCATACCTTGTCAACCAATGAGTAACGCGCCGCGGCACTGACAGAGATCATGGAGTCTCTTCAGAGATCATTTTTGCACCAAAATCTCATCATTTCACTAACGAAAAACCTGTCAACGATAGCGGACCGACAAACTTGATGTTTTATCGTAGTTAGGTCCGGAACTCCGGGTGCTAACTTGGTGCAGTACACCACACCATGGCCGCCGATGTCTCATGTCCTTAAATCTGCTTCCTTGAGATCTCTGGTGGAGCTTTGTTGGTCTGGCTGAGTACGGAATGGCGCGTCACAAATTCCGCAGCCGGAGAACAAGCCGAGTTTCAAGCTTTCGCGCAGTTCAAGATGCGCTGTCTCCACAAGCGGTACGTCTGCGGCCGCTAAAATTTATCGCCATTGAGTCTCATACTATCTTCTAAGCCAAATATGCTCGCCACAGCACTTGATCCGCCAAGCCGTTAACTCGCATCGGGCTGTGGCGTCTCCACTTCTCCCGCACTGATTGCCCCAGTAGATCGGCTCTATGGCCGACTATCTTCACACTTCACAGCACCTTGTAAAACGATTGCGTGTATATGATTCCACCTGCTACTGATTCGATTTCCGAAATCATCTCGTGCCGGTTGCTCAACGCGGGATTCTGTCTTGTGGCTCAATCGCAGTCACGCAACTATCTTTATTACGCTATTAAAATTATGCAAGCACCTCTTATAAAGGTTGATGGTTGAGATGGTATGCTCTCCAATTGAGCCAACTGCGAGACATTCACCTGTACCGTCCTTATCAGCAGCTACGCTAACTAATATCTACTATAATGGGTAAGCCGAGTGTCTCCTTGCGTTACTCACATCTCAACCTCTTCAGCAGATCATACCTCTTCAGTAGACAAAGAAGTTACCAAACTCACGAAATACTTCGATAATTCTGGCAGACAAAACGAGCTACAGTGGAAGCCGGAGTATTTCCCAGCAACGCGCAACTGGAAGGTCGTTGCACTCCGTAGGTCCAGATTAATAGCCACTTCAAGTGACTTACATAGGCCTCAGACAACGGCGTTGAGGTAGGGACCGGTATTTCTCCCAACCAGAAGATCGCCAAGGAGGACGCCGCTCGCGAGGCTGTTGTGTATCTTCGCGGCAAAGGCATGAACATTGTTTAATCGGGGATACAGTCGCGCCTGTCTTTGAATTCGCTTTTACAGTAAACAGAGATCATTAGAATAATCACTTTTATTTATTTTATGCGTCTCTGATAGCTGCATGTTTGACTCGTTGTCTACTTATTGTAATTACCCATTTCAAGTAAATATTGCGATCCAGCCTCCCCTCTGATTCATATATAGAAATCGCGAGCAAGAGTTATAAGACAATTAGCCTTATTGATTACTACTCTCGGTGAAGACTAATGATCATGGGAGGGCTCTTATTTACACTGTTGAACATCTAACAACGACTGCGGATGCCTCCGTCGTTTTAATGAAGGCTCAGGAGTTCTGGTCAGAGATAGTTTCAGTAGTTACATAATATCAATATACCTCTGATATGACAAAGTGTAGATGGAGAGGTAACAGATCCATGTCGTAACAGAGGTGATGATGGCGATGATGGCGATCCCGCTACCAGTCGGTCCAGTACAGCCCATGAACCAACGCACGGACGGGTCCATATGCCATCTCAATTCTCCGAGAACTACAAGCATGAGCAATATCTTGAACCAGCTCCTTGGCCGCAGAAGTGAGCGTCTCGGGAAGATTCAGCTTGAGCACTCTTAATGTCGGGATTGCGGCCTGCTCCAGGTTTTGTAGAACCAGACGCAACATGCTCTGAACGCGCGTATCCTCGGGTATGTCGCAGCCACTGCTCCATAGCTCATTTCGCGCCGTCGTGCGATGCTGCACAATAAGAGTGTGTATACCGGAGCAGCGGGCGAAAAGTGTCCTGGCATCCGCGGTCGCCTGACCGCTCCCCTCGGAAAACGGCGAAAAGGAGTAAACGGAGAACGGCGCGACTGTCAAAGTACGGAGTCGCATAAAAAGCCCTGGGTATTGGTTGAACATGGTGTCCAGCGCAGCGAGCACTGTTTCTGACTCGACGATTAGCGCGTCGAGTGCATCAGTCGATGCGCGAAGAACATCTAGGATGACCTCCGATTGCTGTACCCAGTGACCGCCTCCAACTGACAGTGACTTTAAATTCCAGCGGGTCAGCCTGAAATCTGGTGGAAGTAGTCCGAGATAGCCAAACACCACGCTAAGATGCTGGATTGAGGACGGAAGATGACATAGAACGGGGGCTACCATGCTAAACTGAGTTTGCGCGTTAAAAACGTTTCCCGTGACGATTGCTGTCCGAAGTGTTGGCGGTAGCGCGACCTTCCACCTGTGCCAGGGACAATCCGGAGCTGCACGAGGACTAATCGGATAGCCCATCAACGTCTGAGTTTGTTCCTCGACCTGCAATTTCTCCAGTGCTTGCAAAGCACTACATGCCTCTAGAAGTGCCAAAGTCGCCGCGCTCTGGTTTCGTATGACGACGCGTACTGACGTGAGGTTCGTTAGTATGACCGAAAACTGCAGAGCCGCCTTGAATAGTGGGTCCAGGTTCTGCTCGCTGAATGGTCCGCGCCAGCCATGGTAAGACTTGAGATGGAGGCGCCATTCCGAGCCCCTGCGGAGCATCATGAGGGAGGGATGAAGCGAAGGTGCGCTTGGCATCCTGATCGGCTAATTCGTGCACTGGGTAGCCGTATAACATGATCTGAGTCATGAGCTTAATGGGTCCGGCCAGCTGTCACGTGCATCGAAACAAATGCTTTCAGAATTCACGTATCTTGATTCTCTGCGTAGACGGTAGATGTGGTACGAGAAATCGTATATAATCACCACCATGGTCACGTGGACTCGAGGCGGCGGTGCAAATTCGGGATTCAGCGACGGGTGAGATATCAACATGAATCACACCGGAGACAAAACAAACTACCTGTAACATTAGAACTATTTTTCCTGACGTTGATTAATTGGACATCTTTGATAGGAGCGATACGGCCAGCAGCAGCCGTGATGGCAGTAGATGGACAATCTGGCAACCGTGCCAGGGCAGATCGCTGAAGCAACCCAAACCTGATAAAGTCTTGTGTTATTGTGCAATGACGTCAAGGGGCTGAACACTTTGGGTTCTTAGGGAAGTTTGAAGACTTTGGAAGGCCTTTCAAGAGTTCGAACCACAGGACATTTCCGTATCGATCCGTACCAGGCGAGTCACGCGCAGGATAAGGGTGGGCCCTGGTGCCCTTATCGTATCAGATGTGTGATGGTATCCGGATATGGTCTCACACGTTGTCGAAATCGCCGTGTTTCTGCGATGGTCTGCGCGCCGAGTGAGACTCAACCCTAAATTCCAGCTTACGCGTGCAGATATGCAGTCGTCCAGAAGGATGGGGTGGAGATAGAACCAAATACGATAATTCTTTTGCGAGTGTCGCTCGCCCGCGGCCGAGTTAAATAGGCTGACGGTTATGAGAGTTTCGTTCGTGCGGCTCGACCTTGCTCTAGACAGCGCAGCTTTCCTTCAGACAAACTATCATCTTAAGCCATGGCACTGCAATTTGGGCTAGCATTGAACGACGACGTGATTGTTTCTTCAGAATACGCCGTTCCAGGTGCGCGCTGAATCCCGTGTGACGTCGCCACAAAAACGCTTTGCTGAGTTCTTTCGGCCGTGCAGGGCATGAGATCACGAGAATCGTTGGCACATTGAATGCAACGGGAATCGTGCCATACCATGAATCGGGCGTACTTGATGAGAAAGCAGTCCAGGGGTTTATCGATCGTGCGCGGGAGCACCGGTGTCAAGCTGGTACGTACACGACCGGTTCTGCCACATAATCTGGAGAGCCGCGGCTCAGTAAGCGTTGCAGTTGTTAGCTTGAAGTTTACCACAAACTATTTTCAAAAGAATAATTATGTCTTCTTCCATGCTACCGCTATGATGGTGCAGCTGCGCAAACGCGACAGCGACCCGGAGCCCAACACGGATCGTGCAAGTATGCTTCAGCCAAACTCAAATGTCTACACCTACGACGATGGCGTTTGAACACCTGTAGTCTCCGAGCGCAAATATACGTATGACGTCTAGGGTTGGTTAGTCTGAGCTATCGGCGGTCATGGCAATCTCTTGAGTGCAGGCAATTCCGGTTACATACCGTGCTAAATCCGCGGGAGGCAAACCATGTGCGAGGTGTTCGTAGTTCTCTGATTCAGCTCAGTGCCTGTTATGCCGAGACGACTGAATAGCTCACGGTCAGGTGGTTGAAGAGGAGACGGCCCGTTCCGTGGGGACCAGCGGTGATTTGATCTAGACTCCCCCCTAAATTTGCCTCCAAAGCATGTTCCTCCAAGGATGATCAGCTTCGGCAAAATCGCCGCTGGTCAACTTCAACCTGAATAAGAAGCACGGCAGGCGGCGGTCATGGAACTCTTCCTATCAGCCCAACCTCCCTTCAGCCCCCCGCTGAGTTTCGAGACATGGGAGTTTCCTCATGTGTTACTCTGAATGAAGACGTAGTCGTGACTACAGAATACGCAGTACCAGGTGCGCGGTACAGACATCAGAATGAGGTGTTGGAATACCTCACTGAGTCCTATCTGAGGTGTAGGTCACGAGATCACCAAAGTTGTTGGTGTGGTGACTGGACAAGACGCACATTTGAATAAGGAGACCATAATTGAGGCATTTGTCAAGCACGCGCGGGTGCACGGCTGTCAGGCTGGTGAGTATGTGTATGCTGCTTCGAGTCGCGGACGCGCGACGAACGTAATCGGCTGAACTTGCGTGGTAGTCGTCAGCTTGCAGTTCAACACCATGGCACTTTCAGCGAGCAATTATCGTACCAGTGCCACGGCTTTACTGGTGCAGCTGCGTAAATGTGACAGCGACTCTGAGCCGAATACGGCTCGTGCAAGTATGCTTCAGCCAAACTCGAATGTCTACACCTACGACGATGGCGTTTGAACACCTGTAGTCTCCGAGCCGCAAATAATGCAACGCATCTCATCCCCCCCCCGTGATAGCTCAAGGATTCAATACAGAAAACACTTTCAAAAATCCGTAGAAAAATGTCCCCATCTTCACACATCCTTGACTCAGCCCTCTACTCGCAGTTTTGGGTTCAACTCATGTATAGTTTTGAAAAGCTGGAATCATCAGGGGGGGGGGGCGCAGAGAAAGTTCATTAAAAGAAAACCCCGAATAAGTGATCTCATTTTTGTCCTTCTCGCTCGTGCGTGCCCAGCGCGAGAATCTCCCTGCGAATTTTCGTGATTCCATTCCAAATCTGTAACTACCCCGTAACACACCATGGACGGTCGAGCTAGTGCGAATAATGTAGGGGTTCCGGCTACTGGTACATCTGGTCCGTAACCGCATGGGCATGGACGACGGACGACGGCGGAGCTACGACGGGGAGAAAAGCGGCGCGTTGCATGCATGGCAGGATGCAGGCAGCCCCATACAACCACGACACCTGATCATGAGCCGGGCTTTCCGCCGGACTTTTGTTGATCACAGACATATCGCCGAGTGTACGGCGAATACGATCCCGCCAGCCCAGCCTGCCAGCCAGCCAGTCCGGCGATCAGTGACAAAAAGTCCGAGTCGGTCATGGTTGCTGACTGACTGACTGACCGACTGAGTGACTGACCGATTTCCAAATGATGACTGAGAGAGGTATAATAACAATAACAGAAAAGACTAAATCTACATATGAGTGAGACGGCGGCTGGGGGAGGGTTACTTTTGATGCTACAGTGGGGGGATGATGGAACCGCTCGATGAATGTGCGGCTGGTTCCAGATCGAGAGAGAGAGGAGTGTCCAAGAATGAGAACAGGAACAACACGAGTCCAAGCCCGGACAAAAACACCAAAAAATGAACTCTTCGAGATCTTTATCCGCGCAGCGGCGGTAACGGGGTGGCTGGTCTTGCTCCGAGCGGGCCTCCTGCAGGCGGCATGGCGGTGGGCACGAACCGGGCGCGCTCGCCGCTGGCCGTAAACCCTGCACGGTGGCCGTAGACCCATTCATCCTGCCCACCACCAACCAAATCTTCGTCCTCGGCCTCGTCTTCGGATTCCGGCCGGTCGCAATCGACGACACTGACGGTAATCCCGACACCGACGCCGTCCGGGGCGTCGTACACGATTTCCATGGTGCCTTTACTGCCTTGCCTCGTTACACCGCCGCCCGGACCGAAACTCTCCGAGCGAGCAAGTTCGAGCTTGTGCAAGGCAGCGATAAGGTCGTTGGCGAGCGGATCGGCATTCGGCGGGTCTTCGACGACGGGTTCCCATCCTACAGGCGGCGAGCCCGGCGGCGAGATCAAAAAGTTCTTCTCTAATCTCGGCGGGGCGAGGTAAAACGGGTCTGTGCCGTCTTGAGAAGGGCTGACGGGTCTCGAGGACGGCCGACGTAGAGGAGTGTTGGCGCCGCGGAAGACGCGGATTTGGGCGGGAGTCGGTGTGGTCGGGAGGACGAGCCCGTCGACGTCGCGTTTACACCGTTCGGCGTCGGCGGGGTTCCAGTACGTTACGATGCAGCGTCGGAAGACTTTGATGGGTGCGAAAGCGTATAGTTGGCCGTATCGCGCGAACAGAGCGTGTAAGGCTCGCATCGTCGAGATGTCGCTGAAGGCGCTTGTAGGTAGATGTGCGACGATAAGCGTGTTGGTCTTGGGTGCGCTCATGTTTGGTGACATGGTGCCGGTCTCGATCTCGGGCTCGGTGTCGGTGTCGGAGTCGTTGTCTTCGCGGTCAGAGGTGCTCGGCGAGTGGAGAGCAGATGGAGCTGCGCTGAGACTCGCAAACTGGGCGTCGAGAGGGGGAGTGTTGGGGCGCGACGGTGAGAGATCGTAGATGGAGATATTGGGCAAGTCCCCGCGGTGCATACTTGTTCGTTATAAAGTGGGCGGAGGCGGAGGCGCAGGTGCCGGGTGTTTGCCGGCGGGTATTGCATGGTGCGTGGCGTGGGTACGGCCGCCATTTTCGTTGGTCCGCTCCGTCTCCCCCATGGGTCTACCGGAGCACTATCCCGCCCTTCCCCCCAGTTCCCCCCCCCCGTCGTTTTGCTGTGGCTGATACTGCGCATATCTCGATTCACTCGGTTGCAGCGCAACCCCCACGGCCCGCGGCGTATATTTCACAAGAGGCCGCGCGGTGCTCACTGCTCAACGGGTCGGTTCAAATTTTTCGTCACGGCACGCGTGTGTGAAGCGCCAGGACGAAAATCCCACCGTAGCCTCACAACCCCCGTCGTCACACCTTGTTTCCTCGTGTCCCCAACTCGCGCTTGCATCTAGTTGTAGCTGGCGCATCTGTGATTGATTGATTGTCCTGGCGCGCCCTGCCCAAACTTTTACCCTGAGACACAGCGCTGCTGCTGCTGCTGCTGCTGCTGTTGCTGTGCCTGGAACAACCTGCCCAATCTGCGCTTGGCTTTCATCGTCCGTCCTCCTGAGAAGAGCGCTAAATCAGGGGTCTCTCTAATTCTGGCGTCCGAACCCTTGCACCCTTCTCCTGCCCTTCTCCTGCCCCCTTTGTCCCTAACTTACTCTTTGTCATATTCCCCAATACAGCCGCACCATCAATCCCGGTATTCGGCATCTCTGCGGTCCTTGACCTTGGTTTCACCCATGCACGGGCATGCGGACATGCGCGGGCGAGATTGCCTCGCCTTCGGGACAGCGTTTACTGCGTTGATGCGGAGTACGGTAGCGGTAGCGGCAGCGGCAGCGGTGACGCCGGGCACGTATCCCGCACGTGTGTACGCGTCAGGAGTTGTTGAGGATCCCGCCAAGTGCGGTGGCGGCGCAAGTGTGCACCGCCCTCCGACGCTACGTTTTTCAAATCTTTCGCTGTCAGTTGTTGTCTCTTGCGCTTTACTGAGTCCGAGATTGAGAATGGGTCCTATTCCGACGAAGCCGGACAGGGTCGTTCAGGTTTATTGTGGAGGAGGAGGTTTGGGGAACGATACGAGTACCGTGACCCACTCCCAGTAAACCTACATTCTGGACCGGCAACAGTCAACACTCGCGCAATCTCTCGATCGCTTTGACTTTTTGCTTGCAGCGCCGCTGATTTCTCGCCCGGATCGGTTCTCTTTTTAAGTATTCGTCGCTTTCGTGTATGTACCTGCATTGTGGCTTCTCTCTCTCTCGCAACACCGTTGTATCTAAAAAGACCATCTCAAAGCTAAACAATATGAGCAACGAAAAGGAGTCGGAAAAAAAGATGCCAAAAGATAATGAACGTCCCCGTCGGACTATTTTTTTTTTTTTTTTGGTCAACAATAACGATAACGACACATACGATCTCGTCCCATCTCCCGATCATCAAGCCCGGCCGGACAAAGGGTTCTGTTTTGAAAATCGTACGATATACTTATTTGTTCTAGCCGTGAAGGTTTTTCTATCCGTCCTGTGTTCTTTGGACTTGGGTTTTGGACTTGAATCCCGGTTTTGTGTGATGCTTTGCGCGCAACAACCATTGCCACACCGCCATGCGCCACCTCTTCGATGCCGCGCCAGGCACCCAACGCTAGCACGGTAGATCAAATCAACCAACCAACCCGGCGCGTTACCCTTGTCTCTTAATTTTTTTTGGCACATGGTTGGTCGGTCACTGTGCGCCAGCCCACTAGTGTCACTGCAATGAACCCAACTTCAAACTCGCATCTATTGCCGCCCGATTCGATTACCCCCATACTCTTCTCTTCCTCTATGGAAAGTGTGCCTCACTTTCACGCCGCACCAGATGACGAGAACTTGGAATCCCGCTCCGCGTCCGCGTCCGCAGCTGCCGTAAAAAAAAAAGGAAATGGAACGAGGGTTCGCTTGCTAGAATTTAAAGGAACGTCGCCAACTCCTCAAACACTATGATTGGTACTTCTTCGGGTGTGTGTTTCTTGGCCTGGGGCCTTCTCTGATGAGACCTGAAATCCCGGGCATGGTTTTCCGAGTCGGCCGAGCGGCGAGATCGGTATTGTATCCGTATATGTATGGGCATCGCAAGGACGCGTTTTGGCAGAAAAGACCTCATCATCATAACACTAACCCCTACTACTCTCCTAGGCCATTCCCGTCGAAACCGACGCGGTCGATTTTATCCTAAGCGGCTGTCACCTGGACTTGTGGCGGAGAAACTTTTCGGCCGCATTTATGTCACATCTTCGCCAACAGATAATCTGGGTTGCACAATAATATGTCCAATTTTAATATAATTTTAGCCGCGCGCGCGCGCGTGTGTGTGTGGCTAAGCATTGGACTAGTACGCACGGGTCTCAGGCTCTGCTGATTGCGACGCACTTTAGGTCAATTCCCCTGCTCTTTACCGTACCGTATCCAAATGCGTTGCACGTTCCCCCAATTGTCACACAGAGCCCAATGTGCGGTAACCACTCCAACCTAAAGCACCTTTAAAATCACCCCAATACTCAGTGCGGAGTAGAGGTCTGTCGGATTCCATGCAAGTTCAAATCGCATCGATCGGCGCTCATATGGAAGTTTTCCTACATCAATGCGCTTTCGTCGTTTCTATGTAGCCTCCTATGTCTTCGTAGAGCATTGCGCAAATTGCGGGTCGCAGCTCCCCATAGGTCATAACGCGAGAAATTTGATCAAATTCAGTGTCAAGCTCAATAGGTCTCATAAAAGAGCCGAACAAAAAGAACAAGTAAATTGCAAAGAATACAAATAGTGATGTCATTTCGATGTTGTGGCGGAGGACCCCCCCCCCGAAAGCACCGACTCTAACAAGTCGGTGATATATCGTAGAGAGACCCGCCCCTAAATTCCCGGCTCTAACAAGTAAGTGACTTAAAAGGGACCATCCGGTCGCACGCTTTCTTCCCATCAGTGACATCCGTACGACGCATATGATCATCACCCACGTTCCGAACGACGACGATGTGATTGTCTCAATTTGTCCCGAAATTCCGGGTAAGCCTTCGTGCTATCGCATCAATGTGGTACAACTGACGACTTGGGATTTGGGCCAGGACGCCAAATCGCACAAGTTGTAGGAATTATAACAGCCAGCCATGCAGTCCTTGCAACGCAATATGGGCAGCCAGGCTACGAACACCCCCAAAGCATGTCCGACGATCTAAATAGAGCCACCGCGAAAATCGTACGCTGGTGTATGGAGCAGGCACGCAACAACCAATGTGATGCTGGTGAGTGGTTGCCCAACCACGAAGCCTGAGTGATGAACCATGGCCCCCCGTTCTCCTGGTTCCAGTTGTGAACTTGAAATTCAAGAGGACGCGTGCCCACGACAGATATATCGAACTGTCTGCAACGGCAATGACAGCCCGGTTGCGTGGCACCACTCAGGTTGGGCAGCCGCCTGGAGAGGAGAATGCATCTCCTCCACTGCAGTGATCAAGTTGATGTTTCCATGATCAACGTTGAAGTTGAGAGTGGAGTTTTCCATCTGGCTCGTAGTCATAGACATCTGTCTGCGTCATGAGAGGGTTTGTAGGACGCCTTTTGCATATAAGAAATTAGATTTCCTCGTTCCTGAATAGCTCAATACGAAGAAGAGCAAGCTGGAGAGGGTCCCGGACGAGTCGAAGGTATATCACATGGAGGGCTCGGAACAGACGACACGCCTGCGGCCGAGTCGTCTTACTCTCCTCAATCATGGCACCTTGTCCCTGGTAAAGACATCTTGCATTCACAATATCTACTCCTTTAACGATCTCGTGTCCGGCATGGCCGAGGACACATTGGTACCTGCACCAGATGCATACACCTCTTGTACCGCGACTGGGACGGCTCATTCTATCGTCACTGTCATGTAGTATTCGTTTGAACTAGCCGATACGGAGATAACCTTGTCCGAAGATGACTGCAGAAGAGAACAAAAAGAGATAGCGAGTACTTTTAACTCACTCCCCTCATAGTATTTTCGGCCCCATGCATGTCTGTAGTATTAGCCAGGCTATACATTATACGGTTTTCTGAATCTTCACGACTTTGGATGATCATGTACCATCTTCAACGACCGGACCTAGACATGACTACTGTACACGCTCATATCCACCAACAAGAGGCTATGCACTTCCCAACGGTACATTTTATCCCGGCGTTTGCGTTTCAGTTGGGCCTTCTTGCCACTGTCATCGCCTTGCGTGATCGACTTGAATCCCGCTGTGATCTGCGGCTCATATGCGGTGCTCCATGGTGGTCGTAGCGCCGCTGAATTATCTAAAATGAGACATCTGCCAGTCTGTGTGAAATCTAGACTCACACCCCTTCACCGAGCTTCAGACCCTCATGATCCTGAACCATATCCAAAACGATGGCAATGTATTCGTGTCGACCAGCGCAGAGGTTCCAGGTATGATATTCCCGCAACTTCCACCCATTGTTGATGACCTGCGACAGGACACGACGTCGCCCAACTCGTCGGTGTGCTGACCGCCAGCGATGTTCTTGACGGCCCCGCGCTGTACGCCAAGGATGCTGAGATATCTCGAGCAACTAGCGAGGTTATGCAACAAGTTGTGAGAGGGTTTATGCAGCGCGCACGCGAGAGTCAGTGCGATGCTGGTGAGCGCCTTAGAGCCGGATTAGATTGCTCAAACTCAACTTGCCCTCTTTCCGGTTCGCAGTAGTGAACTTGAAGTTCAAGATGATGCATCTCACAGATGCCGTTATTGTGATGACAGCGACGGCCATGACTGCCCGACTGCATAGAGCTGGGGGGCTGCCAGAGTTCCGCCTGCCAGAGTTGGGCCTGACTGTTAGCGAAGAGAACGATTCTCCGCCACCGTAACATGCTCTTTCGATAGTTTTGTATGTTATTGTTTCAATTTTTCTTGTCCTTCCAGCAAGTTGAGGTCCCGGCAAGTTGAGGTCGAAGCGTGTTCAATTTGCATCAGTAGCAAGGTACGAGAACGCGCCTGTCATTTCAAAGCTTGACCCATACTGAGACTTACGAGTCTTTATGGACCCAGACCCTTTCGCCGACATATTTACTACCATAAACGGCGATTTTGTGGCACGGAGGCGATGGTAAGAGGTACAACTACGGCATCCAATAGTTCAAGAAGAGTTTTGATTCTACACCGGTACAGTTATGCACTGAATGTGTTTGCGAGAATAATCTAGCTAGCCAACTCGGAACTAACGAGGCTGAGCTTGTCTTGTTAGAATATAAATCAAATCAAAACGCGCGTCGACAATATATGACACGCCTATCCCTGGCTCTCATGGACAAGAAGATACTTTCAGCAGTTGTGTGGCTTTTAGAGTGGTATTCCCATGCCTTCGCGGTACTTAGGCACGCCTGCCGGCGATGGCCGGCACTTCTAGGTCAGATCTCAGAAACTCATCAGCGATAATTCCTCCATATATCGATGAACATCGACCATGTGCTCTGCACTGAGAGAGTCAGCATTTCTACTAATTCAAGGATACCTGGTTAGTGTGACTGATCGGATCATTCATTGAGTTCCTGACCAGTAGGAGAATAGGATATGAAGTTGTGCGAAGTGTAGGCTTGCTTACGGCGTGCCAGCTCATCACCGGGGTTACCGGCAGCTATGAAAGCTCTGAGTGGGCATCTGAACGCGTGAATAACGCCATGCAGGAGGCCGTTCAGGGGTTCATGCGGCGTGCGCGAGATAATGAGTGTGACGCAGGTGAGTGCACGCTCCAGTCGGAACATAGATAGCTTACTCAGTTATTACGTATTTTACATGCTCCTAGTTGTTGATATGAAGTTCAGCGCCCAGAATGTAGCGAACGAGACAGTTCTGTTAACGGCGACAGCCATGATGGTTCGCCTAAGTCGGACAGGCGACGCGTCGGCGACCGCCTTGCAGATCACCAGCGGGGGAGATATGGATCCCTCGCAGGCATAAAACATTTCTGGATGGCTTTCATAAGTATACAAGTGATAACTTGAACACGACTTGTGAGTCCAAGTACAGACAATGCTCAATAAACAGGCGGAGACTCAGGGGTCAGATGGCCAAAGGGAACATCACTCATTATATTCGTGCTTATATCTCAAGTTTTTTGTCGCTGGCATCAACATTGCCCTTATGTTCATTACTGCTTTACCCTCAGGCGACCCCGGCCCAATCCGCTGCGCCTCAGCTTGTCCGTCTCTAATCTCGCCCACACTATCGCTTTCCTTCCCGCGCGGCCTTCACTTTGATACCGCACTCACAGAGATTCAGCGTAATCCGAACGTTGGCGCGCTATGTTGCGAGTCGGCTTGCGGGCATCTTCCACTGGCAGGTCGTTTGTCGTCGCGCCATGAGCAAACCAGTGACCGCCAGTGTATGCATGCGATGCTCATTCACTTTGGCCTATTAGCTCAAAGTAAGTGAAATGCGCTCTTCGACTCTTGAGCTTTGTGTCAGAGTACAAGCACTGATGTTGTCAGTTGCGACTTAGTTGCAACGACACGCGCGCAAGGTCTCGTGAAACAAACATTCCTTCAGGCCCGAGATGACGACTCGTCGCCAGTATATGGCGTTAGTGCACCTTGCTGTATCCATGCCCCAAACCGCATGCCTGCAAGCGATTTACCACTAGCAGCCGCGACCTCAACTTTCGCCTCCGAGACTTGGCTTGTCAGCCTTTGGCCCCGATTGATTGGCCTCGCCACTCTTTGTCTCTTTGTCGCACAATCATAAACCGTGGACAGCTGTATACGTATGTCGACTGTCGCGGACGGTTGACAAACTACACCAACAACCGCCTAGAACCAGGTTCCAAAGCTCGTGGGAGCGAGCCTCGTGTAGAAGCATATCTTGGGACATTCTGTAAGGTCTACACTGGCCGCGACCGGTGTCGGCAACCTCCCGCTGCTCCGCGTAATACATTCGGGCGAGCAACGCCGTCCCGGAGGCGCTGCCTTCGTGTTGTCTTATGCTTCGCTCCTCACGATCCTGGTTGCCGCACTGTTCCCGCATGTTGGCGTCAAGGCATCACGGGCTTCGAATTCTACCCCGAGGAGCGGTGCAACAGGAGGTTTGTCCCTTTGCTCAAAAGACAACACCTTCGTACAACTGACGCGCAACTCCTTCTCATAGCCCACTTTCACTTTCACCGACGCGTCATGCTCTACCGTTGGGCTGCGGGTCTCGCCCTTGTCGCAGCGCATCTTGCACACGACGCGCAAGCCTTTAAAATGCTCCTGCACAAGCATCAGACGTCAGGCCGAAGCAAGTCTTCACAGTCCTCCCGTCGGCGCGACGTTATTCCAGAGCCAATCAGCATCGAAAACGTGTTTGACTGTGCGTAATCTACCTGATCAACTACCACATGTCCTAACGCTCCACGCCCAGTGTACTACAGCTCAACGTTCACCATTGGCGGGCAAGGTTTGTGCTTGCTAGAAGCTCCTCTGCTTGAACTAACAAAGCCATCTGATGCAGATCTCGAAGTCCAGCTAGACACAGGGTCCAGCGGTTCGCACATATGCCCCAGCCGGGAGCGCAACTGACATGTTTCTAGAGCTGTGGGTTCGTCCCAAGCAAGACTTCGCCCCACCCGTGCAAAGCTCCAACATTACGCTCGTCGTCCGCTATGGCATTGGTGTGTTGAGCCGGCGCAATACAAACCCTTACTTACCCATCCCAGGCAATTTCGAGGGAGCGTTAACCAGCGGCGAGGTCATCATGGGCAATGTCAGTATTCCAAAGCAATGTACGCCAGTCTCTGCAGCGTTGTGAGATGCCTGCTAACTTTTACCGCCAGCATGGCTGACCTACAAGCAAGGTCAGATTGACAACGTCTTCCAAGCTGGCCTCGACGGCATGCTAGGTTTAGGCTTCAGCGAGTTCGTCTGGTAGTACCTGCGTCATTCTCGACACTGACTCTGTTTAGAGTCTCGACCGTTCTGAAGAATGTGCGGACCCAAACTAAGGATGATAGTGGTCGAACCCTGTTGGCCAACTACTTTCTCGCCAACCCAAGCGAACCGCGGACGTTCAGCATGTTCATCAATCGACGAGACGATCCCAACAGTAAAGATGACGGCGTTCTCATGATTGGTGCACCTGAACCTGAATACGCCAGCGTTGTGACTGCGCCATCTCAGCCGCTTCATATTGATGCTTCGTATCAGAGGTGCGCGGTCTTCCACCGACCTTACCTGAAAGAGTCCTAAATGTGCGGCTCAGATGGGCGAACTATCTTGACGCAGTCGAAGTTAACGGCGTCAACATTACCCTTCCTCCAACCGTAGTCACTGGCGCACCGGCGGGGAAGCATGTTGCCAATATAGACAGCGGTACCAGCCTCGTATGGGCACCAACTGCAGCAGTAGATGCCATCTACAAGGACATCCCCGGAGCTCGCTACTTCCCCGACCAGGACCAATACACGGTCCCGTGTATGAGCGCGCCGCGGGTTGCCCTTTGGTTTGGTGGCCAGCGGTTTCCGATCAGTCCGATGGACCTCACGCGCGTCCTAACCGACAGCAACAAGGAAAAGTACTGCACCAACGCAATCCTGCACACCGCGGCGCTCTCGAGCCAGACGCACAATCTGGACTGGCAGATTGGGGACACGGGCATGCGCAACTGGGTCACGCAGTTCGACTACGGCACTGCCGGACAGCCGGAGACGGCCAACATCAGGATGGTGTCGACAGTCTCGGACGAGCTCGCCGCGTTCAATTCGTTCTATCAGGTGCGCGCGAAGCAGCTCGGTGTGGCGGCGCCACCGCCAATTACAGCGCTGCCTGGAGCCCCAGGTTCGACATCCACCAAAGCAGAGTCTTCGAGTGGGACAGAGACGAGCTTCCCAACTCCATCTGCGCCTCCCGGGGCACCTCCCACCACAGATACTGATGACAGCGCGGATGGCTCAAACGGTCAATCCAGTCAGCCAAGCGACAATGCGCCTGCGCAAAACCTAGACGGTGCAGCCATTTCTCCGCGGGTCAGTGCCGGACTTGTTGCCTCCTTGGCATTGACTGTCGCGCTCCTTTGTTGAAAATTTAATTCCTGCAGTAGCAGCGCTTCCCATTGGACAGCGGATAAGACGGGGACTTTGATTGTAGCTGGTTCTCTCAGGATTCTAATCTCATCATACAACAACTCGACGACCCTTTGTCGGAGAGTGACTCTTCGGATATGATGACACATCTCAAGACATCCGTTCGGCAAAGGATTCTTCGCTGCATCATGTGCCTCCTGGACAAACATTATGCGCAGGGGTAACCGCGGGTAGTTACAGAGGCATAGTGTGGAGAAGCGAGGCGAGTTTGGAAATATGTGCCTGACTAATAGCTGAAAAGTAGAACTCGTGCTAGCACGAGCGAGCGGCTGGATAAGAGCCAGCAATTTAGCACCAATGACGTTGCTTACCTGACTCCCGTGCTCGCGAATGAGATTGTGAGCAATTTCGTGTGCGATAGTGAAGAACCAGCATTTGAACTAAATTGCTCGAATAAGAGAATAACTCAGTTGGAAATGATGAAGCGTACCGCGCCCGAACAATTGCCACCGACGATATCCGTATCGTCTGCGATTCACGTTAGGTTTGCAGCCAAGGTACTTGCAAAGATTGCGCACGCCACTCCTCGTAGAAGCGCAGGTTAACGAATATGTCCCCATTGCAATTGAATGCTACGGTTGGGCTAGTGCCATCATAGAAGAGACAGAATGTCTCAGCCTGAAGCTCGAAGCAGGTCCGAACCTGACTGATTAGCCAGAGGAAGCGCTTGATCACTTTAAGTGGTCATCAGCTGTGCACGCGATGAGGGTTTACCATGCCGTGCATACCTGGCAGTTTAGCTCGAATGATAGCCTCCCGATCTGGAAGCCCGCGTGAGATGTACACGTCGATGCCATGGGTAGACTCAAGGTTCAAATCGCTGATATCCGCTGACACATCGCAGTATCCCTCGCCTTGGGCCTCCTTGATGGTTACGGGAGTGGAGGGAACTTCCTCGGCTGACGTTGTCGCTTCTTCGCTGCAGGCCGCGATAGCGTGACGGACGCTGTTGCCAATTACCTCCAATGGTGTGACGCGTGCTTCTCGAAGACTGAGGAGCGATTCGACTGCTGGAGGAAGTAACTCTGCCGGTTCGGTGGTTGGGAGCAAAGTGACTACGTTCAATCGCGGTAGCTCTAGCGTTTGAAGCCCAGCTCCTGAGGAAGTTATGGATTGGTCACTCTTCGATGGCCTGAAACTCCACAACCTTCGCAGGGAGCGAGAGCTTGCTGGAGCTGCCTTTTGACCGGTCGTAGTCTTGCGACTGTGTCGGAACATGGGTTGCGGGTTGGACTCTGCCGTACGCTGTGCGGCTAATGCCTCTTCCAGAGCACGACGCTCCGCTTGCTGCCGTTGAAGAAGGATGAAATCGACTGTTTAATAAATTAGTTTGCAAGAGCACAAGCATCAAGCGCGAGCGAACCATTATAACCATGCCCACGAAGAGTGCGCAGCTCGGTCGTGAGTAGAATGAAGAGAATGACACTGTCCTGAACTCGGGGAGCCTCGATGACAAGACGGCAGAGACCTTGCGCAACTTCATGCATGTCTAGGGGGACGCTGTTGCTTAAGCACAGTCTGACAATATTGGGAGAAGAAACGGGACGCTGTACGCTAGCTGAAG
This sequence comes from Auriculariales sp. MPI-PUGE-AT-0066, assembly GCA_020744175.1. Taxonomy (NCBI): domain Eukaryota; kingdom Fungi; phylum Basidiomycota; class Agaricomycetes; order Auriculariales; species Auriculariales sp. MPI-PUGE-AT-0066. The sequence goes on from JAGTJP010000016.1 coordinate 257,496, forward strand.
CCACTTGGATGTGAACGGGGTTCTTCTGACTCGAATTTTGCTTCAGAGTGAGGACGCGTTCTATCTTCTTAGCCATTGACACCTGAAGAGTACCTTTCGCCCGAAGCTGATCCCATTTGAGCTTAATCCCACGAGACGTTGCCCCGAGGTCGTTGTAAAAGAGGGGCAGACGCTCCAGAATGAGGTCGCGTAGTCGCTCGCATTGGCTGATCGAGGCTGGATCCTTGACATCTCCGCTGAAGTTGAACTCCTCCCTGATGAGAGAGCTGAGCCTAGGAGCTCCAAGTGAGGAGTAAAACGCCTCAAGATTTGCTTCTGTGGGAGCGCATACCACTTGTCCGGCGAATATCGAAGCGGCGACTTGATCATCATTGATGACGGCGTCCGATGCCGCCACCAGTTCATCCTTGACCGTGTACGAACCGTCGTTGCTAGTGCCGGGCGCATCAGCGACTGCTGTGGTCTTGGGTATCAGCCTAGTAGCGACGAGGGATGCACTACCACGCAGCCTCGCTAGTGTGTGTTGGGAGATGCTGCTCTCGTTCGCCGCGATAGACTTGAGCTCGGCGAGGAATCCATAATAGCCTCCTGAGAGCTTGTAAAACTGCCGCGGGTTTTCGATGAGCGCTCGTGCCACCTGGGCAACTGGTCTGAGCATACGCGGTCAAGACTTGAAGCCCTGGATACATACCTGATCCGTATTCGGCTCTTCAGCAACACCGCAGGCTTTGAGGAAAATCCGAGACTTCTCGCTGAAATCGATCAAAATAAACAGGGGCCGCAGATTTGGCCGCTGCGGCATTCCACCATCCACGCCAAAGAATACCTCTTCGGGAGACTTCAGCCAAGTCGTCAGATTGTTATCCAGCTTGGTGTCTGTTGGGATGAACCTGGTGGTCTTGAGAGATTCTAGTTGGACAGCGGAAAAATCTGAAGCCGTGATGAGTTATGCACCAGACAATGCACGGCACAGGATGGCGCACCAAAAGTCCGGCGAGCCATTGCTTCAAACCATGTCTGCGCGACGGTTTTATCTTTGGTCGGGTTCGTTCTCAAGAGATTTAAGAGCTGCTCGGCAGTTGGAAACGCTTCTAGACCAAGATGTGTTACGTGTTCTGCAATGGATGGGTCGAGCACCGAAAAGCCAAATATGGCAGCTTCCGCATGCGAAAACACGTTCAGTGGGGGCTGCAGGACCGTGGAACCATCTGGAGCTATGGATGGAATGAATTTGATGCCCAAAAAGTTCTTAGAGTCGTAGTCGGCGTATTTCTTTCCTGGTCCAAGGTTTGCCAAGAAGTAATCGAGGGCGGCCGACCTTGCTTGACCATCAATACCGGAGGCAATGCCAAGGACTTTTTTGAGAGGAGGAAAGTCGGGGAGACCGAGCTTCGCCAGAATGAAAGCTACAAGTCGACATGAGCGACATCCACAACCTGGCAGAGTTTCGCACCTTCTTCGCTCGTCGTGTCCCACGGATGGTCATCCCACTTGAGTATATCAAGCTTCATTTCGCGGAATACCGACGTCGGAGGGAAGAGGGCTTGCGGCAGAAAGCGTTTGTCGTCAGGCTCTGGTGCCTCGCGGTGAAAGGCGGGCGTGTCGGATAGACTTGCCCAGTTGCTGTTACTGAGTTTTGAGCGTATACTACAGAGGTACCTGACCAAATCATAACCGCTCCAATTGGCCGAATTGACCATGCGCCTATACACGAGCGGGATTTCGATGTGTTCCCTTACTCCGAGGAACTTGAGTAGGTCGAACAGATCGTCGCGAACAACAGCCGTGGTAGGGAGCCTGACGATGGCGAGGTCATCAAACATGTCGTCATTTGGAATTTCGTGAAAGAACGCGTCTCCCGGTTCCTTGATGCCAGCGCGTGTCGGAATACATTTTACTTTACACAAGGCTGACTTGATCGAGGCCTTCGTGGCATAGTTGAATTTGGTGTATCCGTGCGCCAAACGCTCAAGTACGCGCTCAGCCCAATCCACGGACCGAGTGATGTCGTAATCTGCGCGAGGTTGGCGGTTCGGCTCGGCCAGGTACGAGATCCACTCCTGCACCGTAAGACTGTTCCATTTCATTTCTGCAATTAGAGAGCTCCAGCCTATGGCGTCTTCGAGCTGACCGCTGACGTTGTACGGAAGGGTATGCGCGGGTAGGGGGCCGTCCTGCAGAATAATGTCCACTTCGCGACATGCGATGAACGAGCGGATGGTCGATAGAGCGTGAGGCTGGGCTTCCCGTTGGTTTTCTGTGAAGCTGCAAGCCTCCGCAAAAGCATCCCTGAAGCTTTCTCTTTCAGCGAGGTCGATGCTCATCCACCATCGAAGGCAGTCGATAAGCTCGTGCTCCGTAAGGTTACGCGGCCGAAGCTCCGAAACGACGTCGGTAATCTGCACGTCGAAGAGCAAGCCATGCCTGCGAAGGCATTCAATCATCTGATTTGCCCTCTTTGCGATGTCTGTGGGAATCACTGGAAGATTCTGGAGGAAGGGAATGTCGGCTTTCGTGAGGCGAATTGTCTTCGTGTCGATAATTGATTTCGTGCTGATAATGCGGAACTCCTTTTGTTGCGAGCAATTGAAGAAGTGGTCCTGCAGCTGTTCGGACACAACCTGCGAGGGATGCGAAGGATGGAAGGCAAAATACCGGAGCATGTACGTGGTCTGCTCCCTGAGCCATGCCTGAGCCTCTTCCACACTGCTCCCACCCAGTTGCATCTGAGAATGTCGCTGATCAAGGAGAGCCAGCTCCAGTTCATAAACGCTCCGTGCGAGATAGCCTCCAACAAACAACAATTCTCGATTCCAGCTGCCAACGTTCCGATCCTGAAAGTCGCTGTAAAGTCGTATGAGTAAGTGGTCATAGCGCCACATGCAACTCGATACTTACAGTGCCTCGCGCTCGACAGTGGGTATGAACCTGGCGGAAAGATGGCCGCCGAAGCCAGTGGACTGGCTGGTGGCGTGGCCGATAAAAACTTTGCTCCTTCCTGAGCCATCAAGGTCCGGTACGAGGTCGCGGAAGACGCTTGATGTGCTGCCTTCTTCCGATTGAGCATCAGCAATACTCTCATACGACTCCTTGCCTGTCTGTAGCATATTGGTATACGGAGCAAGATGGTCATTAGGGATTGCGCACGTAAACGAGGTCCACATGGACTTGCGTCGCCACTTTTTTCTTCGTGCTTCGTTCGAGCTCTGAAGCTAGCGCGCTCTCCAGTTGAACGGCTGCACGAGCCGAGTACACTGACATTGTCGCAGTTGCTTTGTGTTCTTTCGAACGGTTTGCAGGGACCTCAATAGCATCGGGAGAGCTCAACGCTGCTACTACACTGGCTGTGATCTTTAACTCTGCAGGTGCCTGTCAGCGAAATGAGCTTATCACGCAGCTGGTACTGACCTCGGACGGCCAGCCCATCAACGTTCATGAATCCAGACGAGCTCTTTGTCTTCAGACTCCGCGGAAGTTTTAGCGAGTGTTCACCAGTAGTCTCCTTAGACACGATGCAGAGCGAAACATCATCGAACCAGATCGTCACCTTGCTGAGCTTGCGCATGAACGACAAACTTGTTGCGACAAATCGTGCGACATCAAGAGGATTGGGCATTGGCGAAGGTTGCCGTAATTCCATCTGGAAAGTTGTCCATCGTTGTCCGCTCGGTGCTGTGCGGGGACCCCGCTTGACCTGCAGGTCATCTGCGCCATCCTTGAAGTAAAATAGCATAGCATGGGAGCCAGAAGTCACCATTGGGGAGTCGCATACGCTGAATGTGCAGTAGAAGCCTGCGGGTCATCAGACGGTATCAAACAAGAGCAAACGGCCGCACCAACGCCGAAAGCTCCAATCTTTTGTTCATCCGGGTTGCCTGCGGCTAGTTGTAACAATCAGACACTGAACAGTTCTAGCTGTTTGCGATGCAGCTCATCGCCAAGCAAGCAGTCATGCAATTGCATACCTATTTTCTTAAGGCGGTTCCAGTCTTGCTCGGTGAAGTCGTTGCCCGAGTTGCGAAATACATATTCGTGCACAATGGTCTTGCCGAGATCGGGAAGGTTTCCTTTTCTTGAGACCTTCTCATCACGGTAGTCTCGAGTTCGGAAGTGTATCTCGGCAATTTCAGCCTCTGCGTCGTCTCTACAATCCCATCAGCATGTACTGAGTGATACATCAAGCGCAGCGCGTACGAGTTCTGTAGAAGCTCGCGGAATAGAGTAAACTCGCCCGAATAGCGCGCCAGGACCTGGTGGATGAGGGCTCGCTGATTCACCTCGACGGCTTTCTCGTTACCGTGCGGCACCTACGCCAGCGCTATCAGATACTGACAAGCTAATCGCGTCCGCCCACAGCGTACCAGAGCACTGCTACCGAGCAGCGACATGGCGGTTCAGGTCAAAGAACGCGTGGTGGCCGTAAGGCGCCGCGAAGCTCGCCGTTTGGCCATAGCAAATAAACCCTGACGGGGCAAAGTGATGTTTAGCGCTGTGTGTTGTGTGCACCATCCGTTCGTGCGGACAAACAAGCCAACTGATTTGTGGAAGAAACAACCCGAAACGGACAACGGGGACGTTGGGAAATGATGACCACCTCCGCAACGGCCCAACCGACGCCACTTGGCGACCGCTAACGGAGATGTTACAGTAAGAATGATTGCGCAGCTACTTACTCCCTCGCCGCTCCGCGTCTCTGCACGGTCCTCGCTCCACAACCTGTCGCCGCTGTCCAATTAAGTGTAAGCGATGAGTTCGAGGGGCCTCTTAGACGAGGGATCTGGTAGATAATGGTTGAGATAGATAGAATAGCAGCAGATTTTCAGTTGCCCAATGCTGAGCTTTAGCGCAAAACAGCCAACCTCCAATCTAACGGCAAGTTCTCTGTCATGCTGATGCGGAGAGAGCAACTTGAACACAGGTACTGCCCACGACGCTTTAAATGAAAAGCCACATTTCAGTCTCGAGCCAACCGGCGGCCCGCAGTATGGTACTGCTCAGATGCAGCCACAAGACGAGATATCTGCACTTCGAAGTCCAACCGGCAGCACCGACCAACAACAGATACAACCTACAGGTCGAACTCGCATTCTGGAACTGATTATATCGAGCGCTTCCGCATCCAAGCAGCATCTAGTTCAGATAACAGATGATTATAGACTCACCAGCCAGCTACGGTAGACGTATACGGTGTATGCCAACCACTGATACCGCCTGTCTGAGTTGATGACGCACCGTAAAGCTGATAGGCTGCCAAAGCGACAGATATTTATACTTATCTGCTCTGCTCATTTGGCTGCTAGAACTCGTTTGCGGCATATGACACGTCTAAAATGGCCCAAGGTAGACATCGGATCCAGCCGACCGCGGAGTTCACGCGTGTATTTACTTCCGGAAGCGCCTTCTGGCTCATTGAAACAGGCTCACGAACCCATCAGCTGGTGCGAGTAGCCAATTGAACATTAAATACTACAGAATGTCAAATCACGGTGCACACTGATGGAACAAAGCCTACCCTGCGCTGACCCTCGAGCAACGTCTAGGGAGCTATCCGACAATGCTAAGCAAACAGATAAAACGAAGAGTAGCTGAGGTCTAATTGAGTCAATTATTCACAATGATCTTAGAGTGGAAATGTTCGCGGCGAGCCGTTGGAAACGAGCTAGAGGGAGCTCCCACCGAGCAGGTGAAGCCCTAGTGAACCGGCAAGCCGTGCGGCCGAAGTTCCAGGCTCATCAATTGGAGCAGGCGGAGAGATGGAAGGAGGTGCAACGTCGAGAATGAATGCCTCCGGACCGGTGAGCGAGGACAGCTTGCTCGGATCCCATTTGTCAGGCAGAGTTTGCCGCAGTTTGTCGCACGTCTCCGTCCACCAAGATTCGCTGAGTAGTTTGGCCTGAACTGCAAGCTCGCGTGACATGTATGGACTCCCGCAGATGATTTTGACGCCCCGATCATCGCCTAAGAGCTCGTGAAGCATTGAACCTACCTCGTCGGGACGGTCTGAGACCTTGGCCAATTCCGACAAAAGATAACGCGCGCAGAGCACAAGGTCGCGGTGCTTGGCGTACGGCAGCCGGCAAAGTATTGCCCACGGAGAAGTACCCGCTTTATCGAAAACTACTCGCGTGACTAGTAGGTTGAGCGGTGTTGAAGCCTTGACCCGGTCAGAGTCGACGCCAGCGACAGACGATCGATGCTCGTTCGTGGAGTACAATAAGCAGATCGCCTGGAAGAGCTTTAACGCTCCGGCGACGCGCACAGGCACATCACGTTGGGTAGTGTCGCGTTCAATGAGGACCAGGAGATGCGCGACGATGTCTCCCAGGCGATGCGACCAGTATGGTGTATATGAGCGGGTGGAGGATGCAACGCGCATCAGCATGGCCATCGAGATGTCAACGCTTGCTGCAGAAATGAAAACCCCAAAATTTCGTGGGCCCTCGAGTGGAGAGAGAAGCCGCTCCACATGCTGCAGCGTACTAGGGGGGTATTTGGGTCGACATTGTCGTAGCGTTAAATCATAACACGACCACAACACCTTCGTCCAGGGCCATGCCAAGGGATGAGATAAGATGAACGCCCATCCTTGAAGCGCCTCAAGATCACGATCTGACGGATCAATCAACCTGTCACGGTCGGGGAAGCCGAGGCCGATGGACGCTTTGATGACAGGAATGGTGATCTCGTGCGTGGTAAGAAACGCTTCCCGTCCGAAACACACGATGATCATGGCACATTCCGGCACCGTCAGAGCCTGCGCGTTCTGTTGGGACAATTGCTGGAGATTGTGTAGGACAGCCGCCCTGGAAGTTGCGTGTGCAGGTATCGCACTGGCCTTGTTCGTGCACCATGTCACCATTGGCGAGAGGAAGGATGATACGTTGGGGCTGGCTGGCACCTGAAATGCCCAGAGCTTGGTCTTGAGTGCCGCAGCCAAGAAGAAAACATCGTTTGTCGGGATCTTGTTGAAGCTGTCCAATTCTGAGGTTTGGATAGGCATAGATCGCGAGGATTCTCCATCCTCCAGCACCAATGATGTCCGTAGTGCATGGTTGACTTCGAGAGGCTCAAGTTTCCGCGTTTGTTGCTTCTCGAGCAGCCTCTTGATCCGGCCCCGCGCGCGGACACGCGCAATATGAAGCGCGTCGGGAGACAAAGTAAGGTTTTGCTTGTCCAGTGCACCAAGAGCGTCGAGGGCACAGTCGACGTCATGGCCTGCTGCAAGCGTACGAATCATCCAATCGAGGATGAGGACGTTGAGCCCATTGCATTTCTTGTCTCTCATGACTTCGTCTTGATGGAAGCGCGGGCTGTGTGATAGACGAAATAGATTGCGAATAAGCTTGTCACCGTGCAGCAATAGCGGTGTGACGGTAGGACACTCGCCATACAAGCATGGCAGCAGTGTCGCAGTCATGTATACGAAGAACGCAAAGAGCGAAACACCGAGGACGATGCCGAAGACAGCGCGATCAATGGAGCTCAGGTAGAAGATAAGGCCTGCTAGGAAAATTAGAAGAGATGCGTGTAGTAGCATCGACAGAATGGATATGTAGGCATTGAGATGCCACTTTTCCATTCCGCGGCGGAACATCCAATGCCGCCATGCCCATCGTTGCGCACTGGCTACTGGACTTCGCATCCGTACAACGAAGAACATAATCCACTGCTTTGCAAGGATTGCGAGCAGCGAAGCAGTGAGAGCCAGAGTTAAGCTGAGGTACCAGAGGACGTTTGTTGTACGAGCGCTCCCAGAAGCTTGGAAGAGTGTTGGGTCAACCTGTTCTCGTGGCGGAATGCTGGAGCCATTGGCGTGTGCAAGTAGGGCGTAGGTCGCCATCGCGTTGTACTGTGTATAGTCCGGCTGAAGCTGTTTCGTGCTGAGGGCAGGTATTGTCAGCGTCGACGATCATGAGCCAACAGGAACCACCTACATTTCGATAAGAAAGGCTGTCATGACCGCAGCAAAAAGACCAGCCTGCTCTGAGGTGAGTTTTACGATAGCGTGGTCGTATGGTAAGACGCACAAAGACGAGTAGGAAGTTGATTGCGTCGTTCCATTCAGATACCGTGTCGTTGTCGATCTCGTTTGCGCGATCCTTGTAGACCTTCCATACGCGGGCGTTTTCGTCGAGTTCTGCGCCAATCCTATTGTGGTATTAGAAACATCGTGCAAGACATGGCAATTTAACGCACGGATCGACTGGGTACTTTTGCTCGAACTCGTTAAACTTGTCCACCTCCTTAGGAGGATATCGCTCTGAAGTGATTTTTAGGAATGTAGAATGTCACTTCCGGAGGATATAGCGCACTTGCTTCATCCGTTTCCCAAGGAAACTTATCCACCACTGGAGTCGGAGCTGTTCCATTCACGACTGGCTGGGTCATCTCAGAGGTATCGCGTAGAGTCAAGCCCGTGCGCGTTGGAAGATGCCCCGCACTGGACGTGACAGGGGACGAAGCAGAGCCGCGACTAGCCTGCCGGCTGTCCTGAGCGCTGCAAACCGGCCGTTCAACTGCCGCTCGTGTTAACAACATGTTCATTACCGGCCGAGATCAGCTTCTAGCGTGTTCGGCCGCAAAGAACTGTACGCACATTGGCTGATGTCCTGAAACTCGAATCGACAGCGTGATGAAGGCACCCCTCCTGCGAGGTGATATTTTGCTTCCAATTTCTGACAAACAGGTGCTTGTTCGCAGCCTGATTATTCAGCGTGGCGGCTGAGCTGTATGCATTGAGCGGAGTTGTGATGGCGAGTTGGTCACGCTTCGGAGTATGGACGAGGAGGACAACATTTCAATCGGCGGCATTTGAAATTAGAACGCTCCTTGTTCTTTTACCACCCAACATTGCGTCAGTCCACCCTAGTGTCGCCATTTTGCCAATCTAGTACCTATTCAGTCTGATGGATTAAACCCCCGCCACACCGATTGCTGTTAGCACCTCAGGTTGGAATGGGCGAGCACCGCCTGTAAACGCTATATAAACCTTCAACGTGCTAGCACCATCGTCCGTTGTCGCCTCCACCATGTCGTCGGAGAAGATCACTTTCCAGCTTTCCGATGACTTATGTGTTCACGCCCACCTCCACACCATTCCGTCGCGCATCGAAAGCCCTATCCAGTGCATAACATTCATCTCGTCCGGTCTCGCCGCGTTCAACCAGCGCGAGGTTGTCTGGACTGTGCGCTCCAACCTCCCGAAGACCGAGTCGGGGCTGTTGCGCGTGCCAGACGAAATCGTACGCTGGTATCCAATGCTTCTCAACTTCGCAAAGCAGGGCCAGATCGTCCACGCATACGGCCGGACCGAATTCCAAGCATCCGACTTCTTCGGGCGCAGCGACATGGGCGCCGTAGTGTACCTCCCGCCACAGCTCGTCACGCTCGATGGAATCCCCAGCGGCGTGCTACCAGAATCCAGGCTGCACGCCGTCCCGCTGACGACCGCTGAAAACAAGGCGCCCGGCGGACTACTGCGAGTTCTGGCAAGGCTCGGTCAACAGGCGCGGTACTATCCATTCCCGCCATGGTGGGACGCGCAGCGTGCGGTGGTATGGTCTGAGGAGATGTCGGCAAAGACGATGTTGGCAAAGACGGGCACAGTGCGTATGGAGGGCTTCAGCGCGACACGTCGCAAAGTCAACCCCCCGCCTGGACTTGCCGAAGCCTACGTTATCGACATCCGCGTCAGACCAGCTGCTGCGGACAAAATCAAGAGCATGTTGGACAAATTCCCCCTTGAAGCCGTGGTGGCGCTTGAGATGGAGCTGCACGAAGACGCGGACTCTTGCATGGTCTTCACACCGGGCGATTCCGCTCACGCGATCGGCGCAGATGGCTCACAGATGAACACGCTTGCGGCGTGTTATGTGACCTTCTGTCCACAGCAGGCTGAATTTCAGGCAGTTCATTATGAGGATGGATACACGGGTACGCTCCCCACTTGTCACGTTGTGGGACTAATCTGACGAGCAATACAGTCATGATTACGGATGACATCTGGTCACAGCTTCGCGACGCCCTAGTTGCCCGTCGTGCATTCCACATTCCTGCTCGCCCTGGACAAGCATACTCCCTTCGTCTGTCATGGGTTCAGGAAATCGTCCGACCTCAGGCAGACATGCTTAAGATCCCGCTCGACCAGTATGCATGGGCACATGACTCCGTCCTTTCACTCGAGGGGGCATCTATAAAACGCACCGGCCCGGCATCCAACTTCGACTACGACTGCTCAGTCGCCTATTTGCAGTCAGCGGCAGCGGCCATCCGCTCCGTTCTGAAATCGCAGTCTCCGCTGGACAAGGAGCGGTGGGCTCTGGTGACGATATCGTTCTCCAACTCTGTCGCTCGGCCACTGAAGGTTGACATCATATTTACGCCAGATGATGGCGCATTTGATAGCCAAGTCGTGCAGACGGCACTCACTGGTCTTGACTTTGAAGGCATGGGTGACTCGAAGATCGAAGTGACGCTTCGTCTCCGGCGCACTGCTCCATAAAGCATTGATAAATCTTGATTATGTAGCACAAATCATTGTATGATAGCAGGCTTTCTAGCTTGACATCGTCTTGTTGAGACTGGTATAGATAACGTGTTCTCTTCCTTCCTCCTGACCTCTCCATGGAATGTCGATCTGACAGCCGTGAGAAGAGCGATTCGCAAAATACATTTGCGCAACATGCAAAGAACCGTTCCTCTATTTTTACTCTCCGAACTGATTTCTGTTGGTAGCCCGGGTTGGCTGCATTATAAGAATCAAATAAAGCGGCGCACCTCTAGGCCTGTGAGTGGCGATGCCCGCAACACTCTACTGCCCACACCTGCGACGCCTAGTATGAGTCGTACGATTGCATTCAACAACGACCTTCACCTACTTGTGTTTGAGTAGAGTATCCCGTGGGGCAGCAGCACCATTTCTGCCACCACGCCTGTCTCTGCCGGTCTTGCTTCACTCGGCCAGCAAGAGGTCGCCTGGACGATTCGCACCGACGTGCTGCCATTATCCTCTCTAAAAAAATAGCGTCGGCGTTCCAAGCGAGGCGCTGCGGGTGTACTAAGTGCTACTCGGATGTGCGAAGAAGGCTCGGTCATTCGCGGTGTACAGCGGCATGGACTTCCTGTCCGAGAATTGGTTCGGCCGCATCGACATGGGCGGAATCCTATTTGTTCCAGCGTACATCCTAGATCAATCTTTGCTTTCTGAAAGCCTGCCTAAGGTTGGCCTACATGCTGTCCCGGTCACGAGGGCCGAACGTGAGGCACCAGGAGGCATTGTTCGCATTCTGGCAAAGCTCGCGGAACCCAAGTTTCGCGTGTTACCTTGGTGGGATGCGACCCGAAATCCTGTATGATCGGAATATCTCACCGCAAAGACATTCGTCAAGGACACGTGCATGGAGAGCATTCGCGGTCTTGACGCGATCGTACGTCCAGTTGGTGTGGTCCAGGGACACCGGCAGTACAACGTCGTGCTCCGTTTCGATCATTCCGCTGCGGAGAAGATCAATACGAGGCTAGAGGCGTATCTTTTGGAGGCCATTTTCTCACTCGAGATGGAGATCGCCCCCCAACGCGGATGGGTGTCTTCTGTTTTATCCCAAGCATACTACCCAGGGGGCGATAGCTCCAGAAGGATCCAGAATGGAAGCCACTGCATCAGCATTCTTAATTTTTGCGCCAGGGCAGAATGAGTTCGAAGTTGTGAAGAAAGATGACGGATACATCGGTGCGCATGAATCCGCAGAGTTATTCGTACCCATTCAACTGACGGACATGCCGAAGTTCTCCTTACCAATAATATGTGGGCGTACTTCCGCGAAGCTTTAACTACACCAGGTCGCACCGTCCGAAGGTTCCACCGCCAGGTAAATCGTATGGTTTTATGATCACATGGAAGCAGAGTGACCCGCCATCGACGGACACAATCACGCCGAACTCGGTCACAATAGAACTCGCCGGAAATGCGTGGGCGAGAAGTTTTCCGGGTTTTGTGCAATTTGCTGTTGTGCATGGGCGAGGCCAGATGCTCAAAGCAGAAATGAAGCTGGTTCGGTCATACATCCGAGAAGCTACTCAGGATCTTCGCTAGAGGCTCAAAACACCCTCGAAGCAATCTTCTCATGAGAACTCTTCGTCGAGATCTCCACAAACCGTCCCTTCTTCCGAGCTTTTAGGACATGGAAAACCATCTCGGTTGCGTCAACTTAACTCACCACGTTACTTGGCTTGTCGAAGAAACCCACCAAAGGCGAGCAACGGAGGGAAGCAGAGTGTGAAATTTTCGTAGAGCTGACCTTCGCCAACAACTCATTTCAGCCAGAGGAAGCTGTTGTGAATATAAGCACAGCCACAGACACGATCGACGATGCAACTGTGGCTCGTGTGTTCCTAGGACAGCGTGCAGGCTCCGGATTTGGAAGCCTGCCGCTGACCTTGAAGTTGGACCTCGTACTTTGGCGGAATGACACTTGAACAGCGGACAAATTTTGATTCCTTATGTTAAAATGGGTGACCCACCAAACAGTGGTTCGTCGCTTACTGGCTCACCCTTCCCCCTTCCCTGAAATTTCGTCTGTGTCTTTCCGTCGTCTACCCACCCTTTGAACCTGCCCTTTGTGCTTTTGATCTCGCTTGGACAATGGCTTGGACACGATCATCTCCCCGAAACAAACCCCTCCCACTGTTCCAGCTTGCGTGTCTCACTCCGGCGAATCGCGTAGCGCAAGCTTAACCCTAGTCTTAACCCTAGTCTGAATTCAAATTTTTGGCTGTTTGTCCATCTGTTGTCTACCCTCTGCAACAACATCCTGGCCTTTGTCAAGTCCTTTGTCTCGCTTGGATCACGTGTTGTACGTGATTATTTCCTGATTCAAACCCTTGCTAACTGTAGATCCGTGTTTCACTCTGTCGAATGCTAGCCACTACGAATACATGACCACATAGCAGCTTTCTGAATCTATCGTCGAGGTTTCGGTGATGAGAGGCTGAATATGCCGACGACACGATTCTTGGCGGAAAGGTGTAGCATATATTAATACCGCCAACGTCGAGCTCGTGCATGGATGCACGGTCTATACCCTGACAAAGCCAGCTGAACCTGATGCGTATATGCTAGACTCACTTGTGTGCGCGCGCCTATAGATCACGTGTTTGACGCAAGTTCGACCCAAGGTGCAAGTGACTCCTTGTTTCGGACCGTTTGGAGGTTGAGTCGGCGACGTAATCGCGCTTGTTCTCCGACCATCACCATCTCGTGCCGATCTGCGCATTGCGTCGACAGCGGCAATCCGGCTCCCTCGTCCTCACTCGCGCTGATCATGATTGACCAGCTGCCAGTTGAAATCTTGGTGCAGGTTCTGGCTGCGCTGCCATGGCAGGTGCGCGATTATTGTGCGCGCGCTGTTCGTTTCTGATGCACGTTTCGTCACAGTCCATCCTCAGAGTCCAAGCGGCAAGCGTGATATCGAATGCGCGAGACCTGATTGCTGATGATTATGTTCTGTAGGTATCCAGATTTCTCAAATCGACGTTTGACAACTCGGTGCACTTGCAATACCTGGTCGAAGTCGGCGCATCCGCACTTCAACCCAACCCCGCGTTCGGCGGGGACACTTCCACAACTTCTGCAGAGGCATTCGACGCTTTGTTCACGTGGCGGCGCAGTTGGGCGACGCTCCAACCGCACGCGGTTGACTTGATCGAGCTCGACGAGCGGCACGCCACATTCGTAGACATGACCGATGGCGTCTTTGTTATGGGCTACAAGACCAGCACCGCGGGCTCGATAATACCTCCAAACGAATTCGACGCGCTCGACGTGTTGGACACGAAGAGCGCGGAAAGAGTGTGCCCGAGTTGGAGCTTGGACCTCGTCACACCGCTGGTGCACTGCATATTCGAACCGGCGCAGAACCTGCTGATTGGAATTCAGAACGACGTCACAGCGTAAGCATCTTCAGGGTGACCGTTTCTCGGTGAAGGCTCAAACCAACTCAAGAGCCGCGTTGTCGACAAATTACTCGCCGTACAAGATGCACATCTTATCTTTCAGGCATGGCTTTCCACACCCAGACGCCGCACAAGCGGTTGTCTCGTTGGCTGATCACCGAATGAGGAGAGCAGAAGCCATTCGAAGTCAAATTCTTGGGGACTACGTGGCGGTCCACCTATGTGCCGAAAGGTCGTCACTCCTGCCTGACCGATACATCATCTTGAACTGGAGGACGGGTGTCATTCAACTCGTACGCATCATGAGTCTCATTACGAGCGGCAAAGGTTGACCGTCGTCGTCTCGTAGCAATACACAGCGAACCGCAACGCCTCTGCTAGCTTCAAGCTATTGGAGCCGGGAACGTTCACAATGGCATCCTGCGCCCAGAGCTCATACACCAATCCACCAGACCTACTGCTCTCCGTACACACATTCGCCCTGCACGACGTCGCCCGGGGGATGCAACCGCCCTTCCACGCCCACACCATCAGCACCTTTTTCCTGCCACGCATCGCGTCCGGCGTGCACGTCGGCCGCTTCACATTCTACCCCTCCAACACCGTCTCCGCACGGCCCGTTGCGCCATTCGCCCGCTGGCCTTTCACCCCGCGCGCCCAAGCATGCGCAGACACGGTGCTCGCGCTCAGCATACACCTCAGCAAACCCGGCGTCGGTCTCATCCGGCCTACTAAGTTCACGATGTTTGTGCTCGCGCGCGACCTTGCGCGGCTCGCGCAGACGCAGCCCGAGGTCGCGTGGGACGCGTGGGGCGCGCGGCACACGCGCTGGTTCGGCGACGGCGTGCTTGCGCCGCCGCTCGAGCACCCCGCGAGCGCGTGGCCCGGCCCGCAGCGCTACCTCCTCGGCTGCCGCGCGCTGTCGCACCGCGGCCGCCGTGTGCTCGACTTCAACCCGTATGCGATGGCGCGGGCGGGCAACACGGAGGTGATACAGCTGCAACGGCCGGACGAGGGCGCCTTTGTCACCCACGAGAGTATGGTCGTTGCGGGCGGTCTGTGGGCCAAGGACATCATTTCGGGGTTGCCGTATCGCGATTGTTGGACGACCAAGGGGTGGCCGTACCAGGCCATGTACATGGATGAGAATCCCGTTGGCATAAAGGTGCGCGAGGACGGGGGGCTGCTCCTGGCGGATACACACTCATGCTGATGTGACGAGCAGACGGCAAACTCGGCAAGTGTTCCGAGGCGACATATCGTCAGGAGTGTACATGTGCTGCTCATGATGCCGGATACGGAGCCAGCAGAACTGGACTCGGATGACGAGGAGACCGAGGATGGATACTATGAGCGCCCTGTACGTGGTGGCGAGGAGGCGGATTGAATACCCGCATCCGCAGAGCCCATCGCGAGCGTCATAACGTCGCCTGCATCGTGTGGCACGATGAGGTGTGGCTGCCGCGACCATGAGCATGACGCAATCGCGATATCGATGCGCACGCGGGGTACCTCGATGAGACCGGCCATGGCGACGATCTGCGCGCGTCTGAAGCGACGATGTGCGCGCTACGTCGCGCGAATGTCGCGGTGCTGGCCGCGGGATGGAACACTGGCAAAGCCAGTCAACACGATGTGAAACAAGCCCAACTACGGCATACCTGTTTCCAACTTGCTCAGGACGGCATGGGACGCGGTGCAATTATATCCAAAGCGACTTCATACGTGGAGCACGCGATGTCGGCCTGCAATAACGGCCGTTCAGATCGGTGGCGGGCGAGCGGAGGGACGAGAGCGCAACGATAATTATGTCAATTTGTGCACTCGATACGTGCGGACAGGGCGTATAGCGCATGTTGCACAGCGTGGAAAAAATTGCACCTGGGCGTTGAAAGTGTGCGGATGGATGGTGTCGGTTGTTGTGGTCTGCAATGTGCGGTTTCGAATAAGACGGGTCCTCATCCTTTGCAAGCCACACGGGCGCACGGAGAGAACCTGCGAAAACAAAGTCCAGCCAGCTGGAGTTGTTCCATCTGACATGTTCCCTTGAGGTACAAACTCTCG
Source organism: Auriculariales sp. MPI-PUGE-AT-0066 (assembly GCA_020744175.1). Classification (NCBI taxonomy): domain Eukaryota; kingdom Fungi; phylum Basidiomycota; class Agaricomycetes; order Auriculariales; species Auriculariales sp. MPI-PUGE-AT-0066. Next base: position 273,510 of record JAGTJP010000016.1, read on the forward strand.
CTGGTGACCTATCGCGACCAATTCAGATCAGCCGCGGCGGCTCTGGAAGCTGCTTCCCAGCAAAGTAGCGAGTATACGCCAGATCGAGCTGCACCCGAGTGGTAAAGTGCATATGCTCCGCCGCCAACGCGTACAGCAACGCAGCGGCATGGGCAACCGCGCGCTGCCGTTCCGGCGCGACCACACTCGCCACAAGCTCCCGCACGCTCAGCAACATCGGCGCCATATGCATGATATACCGCCACAGCGTCATCAGAGGGTGCGGGGACATCGACGCCTCGGTGACCTGGACATCGACAACGAGCAGGCGGAGCCGGGGCGGCATGTCGGCTGGCGCGATGTGCTGCAGACACGGTAACCGGATGCGGAGCTGCGTTATCGCGGTGAGTGTGGCGAGCGACGGTTCGAGGACGTCCGACCCGAGCCAGACGCTCTGCAGGCGCGCAGCGACGGGGGCGAATACGTGCTCGCTTTCGAGGGCTCGGCGCGCGACGACGTCGACGCTCGTCAACGAGCCACGCAGGACGTCGACGAGCGCGCCGACGGGTGCGTCTAACAGGCCGAACGCGAATATGTCGCGCAGCCGGAGATGTTTTAACGGCGGTAGACGTTTCTTAAAGGCCGTTCTGTGGAGGCCGTACGAGAATAGGAAGTTGCTGAGCGTGAGGGTGTCGAGATGGCGCAGCGCAAAGTGGGCGAGCACGGCGAGTATCCCGTCGAAGCTCCACATCGCCTCGTGGAACCCGGCGCGTTTGTGGAAGCCGATGCTCAGACGCCGCAACGGACACCCGCGGGCGCTGTCGAAGAGCGACTCGAGGATCGCAACCGGCGCGTCTGACGAGGCGAGAAACACGCGAAGCTCGGTCAGCCGGTACGTTCGCCTCAAGATGCGGCCGAAAGTAGCTGGGAAGGCCTTGCGCTTGTCGTTGAGTGTGGCTGCAAATTCATGTCTGAGCAAGTGTGCGGCGAAGGTTCGGCAAACTGGGAGACCCACTGTTTGGACCCGGCAACTGTAGGTAGAGGATCTTGTTGGCCAGCTCGTCGCTCGCTTCCACTGTGCGAGCGAGCAGCTTGGCAGCCTGCTCGCTTGCCAATCGCAAATCGCTGTACAACAAAGCCACGGCGCTGTCGGACCAGGATCGACACACCAACGCGCATACCGCGAGTACAGGCTGCGCGCTTGCTACGTCATGCGAGAGGTAGGTGTATATGTGCTGTACGAGCTCGGGTGGTAGGCTACCCGCAATGGCTTGCGACGTTTGCTGTATCGTTATAGCAGGTGCGACGGGGATCTCGGCGTGGGTACTACTGGTCGTGCGACCACTTTCGGATACCCTGGTACGGAGTCGAGAGATTGAAAGCCTGGGCAGCTGGGTGTCTTTAACTTTGGCGAGGAGGAGCATGGCCGGCGGGGTGTGCATGGGCATGGCAGGGGACAAGTTGACAGTGGCCGACCCGAGTGGAGAGTGGGGAGGGGAACGTAGAGACAAGAATAGATCGACTCGACTCCGGCGGCTGAATATCACCCGACCGAAAAAAATATGGAAAAACAAGCAGACGTTTTTCCATCGTTTACAGAGCATTCTAAAAATGTTTTTATGCTCATTTACTCAGAAAACAATACTTGGGCAGCATAGTGCCTCCACCATTTTTGCACTGAAACATTTACTAAAAGACGGGCATCCGTTTTCCGTTGTTGATTATTTTTTTTGGGAAATCACGGACGTCTGTGTTTCTCCATCCTCTGACAAGATAAACGAGAGACAACTGATAAAAAAACGCGTTGATAATAACTATGGAAGAAACATGTTCTACATATCATCATCATCATCATCACCTATACGGGAGCATGATATCCGGCTGCCAAACTTGCAAGCGCAACCGCTATGCTCCTACAGCTGCCAAAGGAGTAACATCAATCCACGAGTGAACAACAGCACGACCCAAGTGGGCGCGGGCCAGCGGGCGAATGGCGCGACGAGCCGTGTGGAGACGGTGTTGGAGGGGTAGAATGTGAAAGCGGGAGGAAAAAGGTGTGAAGAGTAGCAGGTCTGGTGGTGGAAACCTTGTGCTGACATTGTCCAAGCGCATCGTCAAGGGCCGCAAGACGACTGTCGAAGTCTCAGCGGTCGCTGAGCACGCGTACTACGAGAAAGATCAGGCGAAGTTAAAAGATACGGTCTTTAGTGCGGGCTGCGGAGCGATTACATCACGTATCAAAAATCTCAGCATGAGCATATTGTCATTCAAGAGTTACAGACACTGCACACATCGCGCGACGCTCTTTCAAATGTACTTGATCAGCTCAACAGTCGAGAGCGTGCCGTTGAGCATCGGCGAAGCGATAGAAATACGATGCATGTCCTGCTCGCCCGACATCCAATCCTCAATGCACAAGAACTGGTCCGCCTTGCTCGTGTCTTGGTCTCCGTGCGGGACGGGGGGCAGGAGGTGGAACTTGCCCGCCTCCGTCTCGTGGTGCACACGGAAGACGATCACGCTCGCAGGAAGCGTCTTGACGCCCTTGACGCCGTACGTCGCCTCCAGGCCGCACGTGAGCGTGTTCGCCACGATGCCGCACTGCTTCTCGCCGGCGCCGTTCGAGTCGACCGCGTAGAGATGCACCGACATGACGTTCGCGTCTGTTTCGTCGCGCTTGTGCGAGTGCGAGACGTCCTCGGCGGGGTGCAGGCGGAACTTGGCGTCGACCTCGCCGTATATGCGGCCGAGCCGGTTGAAGGCACCGGTCGGACGCATGACGGAGTGCATCTTGTCGTCCGTGATGTGGATGGAGACGAACTCTGGGCAGCTGTCCGCCTGCGAGAAGTTCAGAGTCAGCTTCTTTTCGTCGATGGAGAGGTGTGCTCTGGCAACTCACAGGGTGAGACTCGACCGGGGCCGCACAAGCGAGGCTAAGAAGCGCGACGACAGCGGCAAGGGCGGAGGTCTGGGAAGTCTTCATGGTGAGAATGGCTGAAAACAATGTCAGTGACGCAGCGAGCATGAGAATAGAGAAATCAACCGACGTACGTTGAAGAAAAAAATAAAAGTTTGAAAAAGAAAAGCTCGAGGCGAAAGTGGCCTGAGAGAAGAAAGAAAAAAGAAGAAAGTTGCTGATATGCCCTCAATGAGGATCTCCGGCCTTTTGTACCACCGCAAGTCGAAGCGATGACTTCCTAAACATCGTCGAGCTGGGGATGGCTGGCACGCTGTGCCGTTGATCCTCGTCCCGGTATAGCATTCGAAATTCTTGGCGTAGCTCCCGCAGAAACGACGACTCCGGGCGTAGTCCATCTGCGATCTGGATTTGCTGGCTGTAGCCGTTGCGTTCGTGGATCCAGGTGCATCATGATTTCCGCATCAACCTTCTATTGCGGCTGAATTCCCTCAACGATCTCCGATGCGCAAGAGATGCTTGAGATGTTTCCATGGTCAAGGGCCTTGCTCATTCTGATGCCACTGAGAGTTTTGAGGTCAGATATCATCATGCGTCATGACAGAATCGCACTCCAGTAACCTGGCAAACAGGAGAGCTGGAACTGCCGCATGGCCATGAGCTAGTTTAACTGTGTTCTTTTGAGTAGATGACTCTGGTTTGGTTCATCTATCAGCTCTGGTGAGTGTGGCATTCGGCCTTCTCGGACCTGCACCCAGCAGTTTCACATTTCCACGATGGAGTCTGAAGCATTGATGCCCAATGGCCAGCAGGCACTCTACTGATCAACTGAAGTCAGTTCCATAATGATGCCGCTGTATTAGGTAAGGTGGTACAATGCATCAGGTCGGCATTTGCCATCTTGAGTTCCAGACCAAACTTGACTAAGACACGGAGTACTTTGGGAGATATCGTGATATTTCGCCAACCAACAAGTGAATCAATCAACAAAACGCTCATTTCTGACGAGAGCAGATCTTCCCAGGCAGCACCTGCTCGGCTTCTTGAGAACGTAAGTTCGTTGCCAAAAGTGGCGGCCAGCTCTACTATTTTCAATACAATTTTCCAAGTCGCGAGATCTTATTAACAGGTAGAAGACGGCAGGCAAGAAAACATTTCATTTGAAGGGGGCATTCTGCGATGGTCGAGGTACAACTACAATGGTGAATGCTTATTTAGATGCTGCGATAAGCTTCGGTGGTACAAGGATCTCGTCGGCCTGTCGGTTCACTTCAGAGAGCTGATACATGCGGCGTAGAGAAACACGAGACGTACATTAAGCGTCAAATTCAGAAACATCGAGAACGCTCACAAAGACTCTGCGCTCCCGGCAGGTGACCACGAAAGATCTCCACTCTTCCGTTCCTCGATTCAAGGCGAACGGGCGACCATCTGACGTCGAGTACCGATATATAAGCTTCACAGTACGCAGCTTCTTATACATATCCCGCCGGATATGTGCACCCAGGCGGTCGAAGGGTTGGTCAACGCGTACAAACTTGGCCCCGTATGTGTCCACATCAGCGTCTTGAGCGTCCCAAGGACTGAACAGAACGCGGAGCAGCTGCAATTGCGATGGCAGCGCGACGTCGCGCGCCATGAGCACCGTAAACAACCAGCGGTCGAGCAGGAGGTTCGTGAGTCGGCTGAGCGCAGCAAGTCCAATGAGGATGCGTGCGCCGGCAGCAATAAGTCGACACTCGCGCGGGGAGCCCGGCTGCGAGAACGTCGCGATGTACAGCCTCTTCAGACGCAGCCCATCCGACGAGTTTAGCACGCGCAGGCCGAGCAGTGCGCGCGCGAGATGGCGTGGACGAATTTTCCCGCTCTTGACGGAAGAGGAGCCAGCAGTGCGACGTGACGCGGTGCTCCCTACCTCGTCCCAGTTGTCCTCCCCAGGTTCGTTCTGTGTAAAATCGTTGCCGGGGACGGTGAGGCGGTCTTCAATAACGAGTGTTTCTAGGAAAGGTGCCCTCTTCAATAGGGCTGTGAGTAACCGCAGAGGAACCGCAGATAGAGCGAGGGTGCGTAGGTTCGGCAGGTCGGGAATAAGGCTATCAATATCACTCGGGCATTCGTCGAAACCGTGCGATTCCAATTGAAACTCGCGCACGCTTGATGCTATACGGTGCAGCAGTGAAGACAGTGTCTTGTACTGATATGTGCGATCAAGCCGGCCCAGATAGCCTTCCAGTGTAGCCGTATGCACGTGTGACCAGTAACCCGGTCCTTCTGGATCCCAAGCATAGTGCATCTTGTCAACGCCTTGGGTCCAATGGGGAAAATCGCATTTCACTTCCAGGACACGAAGGTTTGGTAGCGATGCGGGAATCTGGGCATTTGAAGCAAAATGCGACGCATCGATGTAGTCGGATACCGATACTGATAGACCTGACACTGCGGACATTTGTGGATGATGAGGGACCTCAGGCAGATCCGGAGAACGTTGCCAAGTCAACTTGATGTTTTGGCCAACCTGAACAGAGCACGTCAGCGGTCGATCTTAGTCACATGCATGTAGGATATGAACCAACTTGGAGTGGTGTAGGAGACGCAGACGTCCGCGAGCGTTGGCCCCTCATGTCACAATTACTATTGGCTGAAAGCTCTGCCCTCGACTAGAGGTACGAATGTTTCGGTCCGCCCAAAGAGCGAGAAGGCAAGGAATGTTCTCGGAAGACTCCGCACCTGATTGCGCGTTCAGCTCGGATAACTTTGTGGGTCACCCATGATGTGACCGTGGACAACGACATCGGTCAAGGTTTAGGCAATGGATCCCCGATTACGGGCGCGGCGCCGCAACCATAAGACCACGCCAAAGCCTCATCAAACACTTTCATCAAACGAGGACCAGAAAATATATGATATTGAGATGGTGACGAAAAACAAGGTAAGACAGCGCGCAATATGGCGACGGACCTAGATTGAGATCGTCAGCATGCTGGTGACAAGATGCAAGAGCAATGAGACGGTGAAGGATCAGAAAATAAAAGGCAATATCAAGTTATCCGCAGAAGAACTCGGTACAGGTCTGATATGTATCATCAGGCAGAGGGTGTGTTCGAGGCGCAGAAGGCTGCGGAGATTTGACTAACCTTGGGATCGTAGGTGTTGCATGTCTTGCCGTTTGATGAGACCTGAGAACTTCAAGTATGATCAGCACGGTTGCTGCGCGATATAGCAAGAGTAGGATGCGGACAACGATGAGCAAGGTCAGTCAGAAATCTCAAGTATTGTAGAACAACATCTCCGCGCTGCTTTGTGAGCCAGCGCTCCGCTTGTAATGAATGTTCGCATCATCCTTGCATCGAGGGAGAAGAGGCACAGGGATGGAAAGGGGCGAAACGGTGCGATTGAGGATCGGAGTGAAGAGACATACATTTATAATAGCCCCGTCCAGTATTGGGGCCTGTCCGAGAGGTGTAACTGAAGGAAGTGCGCATGGTCAGGAGGCCATCGCGCGCGTCGAAATGGGAGCAGGCAAAGAGCGAAAAATATACTTCCGCATGCCTCCGCGCCTTTCACTTCTGGCTTCTGTAGATCCGCCATTCCTCAAGCTCAGTCAGCACCGAGTCATGGCTCATCAGCTCTCTTTCTTCTTCATCTAGTCATCGAGATGGTCGCACTGCAGTATCGAGTGCTGGACTCATTCTCGTCCATCGCGTTCGGCGGCAACCCTGCAGCAGTAATCATTCTGGACACACCGTTACCGGAGCAGACCATGCAGCTTATAGCGCGTGAATTCAATATCTCCGAGACGGCGTTCGTTGTGCGCACCGACAAGCCAGACTACTTCGACCTTCGCTGGTTCACCCCTGCGCTCGAAGCTTTGATCTGCGGACACGCTACACTCGCGTCAGCCGCTGTATTGGGCCTCCCACGTGCCGTGTTCCGTACCAAGTATGCTGGCGAGCTCATCGTGACCAAGATCAGCGAGGACAGCTACGAGATGGAGTTTCCCGCCGGCACCTTGGTCGACGCCAGTGTCGAAGTAAAACAAAAGGTACTCCCCGCGATTGGCAAGCTCTTCGGCGTCGATACCCCACCGGTCGTCCAAGTTTCAACCGGCGGACCTGGATTTGGACACTTCCTCTTCGTTCGCCTCGCCGATGGATTCGACCTTGCTGGGCAGAAAGCCACTCCTGAGGCGTTGGTATGTCGTTCCTTCAGCGCAGTTGTCATAGCCTGACTGAACATCTTGCGTAGACGGATCTGTTCCCTCCTCTGCGCTCCACTATCATTACTTGCAAGCCGGCTGCACTCGTGTACCCCGACACCGACTATCTGTCGCGGGTCTTCGTCCCTGTTGCCGGCATCCCGGAGGACCCAGTGAACGGTTCCTCTCAGTGTCTGCTTGGCCCATACTGGAGTTCCGTCTACTCCACGGACAAAGCTTTACGTGTCCGACAAGTCTCATCGCGTGGCGGGGATCTAATTGTCCAGCATGTAAAGGAGACAGGCAAAGTCAAGATCGGTGGCAAGGCGGTGGAGACGGCCATCGGTGAGGTGTACATCCCGGACGCGCTGGTGCCAAGCAGCAAGGCTGCTACACTTCATAACATGTAATAGGACCTCCAGTCCTGAATGCCTGTCTCTGGCAAGGATATCTGAATGTAACCCGTATGCGATGAGAGTGGTCCCTGATATAGGACCCGAACTCTGCCGGCGCTCGCAGTTGGACATCAGGTCAACTCGCGGCGCGGTCTAAAAGCGGTTGCCCTTATACCTCACATCGCAGTTGTGACAAACGGTGCGTAACTCCCAGTGCTTTCGGTAGCCCACCCGCAGCGACCAATGTAGCCTCATCTGTCGAACAGGCCCGGTAGCCCATTGCCTGCGCACGGTTCTTCGCGACACAGCGACCTACTCAAAGATGGCGGATCGCAATATTCCGCCTCTAACCGAAATACCGCAGCTGAATAGTGCAGACAGGACGAAGTTTCTCAGACTCTTCAACGCCTCGCAGCCAGAGAGTGGTTTTCTCTCTGGTACGCACTTTACCTTCGAGATTGGAACATATTTGAACTGAGCGTCACGTTAGGCATGAAAACGCGCGGGATATTCCTGAAGTCCAAGCTTTCCTTCGAAAAGTTGTCGAGGATATGGTGGGTCTCAGTTGGGATTGAGTTGGCTATTCTTATTCTTACATGTGATGTGGATGGTCAGGGACCTCTCCGACACGCAGGAACGAGGCGCTCTCGACTCTACCGACTTCATCATTGCCATGTACTACATTCAGGCGTGCATGACCTATAGCAATTTCGATCTCCCGCTCGCTCTGCCTGCTAGTCTGTACCGGTCGGCGGTGGGGACTGATTTGACGACAACGGCCCCAACACTCTCGCCAGAAGCAGAACATCCTTACGCCTTCAACAAACGTTTCGAAGCCCAGGGTCCCACTCAGCCCCGAGAACGGCCTTTAACCATCGCCGCCGTCCCAGTCCTACCTCCTGAAGCCGGACCAGCACATCGTACACCCCAACCACCGCCCATACCGACGTCACCTTCAGACTGGATCATTACCCCAGACCAACGAAGGCGGTACAATGAGTTTTTTGATACGTTTGATACCGCAAAGTCCGGGTCTGTCCACGCCGATGTCCTCGCGCCATTCCTCAGGGCGTCCGACATCGACCGCGACGCGCTTGCGCAAATCTGGGATCTCGTCGACCGCCAGGAGGTCGGGCATCTGACGCAAGAACAGTTCGCCGCATTTATGCACCTCGCGCATGCAAATCGTGCGGGAAAGGAACTGCCAGCAACACTTCCATTGACGCTGACGGCAGCGTACCTTCGATTCGAATCTCAAGGTCAGTTGCGGTATAACCTGCTTCGAGTACCAATAAAAGTCTCACCCCCATCTTCAGCGACGTCCGCTCCCCTTACATCTCCTCTTAGCCAGAGTCCTATCCCACCGGCGTACGATAGCCTTGCCTCGGAATGGCAGGTCGCACATCACGCTGGAGGAGCGCCTCCCGAGCCACCACGGCCGAGCATCAACGCAGTGCTGGAAGAGCAGGCCAGTCTGCTCTCTGGTCTCGAACAGCGGCGTATGGACCTTGCAGTCAAGATCACTGAGGCCTGCTCGGAGCTCGAGGCAGCGACGCGCACCTTGAGTACCGTCCAGGCCAAGACCCGCGAGCTGCGACAAGAGATCGGCGGCGCAACCCGTGAGGCGACGGAGCTAAAAACCCAGCTCGACCAGCTGCGGCAAGAAATGCAGCAGCAGAGACAGATGCTGGATGGGGGGCGACGACAGCCTGTCCATTTCCCTGAGGCAGACCCACCGGCGGACGTTCCACGAGCGGAGCCCCCCAACGAGTTCGACACGCCACCAGACTACCGAGCTGCTGGTGGTCCACTTTCAGGTGCCGATGACACTGCGAACGAGAAGAACCCGCGGGCGAATCTACGATGGTTGAGAGACATGTTCGGGCGGAGGAATGCGGCGGCTGTCGAGCCAGACGTGGGTATGGATGATGCGTGCGAGGAGCTCATGCAGTTGGTTGTGATGGGGTTTTCCAGGGCCGACTCTCTGGGAGCACTACAGCGACACAGTGGGTGGCTCAGTTTAGTCGGAAGTTGCTCTCTCTGATCCAATGCGTAGATTACGGCTTCCAGCCTGCGCTGGATAGCTTGCTACAGGCTGATTAGAATCCTGCGGTGTTGTACAGGCAGTCCGGCTTGAGATATAAACATCTGATATCAGCTTGTAAATGTGCAGATAGAATGTTCTCCGACTGTAATCAGGTCTACGATTGTACCTCTTGTAGCTGTGTACATTCTACGATCGCACTTGCTCCAATATCCAGCCAACCGAAACCGCCGTCCCGTTTCCACATCCCCGCCTCATCCACGTACTCGCCATCGGCGGCCTGCTCCAAGTGTAGCGATGACAGACTTGCCTTGGCTAGGCTTGCGATAGCTGATGGCTTTGGTGACGACCCCGCCGAGACCGACTTGACAGAGTTTGAAGACGATGCGCGCCCGAGTGTCGGGCGCCGAAGGAGTCCGTTGTCTTTTGTCTCCTGTCGGGTTAAATCTGTTGTGGATGAGTTTGGCGAGCTTGTCCGCCGTCCGTCAAGCCACCCGGTGCTCTCCTTCCTCAAAGGAGACAATGACGGCGCCTCCACCTGAGTGGTCTCGTCTGACACTGCTTCTTCCGCCAAACGCTCTCTCAAAGCTTTTTCAACGGCCTTGCGCCGCAGAAGTGCAATCTCGACGAGCGGCTCGGTTGCCTCGTGCACGCTGCCGACGAACGTCCCGAAGTGCATCGCTATGCTATGTCTAGCTTTGACGTCGCGTGCGATGTTGAGCGCATCAGAAGGTGAGGCATGGAGTGTACTGAGAGCAGACGGTGCGCCTGCTGGAGGCTCGATGATCTTGTGAAAGTCGTCAACGACAGCCTGCAGGAGACGCAGACCGACAGTCAAGCTTACCTTCAGCCCCATCGCTGCAACAAAGCTGAGCGAGCCGCCGCGCCAAACAGGTACCATGGCAAGGTCAATAGGTCCATGCCGATTCCCGATATCTGCAAAGAATGGTGCTGGCCCGCGAGGTGTTCCATAGCCGGTATCACTAATTCGTTGCGTGCGATTAGCGGCATGAAAAATGGCGACGTCACATGGCGAGCCTACCCTGTATGGTAGATGCAAGCCAGACGTTTGCCGACTTCAACTTCACAGTCGGCCTTGCTTTCGGTCTCGGTGTCATTCTCGGTCTTATAGTTTGACCAACCCCCTGCTGGAGGTTCAAAAAGTTCTGCTATCCAGCCGCACCACAGCGTCGTCCTCTGGTCAAGTAAACTTCGACCTGAGCACAGGAAGATGAGTGCTCGGACGACGCAACACACGACAAGCACAAGACTTACCGCTGTTGTGCTGTGCGGGGACACATGTGAACCGAACCCGCTCCTGAGAGCTCACTCGCTCTTTAGATGGAAGCGGAGCTAGGAACTCCTGCCACCAGTCCAGTTCAACAACTTGGCTTTCAGGTATTCCACTCTGGAGAAACCACGCCTTGTTGCCTGTCAGTCCCAGTCATGTATTGCAGTCAATCAGAGTCAACTCACAGCAGCCGCGCTGCGGCAGCTGTAGACATTTGCGCACCAAGTGGAACGAGGTATGTCAGCGAATCGCCGTGGAGCTGTTGGAGCTTCAGGATCGCGGGCAGGTCGAGGTGGTCATAGCTATGCATGGCATGAGATGATGAATCCCAGCCAGCGCGACGAATGAACGTACTGGTTGTGGCTGATCGCAACAAAGCGAACGGTACTCGGAAGGTCATCGACAGTGCATGGCGGTGGTAGCCACCGTGCAGGACCAACCGCGAAGCCTGATGCACCAGCAGATGGACCCGCACGGTCCGCAAAAATGGGGTCGAATAGAATGCTGGTATCATCCGTTATATGTACCAAGAAACCCTTCACCAATTTCAGCTTCGCTTTATTGGGAGAAACTCGACCATCGCACGCACAGCGTGACCAAGCCACGTCGCCTTGACCTTGCCCTTGCCAGGAGGCGAGAAATCTGGCTTTACAACTTGAACTGGCTGGACATGAACAGGGTGTTCGCGAGCAAACTCAACGCTGGGAATGCTCTGCGTGCGCTGGCGGATCCAGTCGATGTAGCCGACCTGCTGAGCTAGCGCGGGTTGCTGATCAGCCCATGGGTTTGTGAATGCTGATCCAGTCGCATTCGCGTGATGCGCTGGCCGCTCGTGCTATCGGTGAGTGGATGAGAGACGCGCCGGACGAGCGACGCGAAGTACGCACCGATGTGGCTGGTGATGGTGTGAGAAAGGAGAACATGATGCCTGACGTCACACGCCAAGTCTCATCATCAACTAATATCACTCTTGTCAGTCAATAGGATTGCAAGCGGGATGGTGAACAGACAGAGAACGTCAGACCGGGATGCGTGCGACTGGCATCATCTCGAACTCGACTCGACCATCGGGTTGCAGGTTTTCTGTTCTGTTTGAAGGCGCCATCAGTCGTGTGCCACGGTGAGCTGTCTCCTACACCCTCGGCTCCTCAACACCAGCGGAGTACATAAATTTGAGCTGCATTTTTCAGGAATACCTGTATACGCACTTGACCTTTCAGTCAAATCGAGCAAGGGGTTCGTCGAATTGCGCGGACAATCCCGATCATCACGCTTGTCATTCTGCTTTCACACTTGGCTGACGAGATTATGAAGTGCTTGAACCTTCTGCCAAAGTCATTACGTGCGACTGAGCGAGCCGATAGCGAAGCTTTCCGATAACCCAAGTTGTCAAAGAGTTTGTAAAGACAATAAGTTAGAAGAAACCTGTGCAGGGTTCTCGCGTGTTTACCAAGATGCAAGCCGCCTTGCGGCCGCGCGGTTTGACTACGTCCACTCTTCCTTCTGCGCTTATGGCAGCTATTGACGATCGAGAGGCTCTGGTGCGTGCTCTCGCTATTTGATATAGGCTTCTCATGCGGTGCTTCTGCAGTGGGCCTACGGTCGGGATGAACCCGTTGAAGTGAACCAACGCGCGCTCATCGACAAAGTATTGGCCAGATACGCTGGCGAGTTCACGGTGTTCAGAGAACTGCTCCAGAATGCGTGCGTAATCTCCCGCTTTGCGATTATAACTCTGATACTGAGGCCGACTGACACCGCGCAGAGACGACGCTGAAGCGGAGGCGGCTGAAATCCACTTCAGGACGCAGGACTATCTTAACGGGAATGCCTCCAATCTTCGTAGCGATGGCGAACTGGTTGATATTAAAACAGTCGCTGTGCATGAGCACATGTTTCGTAACTCTGGCGACGTCTTTGGCGAGGCAGACTGGCAGCGGCTTCGGAAGATTGGCAAGTGATTTCAACGGGTAGCCTCTACGGCAGGACTCTGACCTTTTAACAGCCGACGGTAACCCGGACGAGGAGAAGATTGGTGCTTTTGGAGTCGGTAGGTAACGTTGTGCTGTGCCGTTCGCCCAACTCAGATCTGTTGCAGGGTTCTATTCCGTCTTCAGTGGATGCGATGAACCGACTGTGACTTCCGGCTCCGAATGGATGGCATTCCACTTTGACAACGTCACAGACCAGCTTCTCGTTCGAAATGGCACGCGTGACGGACCTACATCAGTGGACGGCATTGAGTGGACAGAGTTCAGGATGCCACTACGCCAACCATCACCATTACCCAACATGACCGACCTCGCGCGCTTCACAGCGACAAGCTTGACGTTCATGCGCAAACTCAGCAGCGTGTCTCTTTGGTTCAACGGATTCCGGCTGAGCGCTGTGAAGAAAACATCGGAGCCGGAACAAGAACTGGACCTCCCCCCAGGGCTAGCTTACAAGAGCACAACTGGAGCCATGAAGATCTCCAGAATGACCTCCCGACGTAAGCAGCTTCGTGGTAGTTTATATTGAGCTTATGATTTCGGTCGACAGCCCTCTGCATCAGTGCGGACGTCTCTCGCTGGATGTCATGGACGCCACCAGCGCAGGCAATCCCACCAGCTCGATCACAAACACGCAGATTTCGTTCAAGACCTCCTGCAATCTCTGCGGTTGCTGCTCCAGAGATCAATGGCTCCGAACATGCATGGCTATCCCGCACCACCAGTGAGATTGCGCTCTCCGTATACTCGGCGCACGCGGAAGTCAGCCTCGATCCGGCTCTTCAGCATGAGCTTCATCGCAGCACAAAGAAAAATCCGCCACGTCAAGTCCGGGTAGATGTGCTTTATGTGGGTTCCGCTTGTTACCCCCTGTATTGCTACTCATTTTACAACAGACACGTTCCGGTGTAGATGCTGTCATTGACGCCAATATTAACCTGACGGGCTCCAGCAACAGCGTCTTTAGAGACCTACAGGCGGACCTTCATGGTTCTGGAACGACCAAGATCTTCATCGGGCATATAACGGGCCAGACGACCGGCTTTGGCAGTCATTTGTCCGCTATGTTCATACCCACCGTTGAGCGCGAATCACTGTATGCGATTCACTCATCTAACGATGCAAATGCCCTATGACTGACAATCTTTGTAGAGACTTTCAGGATCAGAACGTTAGCGTGTGGAATCGCGAACTATTGTCGATTGGTGGACATCTCCTCAGAGCAGTATACGAACTCCAGATGACGGCGCTCTGCAATAAGCTCAATTCCGCTGATGATGACAAGTCTGCGAGCCATCAACAGGACCTCGAGCAACAAGCCACGCAGCTGATGAAATTCTTCGCATTTCATCCGTCACATCCTTCTCCAGTTGTCTCAGAGGTCCTTGAAAATGCCTTCCTCTCGGCGGAGAAGCCACTACCTCTCATCAGCACCAGAGGTGTGCTCGATGTCACCAAAGTTCGGCGGCCAAGCAGAGAGCTTTCATTCCTGACGTCCCTTCCGGTCGTTCCGACCAGTACTATGGTGGAGGCGGGTGTAATGATCAATTCCCTGCTGCAACGAGACATCATACAAGACATCTCGCTCGCCGACGTTTTTCAGCAGTGAAGCAACGACCGCTAGACAAGTCGCAGCTGGTCGCATGTCTCAGGTGGTGGCTACAACCCAGCATTCAAAAGCCAGATACCACTCGCATCATCAACCCATCGAGCGATCTAACCAGAGATGCAGTTTTGGATGTCCTACGAGAGATTGGGATCTCACTGGACGGGCGATCCATGGGTCGCGTACTGCAGGTCCGCCTAGAGAATCTTGGTACAAACGAGGAGTCTCTGGCTACGCTCGAGGCACTCCTTGCCGATAGTCTCACGCTCGAACAAGTTCGTCGTCTCACGGATATATGGTACCAGCGCGGGTTTCCAATGCTTCCCGGATCCAGTCCCGACACCCTCAGCACCAGCAGCCAATCGAATTACTCCTCGCGGAACGGCTCATCAACAAAATCACGGTGGCTTCATTTTCAAACGCAAGCGTCACGTACGTCTCGCAGTCAGGAGGAGACACGCGACTTCAAGGAATCGTGTGCTTTCTTCTCGCATGGCTCATCTCAGTCATTGACCACAATCAAGACCTATATTCCAACTGACGTAGGGTATCAGCCTGTTCATCGCGGACCTTTTCCAACTCATACTCTGCCCTATGAAATCAGCAAGAACCTTCTGGGCGATGATTCTATCACCAAGAACCTTTGGCAGGCCGCGATTGAAGGCATACTCAAATGGACACCCCTCCCCGTGTTCGATTGGCTGACGAATCTGATCAAACCGGAGACACCACATGCCTCAAACTGGGATATCACAACATCATCCGAGTGGGCAGAGACCGTTCTCAGGTTCCTAGCGAACCGGGATCTTGAGCGCATAACGATTGATAAAGGCTCAATACTCAACCTGCTCGCGGATGTGCGATGCATTCCAACCACCGCTGGGATTGTTAAACCACATGAGGCGTACTTTCCGAACGCGAGCATGTTCTCGGGCCTCCCAATCGTTAAATTTCCGTCGATGGCAACGATCCGAGACGATATGGACCGGCTACTATCGGACTTGGGGGTTCAGAAACGAATTGATGTTGATATCATCATCGCAGACATCTCAACCAGAGATGACTGGGATGCGTCTTCGCTTGCCACATACCTTTGCGAGTTAAAGCCACGGCTATCCGACGTTGAACTTGAACGAATAGCGGCGATGGACGTCTTTCGAAGCGAGTCCACTTCGACTGCAACATTTCAGCAGTATAAACTTGAGGATCTATACGAGCCCGTTCCCTACCTCCGTGACATGAACCTTCCCATTTTGCTCTGGAAACAAGACCGCGAATGGCGACCTAATAGCGATGAAGGTAAGATCAATTTATGGCCCAGGCACAATGCTGATTGTGCCTTGTAGCGCGGTTGTTGAGTAAAATGGGTTTAAAAAAGTCGCCATCCCTTCAGCTGCTCTTAGGGATTGCTTCCGGCCGTGATCAAAAGGCGCGGGCCTCTGCTCTCGACCATCTGCTTGAGAACATCACATCGGGCAAGGAGTACGCATCAAGTTACGATCCAGCAAAATACCCCAACCTTGAGTTCATTCCTGCCTTCCTTCCAAACGGACGAGAAGTATTGGCATCGCCTTTGAGCGTTTTGGAAGCCCAGAGTGTGCCGCTCTAGGTTTTACTGTTCTTAGGAATGATACTCTGGCTAAGAAGAATATCCGAGATTATGCCCAAGCGCTCAAGGTACCCAATCATCCGAATCCAGAGCTGCTTGTCGAAGCTGTCAAAAAGTACTCACCTTCGGATCCCCGGTTGGCGAAACAATGGTTCGACTATCTCGCCAGTCGTCAGGCAGGTGGGCCGGAATCTCCTGCTTCTGGATAGACTGATATGAAACTTAAACGTGACAGCATTCTCACCGTCGCAGTTCAATGCACTCAAACTGGTTAACTTCATCCCAGCGACCAAAGGGTTGAGAGGACATCGCTTCATGTCACGTGTCTCCCCGACTGAGGTGTTCTTTGGCCCACCAAAACGAGGAATTTTATCTCATCTCTTCCTTTTTGTCGACTTCGGTTCGGACGCGAACAAGTTTCTAAGGAACTGCGGGGTTGCGGATGAGCCGAGTCTTGATCGAGTATGTCGAGAAACTGCGTTGTACATATGCCAGATACTAACGGACGTTTTGCAGGTTGTTCTTGAACTTGTAGCAGACCCGCAACGGTATTTCAAGCTCGCCGGCGGTTATCAAGGCTTCATGGCCGAGCTACGAGTAATCGCAGCGGAGCGACGTGCTGTTTCATCCTCTACGATCCAGCAACTTCGTAACAGCCCGGCATTCGTTGCGACCAAACTAGTTCCTAAGCGGGCAGGGGCTCAAACACAATCTGACGATCTATTGTACGAAGTATCACAGGAACTCATGCTAGCGGCGGATGTTATCATCAACGATCATCCGGTCGGGGCCACACTTTTCGCCAGCCAGCTCTTCATTGCACCACAAGAAGACTCGTTGGAGGCTTTCTATGCCTTTCTTGGCTCTCCTCGTCTTAGTTCTCTCATACATGAGAGCTTTGATGCGCCTCATACTTCGCAGGACCCGGCAGCACTGGCACAATGCCAACGCATTCGTACGCACGTACTGGATTGCCTTACGCTTTTCTTCGACGACATCAAAGCTACTTCTCGCAAACTCCTCCTAGAACTGGATTGGTTCTCTGCACCAGGCAACTTCGTGGTGCATGCCACCACAAAGATTACCCAAAAAGTGACCTTCTTGAATGACCAGTCTGAGATTCGCGATCAGGATGTTTCCGCGAGGGTTTGGCATCGGGTCATAACTGGAGAACCCAAGACACCGTCCCCGATAGAGCTACTTTTGAGCGAGACAACACCCCTGGACATGAGCGAGGTTGCTCGGGGACTATGTCGCCTCATCCTCCATTCACCGAGGCTCCAAGACAGCCTTCTCCTTCTCTTTCTTCTTACCACCGACAGGGAATCGCTTCGGAAGCGTGGTTACAATAGTGCGTGGCCCGTGCGTTCATCGAAGCATATTACTGATTTCGATGAAGTTGACTTAACGCTTCGAAAACGAGATATGCAGGAGAGTATTGCTGAAGATGATTATATCACGTCAAAGCTCCCACAATCTCCCTCATCAAACTCTCAAGATGGTAGAAAACCCTCTGAGGGATTGTATAGCCTGTTCGGTCAAAAGTTTCGCATCAAAGGGCCAGGATCAATAGGCGTTCAGGTCAATGGATCGTCTGCAGACTCTCCTAAATCACCCGAAATTCCGCTTCCAGCTGATGTTGTATCGCTGCTCAGCCGACCAGAAGCTCAAATCACTCCCTGGAAGTTGATAGATATGGATATCAGTCGCGCACTTGCCCTTAGCCGTATGAAAGAAAAGACAACAGTCGCACCGCCTCGGTCACCACTCGTCAACGAAGGGCGGCCTCACACAGTCACATACAGTATCACCGACTTACAATTTGCTGCCTACATTGCTGGCGTCAAGTTTCACGTCCACAAGGATATCTCAAGTCGCGAGATGGTTGTTCAGGCCAAGACCGAAGGTACCGCCTTTCACAAGCACCTTGCTTACCGCCCTAACAAACTTAGCAATTGGGCGCTTTGCTGCTGTCGTCAACCCGTTACGACATATATTCAACCTTCCTCAGCATTGCATCCAGATCTTCTACGACGCCAGCGGTTCACCTATAGCAATCAATCGCAACGGCAACATCTTCTTGAATCTTAGACACTACGAGGCGTGGCGTGAGCTCCATTGAGTAGAAAGCACACATTATAGTCTTACCTGCCCGCAGATGATGACGATGTTCGCGCCAACAAACCCGCAAATGCAGTACGTCCTTCGAGGGTAGGAGTATACTTAACCAACTTCAACTGATCTCATTACAGCACAAAAGCTGGTTCCTCGCTATTGCAAGAGAAATCGCATGCAATATTGCCGATAGGGAAGATGCAGAGGTAAGCATTTGTCTATTTTCGCGTTCGACGCGCTAAGACAACTCTCGTGTGGCAGCACGGGTTTCATTTCTCTACGATCTCACAGGCGCATGTAGAGGGTTTGGCAGCGTTGCTGACTCAGCCTAATGTTAAGAGCTGGCTTTGTGTCAAGGCTTGGGCTGCAGTGATGTCGAGAACGGTTGTTACACAATGTACGTTTCGGTGTGATAACACAATATGTTGTACCAATCGATTCTTGCTCGGTCTTGGACCCGAACAATGCCGATTAAATGCAGGAGAGGTATCCAGTGCTGCCTCCGAACCAATTTTCTCTGTCTGCGCCATCTGAGCATCACTGGTCCTCAAGAAACTGAAGCGAGCTGAGTCTCACCGCCGCGACCGGCCACGACGATTGCCCAGCTTCCCCAAAGACCAAATCAGAAAAACCTCTTTCTGTCGTATTTTCCCGTAGCTTGCAATGAGTCGCTATAGCTCTACGTTTAATTCTTACTCGAGTAGTGGCCTACCAGTCAAGAATGTGGCAATGGCCGCTCTCGAGCATGGCTTAAATGCCCATCATACTCGATCAAAGCAAAGAGATGCAGCGTGTAACATGAGGGACTGAGCAGAGTAATTATACCACAAGTGTTCATATGTTTAAGTGAACGTGCCTTGCGTCGATGGTTCAGGTTGAGCTCAGGTCGGGAAACGGAATGATCCCACCGAAATTAAGAGAAAGAGAGAGAGAGGTCCGGGTCAGATAGAACGTAGAAGCCGCGCTCCCCACGAGATGTTGGATCAAGAATCGTCTCAATGAGACAGCTTTACATGTCTGCAGTGGGTCTCAGCCGCACGGGTCCTCGATGTGCATGAGTATGCCTTCTCACCCAAGCCAGGTCACCTTGATAGCAGATGACGCCGCATCTTCACCCCAAATTGGCTGACGCATATCAAAAACGTTGATTCTGAAAATGGCGGGCGAAGGGAAGAAGTGATGTACTATAACTCAGACCCTGTTCGTGGGTAATGCTGACAATGGCGAAACGCGTACACCCTGAGATCGGTTAGCGAACCTTCAGTATATGCCCTTGCCTTAAGCCTATTCTCGTGCAGGCAAGATTGAGTCTGTATCGTAGCCGCGCAAAGAGCTGTACATGTGGGGCGGGGTAGTCGAGGTCCCACTTTCAGGGCGGCGTCCAAAGCTGAATATATAGCTGTAAACATGGCGAGACAAAAGGGGAAAGTGCAAGGAAGATGAGAAGGCTCCCTGGGCATTGAGCAGCATACTCATGAAACTTGTTGCCATTAACGTACAGTGCAGATCGCCACTTGTATTATATGACAGTAATGTGCGACCAGGCATGAAATCACGTCGACCCATACAAATATTACACATACTGTGCCTTCACCAAACACGTAACAAAAGAGTATACCAAGAAACGTCATTGTCATTACCCCAAAGCTGTAGGGGCATTACACTCGGATTGTCGTAATTATAATACAGCACAGTGGGATAGTAGTGTAAGCACAGCGAGGAAAAGCGTACAAGTTTTTAGACGAGAAAAAGTGTTCGTGGGATTATTTCAGATGATGAGCGTGAACGCGCCAGCAACTGCAGCGCCGAATGCGAGCACGACGGAGCCGGAGGTGTGTGTAGCTCCTCCACCCAGAATGGGTGTGTTGCCGTTGCCGCTGTTCGAACCAGTGCCAGTGCCAGTGCCAGTGCCAGTGCCAGTGCCAGTGCCAGTACCGGTGCCAGTGCCGGTACCCGACCCCGTATCGTCCGAGCCGTTGCCCGAGCCCGTGTCGTCTGAGCCAGTATCGTCCGAGCCGTTCGTGGGCGTCGACTCGTCGGGGACTGTTGGCGTCGAAACGCTCGTGCGAGTCGATGAGGTGGTGGTGCGTACGGTGGCGCTGGGCGCAACGGTGCCGCTGCCCGTGCTGCCGCCATTACCGCCGGTGCTGCTGCCGTCATCGGGGTAGCATTTGTGCGCACCCCCAGTATCGTCACAGTACCAGCCTTGCGGGCAGCAGCCGGTACCAGTGGCGCACTGGACCTGACTCGGGTCAGTTGGGCAGATTTTGTAACCGCTGCAAGTCTGTTCCAGGGTCAGCTGAGTGTGCATAGGACGTGAAGGGGCTCGCGCAACAGACCTGGCCTGTAGGACAGCAACCGTCACCGTCGCATGTGGTACCAATGGGGCAGCAGCCATCGGTATCTACGAAGGAACGAACATGAGCAAAGGCGTGCGGTGCCAGTGAGAAATGAACGTACCATCGCAACACACGTTGCCCAGGGCACAGCAACCACCAGTCGCACACTTGTCGCCACATACTTGGCGGGCTACGAGGACGCCAGCCTTTACGGGAGAAAACCCGCGTGCACCATACTTGTAGGTCTTTAGGGTCAACTCTCCAAGGTCGCGAGCGAGAGTGGCATTCCGGGGAAGCACGCTGCTGGCGAACACTGAGCTCGAGATGGACGCGATGAAAAAAAGAGTCGAGAGCTGAACCATGGCGATAGTTGGAGGCGCACAATAGAAAGGACTGCGTGCTGCGTGCTGAAAATGGAGACAAGACTAACGGGGCCTTTATAAGTCCACGAGCGGAGATGGTCAGGTGGATCTGGGATGGAACGGGCTTAGGACCGCGAATCGGGCGGTGAGTCAAACTGGGATAGCGCTGATGGCTCGCTAGGCGAACATGCCATTGTGAAGATGAAGCCAGTGTCCATGCCAGACCGTTAAGTCAAGACGTCGCCGCTCCGAACGGTTCGCTCAGGTGCTGCGAAGGAGTATACTAGCTCAATGGCCACTCTAAGATTCGATGTCGAGGCTGCTCCACCTGGCCAAGGGAGGATTCACTCGTTGTCAAGGATGTCCGTTTTATGCCCCTTGCGGATTGAGATCGCCCCGGCATTCAAGGCATCCACCGCCAAGTACCAAAATAGCAGGCTCAGCCAATCACAACGTGCTGCAGTGCGCTCGAAACGCACAGCATTGTGCTTTTTGAGTAAGGGGATCAGCGTCCGGGATCCTGCGGGCGGCGTCGGTATGCCTGAAAGTGACTTGGGCGGAGGAGGACAACGCGCTGGCGATGCGAGTTACATCCGACAGATCCTCGCCTCCCCTCGAATCTCGACACTATCCCGCAATGCGACGTCCCTGGCAGACCAGTGCAAGGCGGGGTGTGTGTGGGAATTTTAAAATGCAATGCGGGGTTTGCGGCCCTTGTGTCTTTCCAACCTGCCAGGATCATGATGGCTCAATTCATTGTCGTGGGGCCATACTGTGGGAAGCAGTGCACAATGGCCGCTGCGACTCGCTCTCCCGACCTGATCTGATCCTTTAGTCAACCTTTGACGACGACTTGCCCTCTTACTTTGGGTTTTTCAAAGCATGTCGACGCTGCCCCGCCGCCAGCGCATCCCATTCTCTTTCATCGTCTCGACGCCGCGGCGCGTATCAATGCCAGAGCTTGACACAAACGAGCGGCGACGGTACTCTCTCGTTGAGCCACAGTCAGTGCACGCCGTGATTAAGCGAACACTGTCTAAACTCTTTACAACTCGCAGGCTTCCTCCGGTTCCTCGAGCGCGCAGGCAAAGCAACAGCCGCTCAAACGGGCGCAATATCTTCAAGAGCGCACTCGGGTTTTCAGCGGCACGCGTTCACAGGACGCTAACAATCACCAGACGAGTTGGCGGCGGTGGTCGTGGCAGCCTGAGTCTCGATGAACCTGTGGAGACAACCTTCTTGTGAACAACGAACTTGCATATCTGAACGGGTTCCTTGGCTAGAGTTCAGAACAAAGACCGTAACGATGCTGGCTCTCAGTCATGAACACTATGTTCGATCACACCCAAATCTTTTTGGCCGTTTGTCCGAACCTCAACGGTCATTTCGGACCTGCTCACATAAAGTATTCCGAGACATAGGTTGCTTTCGGTGCAGCTCTTCCGCATTGGTTCTCGTCTTCGGCAACCACCGAACCTAAAGAGCGATCTCGCTTTACCTTCCACAACCAAGGAAGAAGATGAAACAACTGCATCTATCGATCTTGACTCAAGTGCCGCACGCGAAAGTGCTCGCACATCGAGCTGAAGCCGTCCACTGCTGTCACCAACAACATACCATCCAACCAAGGATAACTCGCTGGAACCATCTCAGGATGTCGGTTTCCACTTCTCGATCCGTAATTTCAGCCACAAAACATCCAAGAAAGGTGAGCAAGGCGACACCAGCCCGTTCGCCGGTTCTCGCCAAGCCGCCTGCACAATTCCCTCGACCAACACCAATGGCGCCGTCTCCCACCGCGAACCAGGACAGCAGCAATGAT
The DNA here is from genome assembly GCA_020744175.1 of Auriculariales sp. MPI-PUGE-AT-0066. Taxonomy (NCBI): domain Eukaryota; kingdom Fungi; phylum Basidiomycota; class Agaricomycetes; order Auriculariales; species Auriculariales sp. MPI-PUGE-AT-0066. The sequence goes on from JAGTJP010000016.1 coordinate 296,175, forward strand.
GGTCCAAAAATGACCATCCCCAACGCATACAGTGCCAAACCCAACAAACTTCGTCGATGAGAAGTTGCAGGAGCTTCAAGAGCTCCTGCACGCTCTTGATGAACCTCGAGGCATTATGGATGCCGTCGACAGCCTTGCTCTCTGTCGCGCTCGGAAATCGCGACCCAGCATCTTCAGCAACGATCCGAAGGCATGCGCAGCGTGCGCGCATATCTCAATTATTGCGGATCGAATCGTAATTTCTTACAGACCTTGTTCATCATTCGATAGATGCTCAAAGAATCTCGACCAAGTACGTCAGTCCGCTTCCGGCAACACTCCGGTTCGGATGCAGATGCGGAAAGCTCCGGAGGAAACCTAGAAGAGCGTGGTGGCGAGCCGCTTTCGCGCTCTTCCACTAGCTCCAACTCGTCCACTGCTAGTAGCGGTGAACTCGGCGAGTGTACTCGGGCGAAGCGTGTTATCTTCAAAACTTTCAAGCGCGTAACAAACCGGCTCAGTCTGAACCCGCCTGACCCGCGGTGGTTCGACAGAAGGGTTTGACATCGTGTCTCCGATAGCTGTGGCTCGACATCCTGTCCCCACTAGCTGGCCTTGTCGATGCCGAATGATGCGCTCGGCAAGATCAAACTTTAATGTGACCCTCCGCTCACAATGGTCGTGGATTTTTCCACCGCGTTTCAGCTCGACTAATGCCTAGCTATCTCCCATCTGAAGACTCCCACTTTCAAGCTATCCATACTCGTTATGCCTGCTCTCTCTCTGCTCTGTTTCCCCCGTTTCCATACTCATCATGAAATGTCCCTACAATGCCAAATGCTTTGTATTAACGACCGAGTGTCAGCCTGTAAGCGTCACAATCTATTTCATTTTCTAGCCTTTGAAATTTCAGTAGTTCTAAGCTACGAATCTAACGCTATTCGTTATCAGTATATGGCCAAAATACCACAACTCGCTGCCAGCCACGTCGTATCTGATAACAAAGAGAATCAGCAAATTCGAGAGCGGAAAGTTGGCGTCAACGAGACCAGCGCGGGTGCCTAGATTTTGGGCGGTTATCTTCCTCCCACGCAAAACCAGAGGCTCAGTGTGGTGGCACGGGTAATCTAGATCACGACGGACCTAGCAGGCACGGTGTTGTTAGCTTCTCTTTAGCCAGTCACATGAGGCACGAACCTTCGTTTTCCGATCCGATAAATCTAGAAACCCGGTGGACGTCGTATGCATCTTTTTGAATAATTTAGGTGGAGCGACGGATGCATTTGCTTGGTCGAATCCCAGACTGGCCGGAAAGCTATTTCATGGCTTCACCAAGTTGCCACCTGTTCACGTTTCTTTCGCAGCTTTTCCACCTAATTTTCTTTGCCAAGTTTGCGCTAAAAATTCAGGAACCATTAACGATGCTGTTTCAAGACTCTGTCCGAGATAGCAGTAAAGAGACGGCGACGAACATGGTTTTTCGCTTTTTGTTGGGAAGAAACATACCTTCGGCAACCTCAATTGTCACCGCTGGAAACAACTGCGTGGAAAATCTACTAAATTTCCCCATTTATCGGTCGGAAAAACGAAGACTCGGTCCCGTGTTTAAAGATGTCATTCTGAGACCAAGTCTGAGACCAAGGCGCGCTTAATCAACAGGTTCGGGTGTCTTCCTGCTGTCACGTGTGCTACGTTATCACGGGATCCGCTCTGCCTTGCGGCCTTCCACAATATCGCGCGAGCAGGAAGCTGTGAGCTTCATATAACTAATTACGTAGTTCCCGATACGAGAAATCAGCCAACAAATTGCTGCGGTAGAATTATCATCTCGAGCAGTAAAAATGCGAAGGTACTTTGCCCTTTCCCATGACGACTGGTGATTGTTCTGATTTCTGCTGGAGACGAGATGAGTCTTTTTCCCCCAGCATATCGATTGTTGACCCGATAGACAAGGTTTGGAAATTATGTTTTTTGGCTCTCAATCGCACGCAGAGGTTGCGGGATATATGGTACAAAGGCGGTGATCGGAGCAAAATGGTAACTGGGATGTGAGGCGGACGATACGGAGGAACGGCTAGCATAACGAAAAGCAAGACAAGACCCGGACTGGGATTGCAGGGAGAATGCGGACGAAAGCAAAGGGGAGTTTTGGACGGCGGAACAGCGATAAAGAAGATGGGGTGAGCTTTATACGAGGTGCAAAAGATAAGGGTGACGGATCAAGAGCGGCATGGTTTTCGCGCGTGCGAACGCGAGTGCTGGGTTTGCAATGCTAAGAGGATGAACAAGATTGGTTCGAAAAATGGACAGCTGGTGAGGAAGCATGGGGATGAGCCCGAGGAGTTGAGAGTACAAGCGTAGCCATCGTTCAGCAAAGCGGCGGAAAAAGAGTCTTCCGGCCAAAAGCGCAGAGCTCCAGGCTGGTCGCAGGCACTGGGAGAATGGAATGAAATCAAGACAGAGGGTCAGAATATGGGCCACATACGCCGAGAGGGGACCATTCGAACGTCAAGTACGGGTACGGGATAAACACAAAGCAAACCTGAGGCGCAAACTGCGAAGGGCGAAAACAAGAAGGAGGCACAAGGCATATTGCCAGTGTTTTGAAGCGATCATTGACAGCAAGAAACAGTACAATTGTGGGAGACCAGAGTCTATTAAGGCGACGAACCAATAACCAGGCTATCGGCGATGGTCATAGGTGTATCGGCCGTTTGCGCGACGGTCAGTTGGCGTTTCTGCCTCGTGACGATGTTGGATAAGCTGCTGGCACTACTCTGGCGCTGCCACTGAAGTCGCTGGCGGTCATCGTCGGTCACACAGTCGAGGGCTTTGAGCTCTTCGGTTGTTAGACGGGCCTGCAGACGCAAACAGCCGATGCTCTCGAGTTGGTGCCTTCGTAAGGCGTCTTTGCGTGCTGCGCGGAAGACGTTACCACAAATCGGACACGCAACCCCGCTGCCAGGCCCACTCGCGTGAGTCCGTGTGTGCCGGTCCAGTTCGAACCGGCGTGCGAACGCAGCTGTGCAACCGGAGTGGGTGCAATGGAACGGCAAGTCCTTGACAGGCTTCCCGGCCGCCGAAATATCAGAGTCTGGACCTAAACTATCGGAAGGCGGCTGCAGATGGCGCTTGGGTCCACGCGCCTGCGTCGGACGTCGTAGAGGCGGACCGGATAAGAGCGCACGGGTGGCGGCTGATAAATGCGCCCTGGTGACAACGCTTGACGATGAACCAGAGCTCAGGCTGCTGTCGGTCGACGAATTCGAGGACAACGTATGCACTGCTGGCCGGTGGGCGCTAATAGTGCCTGGATTCGTGGCTGCTGTGCACAAACGACAAACTAGAAGTCAGCAACACGGACCAAGCTCGCAGAATAAGGATGTCTGGCAGGGTGCGACGCAGGCACGGTCGGGCGACGTCGGGAGAAAGGCGGGCACGTACCGAGGTGAGTGATCGGAACTACAACGTCATCTTGCATGATGAAGTCGTCCGAGGAAGACAGACGCGGCGAGAGCGATGCAGAACTCCCACGGCTGTAGCTGGAAGAAGCATGGAGTTAGACAGAGTTAGGAGAAGGATGGGCGTTACACAGCGGCGCACCTGGTGCCGTCGCGCCAATGAGGGCCAGCGGCTGCCGGTACCTGACCGTGCGGGGTGGTTACGAGATCGACATCGACACGGGGAGTGTGAGAGACGTGCGCATGAATGCGTGAATGAGCGCTGTCATCGGTGACAGCGCGAGTAGCATGTGTGTGGGCGCCCGTCGTAGACTCGATCTGACCGAGGCGAGCACCTGTGTCAGATATGGTGCCTTGGCGATGCGGTGGATGCAGAGAAGGCGACGCTATTGGAGGTGGACCAAAGAGCGCATTGGGTGAGGGCAGCGGGGTCGACCGCGGACTGGTGCTGAAATAGCCCTCCCCTAGCGGATTGAGCAGCGAGCCGATGTTAATGCTTGGGAGGCGCAACAGCCGCGGCGGCGCCGCAGATGCCAAGTGTACCGGGCCCAACGACGGCGTGGATGTAGGGCTGGAGGCCGTTGCAAGACTGCTCACACTGGGAATCGGTGACGGCGGGTTGTTGGCCGTGGACCGCTCGTTGCTGATCGGATTGCCGGTTCCCAGCGACTGCACATGTGGGAGCTCAGGCGAACGCGGGGGCGTGGCCAGTTTGCGGGTGTCACCGAGTTGGGCGATCATGGTTTCGACTTGGTACTGTCGAGCACGTAGGTTTGCAAGGGTAGCATGCAGTTCTGCCAAAGTGGGATTGTGTGGCTGCTCAGTAACAGGATTGAGTGCAGGAATTGACGGTGCACGGGTGACTGAGGCTGTTTTAAGAGTACTAGAGTTTCCGACTAGCGCGCCCGTTGAGGTAGTCGAATGCGGTGGTGAAGCGTTCATTTTGTTGGGAACACGGGCAGTAGCAATGAGTTGAATGTGCAGTTTTGCCGCGAAATAGCAGAGCGAGACCGAGGACGAAGAACTCCGTGTATGTGTTCTTCGTCGCAAGGTGGCTACGCGTGCACGCGTCGGTCGGGGCGGGGACGAAGACGAGCCTGAAGGCAGAGGTAGAGGCGGACAACCGGCGCGGGCTCTCCCGCGTGTAGGAGCGACCTCATCGCGGCGCTGCCTCGGCTGATATCTTAACAACATTCCCCGGACGCACTGATCCCGCATTTACACAATGACATGTGGCGACATGGCCATTCGAGGCAGTTCTCGCCGCCTGCTGTCACCTTGCGCGTCCGAGGAGCGCCCCGATCAGATGTCCATGCAAGACCCAGCCGCGACCCCCGACGGTTAATTTCCTCTCAAACTCGGACCTGAGTAGTAGTATAGAACTTATCCGTCGACCGACCTGAATGAACGCATCCTGCCCAATCCGGAGCAGCAGCGCAGCTGACATCGCCACCTGATTGATCCCTGAGGGGATCCCTGAAAGAAGCCCATGGCACGGACGAGACCGCGCGGCGTCACCATCACCCATTGACCCAATGTACACGCTATGGTGGGCAGCCACCTCCTCTCGGAGGTACGCCACAAGAGCGCGCCTGAACCCATTGCGCTTTGCACGGTGCCACGGGCTGGCCCCGACGCCACAACTGGCCCAAGGCTAGGCTATCCGACCAACTGCCAATCAGAGGCGCCGGTCTGAACTGGCTTAGCGAATCTGAATGAGAAATTTGGGGGTGAGGATACCAGAGGCAAAAAGTACCAGGCCCGGCGAATGTGGTGCAAAGGCCACGAAGGTACCTACCATCGTGCCCGACGTTGATCCTAAAGCTCTCGTCGGTCACTTGGAAATAATTGAGTCTGGTGGCAGCTATCAGATAGTTAGGCGAACCGCGCAATGTCGGACGGGTCCAAGCCCAGCTCAGGGTGAAACAAGCCTGAATTGAAACAGCCAGTGTGTTGGCAATCACCTGCAAGTGCAGCGCCCGTCTAACGCAGCCTTCGAGCACATGACCCACCCCTTCGATCCGCGATGCGCGGCTCAGCGTGGGATATATTCTGAAGAGTGCGGCCTGCGTAGGCAACCGCGCAACCGCGAGGATGTCCGAGTGCTTCCTCGCATGCGAGTTCATCGCTTCAGGCCGAAGCTAAAACCGTCTTGTTCTAAGCCCCTACTCATGGTCAAAATTCGTGCAACGCCGCCGTATACCGCATCCGTGTATTGCAGAGGTAGCGTCAGGACTGAACGGCAGTACTCAGCAATATCTCTGGTTGCAAGCAGCTCCGCGGAGGTTCAGAAGCAAGTGATCGCCGAGGAACGGTGGCGGATTGATTGGCACTCGTAGCTTACCTACCCAAAGACTGCAGTGAACCTGTTCGGCGGCGAAGATACGCTGACAAAGCACCAGGTTGAAACTGCGCAGGTAATATGCCAGGACTATAGCTCAAGCTCCCTCCGCCGTGCGCTCATTCATAACAATTTGTCCGATGTTACCGCGAGTCAGGTGTCCAAGAGCCGCTCAACCTTCATGATAGTGCTGTACTTCGGTAGCGCGCAGTCAGACCGTGATGGACTACACGTTTAGAACCAGCTTGTCGGGCACACGATACGTAAAGAGGGAACACAGCACGGTAGGACATCACGTGGGTATAGTTCTTGAACCTGGGTCTGCTTGCGCGCGAGATGCGGCGGGTACGGAGGGGTGCGGTAACGCTGAGGTGAGGCATGACGGCACGAGCGGAGGCAAAGAACACGAACCGCGAGGCGCGTAACTCCGCTCTGAACTGCTGCCGCCCTGAGATACTTCCAATCGTTGTACAGATCTTCCTGAAAACCTTGTAAATTTATCTGCTAATTTAGAGTTATTGTCGAGGTAAAGCAATAACATGTCTGACAGCAGGTGACAGCGACACTTGGACCGCATGCCGGCTTCATGCGTTGTGATACTAGATTCGGTGACTTATAATTACCTATGGTGGAGAGGCATCCGTCGGCTCTGCTCTCGAAAAAAAAAAGGCTAAGAAGGTGTAAATGCTCGATCTCTACACCCAGCTACTCGTGTGGTCTTTCTCACAGCTTGTATCTGGTGTAACAGACAATTCATACAGAATGAACATGATACACACCGCCGCTTTTGATGTTAGAGCGGGGGTCTGTAGCCTCTGCAGTCTATCACTGCCAATGACACAGATTTTTTCTGACATGTCTGTTCACCGACGATCGTTCGGTGAAGAGTTCTCCGCATTGCAGGCACGGCAATGTTGCGAGCTTTTTGACCTTGAGAGTCCCGTCGCATTTATTGAGGTGCACATTAAGGCTGGACTTGTCGGAAAAGTTGCCCTGACATTTTGAGCACCTAGAGATCGACTTACTCACTGTGGCAGTTTTTCACATGTTGGGACTGAAGCACGATCGCGATCAAGAGTCAAACGTGAGCTAAAATTGGCACTGTCACTTAATGCAGAGGACATACCAGTCCGCTATGGAATTGATAGCGAGATCGGCATCCAGGCCATGAACAAGCATGAGGCAGGAGTTCCTTGCACCGCTCCTCGGCCTCGGGCGTTTGTACTGTGGTCGGGGCATGAGCATTGCAAATGATGAGATTGAACTCGGAAAAATGCACCTCCTTTCAAGCTGCGTCGCTCGTGACGGTTACGATGAAACTTCTGCGGTACGTCGTCAGCTCGGATTGCTCTTGCAACTGTGCATGCATACCAGCTCTGTCGACTTTGCAAAGCGAGATGAGCACCCAGGCCATGTACAAACGTGAGGCAGGAGTTCCTCCCGCCGCTTCTGCGCCTCGGGCGTATCCACTGCGGTTACGGCATGAGCATTGCGAATGGTGAGATTGAACCCACAGGGGAAATTCACCTCCTTGCAAGCTCTTTAGCTCATGACTGTCGAGATGCTCTTGCTGTGATACGACATCAGCTCAGATAGATATTTCAACTGTGCATACATACTAGCTTTGATCGAGACGCCGTGCGATGTGAGCATCCTGAGTGTGTACAAGCGTGAGGCAGGAGTTCCTCGCGCCGCTCCTGCGCCTCCGGCGTTTGCACTGTGGTTTGGGCATGAGCATCGCAAATGGTGAAATAGAAATTGGAAAAAATGCACCTCCTTCCAAGCTCTTCAGCTCGTGACGGTTGAGATGATACTGCTACGGTACTTCGTCAGCTCGGATCGCTCTTGTAACTGTGCATACATACCAGCTCTGACGGCTTCACAAAGCGAGATGAGCATCCTGAGTGCGTGCAAGCGTGCGGTTTGAGATGTGCAAGCACCCTCTGCGCCTCGGGCGTTTGCACTGCGGTTACGGCATGAGCATTGCGAATGGTGAGATTGAACCCACTGGGGAAATTCACCTCTTCGCAAGCTCTTCAGCTCGTGCTTGTCGAGATGAGCTTGCTGTGACACGACATCAGCTCAGAGAGATATTTCAACTTTGCATATATACCAGCTTTGATTGACACGCCGCGCGATGTGAGCATCCTGAGTGTGTACAAGCGTGAGGCAGGAGTTCCTCGCGCCGCTCCTGCGCCTCCGGCGTTTGCACTGTGGTTGGGGCATGAGCATCGCAAATGGTGAAATAGAAATTGGAAAAAATGCACCTCCTTCCAAGCTCTTCAGCTCGTGACGGTTGAGATGATACTGCTACGGTAGTTCGTCAGCTCGGATCGCTCTTGCAACTGTGCATGCATACCAGCCCTGTCGACTTTGCAAAGCGAGATGGGCACCCAGGCCATGTACAAACGTGAGGCAGGAGTTCCTCCCGCCGCTTCTGCGCCTTGCGCGTATGCACTGCGGTTACGGCATGAGCATTGCGAATGGTGAGATTGAACCCACAGGGGAAATTCACCTCCTTGCAAGCTCTTCAGCTCATGACTGTCGAGATGATCTTGCTGTGATACGACATCAGCTCAGAGAGATATTTCAACTTTGCATACATACCAGCTTTGATCGACACGCCGCGCGATGTGAGCATCCTGAGTGTGTACAAGCGTGAGGCAGGAGTTCCTCGCGCCGCTCCTGCGCCTCCGGCGTTTGCACTGTGGTTGGGCATGAGCATCGCAAATGGTGAAATAGAAATCGGAAAAAATGCACCCCCTTCCAAGCTCTTCATCTCGTGATGGTTGAGATGATACTGCTACGATACTTCGTCAGCTCGGAGCGCTCTTGTAACTGTGCATACATACCAGCTCTGACGGCTTCACAAAGCGAGATGAGCATCCTGAGTGCGTGCAAGCGTGCGGTTTGAGATGTGCCAGCAGCCTCTGCGCGGCTTCTGAATTGTCTTTGAACCAAATGAGCGAGATGATTGATAAACAAGAGCGGATTGATATCAGTGAGATAGCAATGCGCAGCATACCGTCCTTAAGGCTCTGAGCCTTGAGTCGAATCGCCCTCGCCTTCCCTTCCTCCCGGTCGTATGCTTCCAAACGACGACGATCTAACTCCTTCTTCAGACCCTCGTCCTCGGTTTTTTCTTTGATGACCGAGCGTGTTGTGTCAGTACATTCTGAGTGAGCCCTGAGGACTGCACTCACGCCGTTGAAGCTCAAACTGCTTGGGATCGGGAGGCATTGAGCGGATATGCCCCAATACGAAGGATTTAATGCGCGAGAGATCCAGAACTGAGGCTGACAGATACAGGGCACGGGTTCATGAGCAACGGCACTAAACACCACAAACCATTACTGTAAACTGGGGGCGCATCCAAAGGAGACTAGGCGGAGGATGTACAAGCAACTAGCCAGTGCTGCAATCGCAATCGCTCGTGGTGAGCAGAAAAACTCACTGCTAGTCGTGACGTGCCAGCGTAGTGACAACATGTGGCGCAAGGGAATCCGTGGCAGCCCACAGCAATGCGCGGTGGCTGGCCATGACCGTGACAGAATTCCGCGCATGGCCATAGCGCGTGCGCACCGTAAGGGCAGACTCATCATGAGCGACAGGCAGCAGGCTGTGCGTGCGAACGCGGCCGAGTATTGCGCTCGCAGCGCGGCAAATTTATGTCAAGGAAGTAAAAGTGGAAATGGGCGTCGCATTGGGCCGCGCCGCAAACGGCGAATGTGTGACGGCACGCATGACTCGCTACGAGTCGCAGCAACACCTCATTGACTGCCCGCGATGACCCGCTACAGGTATTCAACGAGGCAGTTGTTCAGAAGGTGTATCAAGCACACGTCGGCAACAACTGTACCAGTGCAAACATCGAAGTATATCGTGCTCCAATTGTCATTCGGGAAAGAGGTGACATGCTTCAAGAGTTGTGCACGATCTAAGCGCACTGCTTCAGCAAAATCTCAGCCTCTTTTTCATGCGCCGTAGGTGTCTGTGCCCCAGCTGCCCGAGCCACCCCTGGCAAAGATAACAATCAACGCACAAATCAGCACCATGACCATATATCAAATGACAGCATGACCACATAGAAACGCACTTCAGTAGGACGGCACCGCCTGGTGGGGTATAGCTGGCCAGACCTTGCTGGACCTTCCACAGTTCGACAAGGATGCCCAGTGTGTCGTTCGGGTCGTATGCTCCGGGGAGAGCAATACCTGTAGGCAGGCTGACAGAACCGCCGTTCGTGACCTGGATTTGAACGCAGTTCGGGTAGAATTGCGCGCCCATGACGGTGCTGGCGACGTGCAATCCCAGAATCTCTGGAGAAGAGAAACGGTTTAGATCGGCAGAGAAGGTGTTTGAAGAATAGTTACGTACCATGACGCAGCAGGTATTCTCCGTTGGCCAGCCCAGCGGGGATGGTGACTTTGTATGCCGAAGGGGTGAGGTGGAGAAGGTTTTCTCCCCACGGATACGCCGCGCGTGTGGTGCTGTTGTGGTCTGCTCGCCAAAGCGACATCAATTTCTTGCCTCCATGGCCTCCTCAGACTCACAGCCATCCTGGTCAATCTTCACCCAGATATTGCCACTATCTCCCTTGAAGTTGGCGCAACCGTTGGTACATTTCGCAATGTAGGTCATGACCTGAATCTAGTGAGCCAAAGCGCACAACCGCATTGAAACAAGCCAAACTCACGGGTCTACAATCCCAGTATGAATATGTAAGCTTCATAGTAGCAGTTGACTCTCACCCAGAATGAGACGAGCTCCAGCTGCCCCAGTCGAATGTGACGAGTTCGCCGGCCTTGACGGTTGCCAGTACAGACACAGGAGTGTTGCCACCTTCCTACAGTCGTCGATCAGGCACAAGTAGATAGTAGGACTATCGACATACGCCACAGGTGATGTTGATGCCGGTAAATCCTGCCGCAGGTCCATACGTGTTAAGCTTACGGATGGGCGAGCTTGCGTTTGCGGTCGTGTACGCGTCCGCGGACGTCCACGTTCCAGATGAGCTCGTGAACGAGCGTACCTGGCCGTGGGCGAGGACGGCGGGCAGCGCAAGGATGACAGGGAGAACAACGGAAAGCATCCTTCGCTCGACCGTGTTGGGATTGGGTGAAGATATGCGGCTTTTCTTCTTCAGCCCAACGCTTTATGTTGTCCAGGAGACGTATGTGCGCCTTGAGGCGCGATGCTGTTATCCCGCGAAAGCCCCATTGGAAACTTGCACATGCCAAGGAGGACCTTGACGATGTCTGAGATATCGTTGAGCGAAGGCTGACGTGGCGAATGGTGAATGCAATCGGTGTCGCTTCGGCACAACAAGCTGTGCTAAGACGACACCCGGTAGAGAAGGTGGACCCCGGAGCGGAAATGCCGCAATGGAAGCACATATGAGGACCAGCCAATTGTTCAGAGTTGTATGATCACCTGCGGTGACGTGGCAGTCCGCGGACCGGGAGATGCAGAGCTGTGGTCCAACGGGCCATTTGTCCGAGTTGGAGTAAAGTCTTGGAAGGTTCACATCAAGCTGCCGAAAGTGAGGTTAAACATAAGAGATGCGAGTTTCAATAGAGATTAAATGGAGATTTGAAAGCTCTAAAAAGAATGCGTTAAGACTTGTACGGAGCAATGAGGAAACAACATACAGGAGCATGGCGCTAGCCAAGGTGATGAGGACCGGTGATTTATAGCACCAAATTTCAAGATGAGAATCCCTCAATCACAGCAAGAGGGCTGACTACGGCAATTGTTAAGCATCGAAAAATATAGCGGCTTAGCGGCATAGAAATCACCTTTGGAAAGCAGTGCCTTTGAGACTTCCTTTCCTCCTTGTGCCCATCCGATTAGTCGTAGCACCTTGGTCAGGGCAACGAGACCAATGAATCCCTCATTATGTGAATCTACGATGCTCCACATATTCCCTAGAACAGCTGGCGACAGCTTGCTGCCTGACAAAATCTCGACGGCAATATCGCCAAGGAGGACTCGTTTGTACTCGGGATCCGCAACCTTCATAATCTCTTGGGCAAGCTGCAGCTCCAAAGGTGTCGATACAAACTCTGATGGCGTGTCCAGGTGGCGAGGTTGTTCGGGGTCGTCATTACTTGAGCTCTCATCTACACTCGGATTACCTTCGGATGAGAACCCCGCGACATTGGCCATAGGGCCGACTACATATTGATGTTTGACCAAGTCAGCACAATCAGACTAAATGAACGGTCGCTGGTGAGTTTGTGGCGTACCTTTTTCGAGCAGCCTCTCCGAGACGACTTCTCCCTGTTGTGCCCACCCGATCAAGCGAACCATGACCGCAACAGCGTCAACATTCAGGACACCTTCATTAAGTGAGTCCGCAATGCTCCAAATTTCTCCAAGGACGCTGTTTGGGAGGTTGGCGCCTGCGAAGACTTGAAGCGCGGCAGCACCACCCAGTGCGCGTTGGTCCCGTGGATCAGCAAACTTCATTATCTCGCTGGCAAGCTCTAGCTCTGGAGCTGTCGGGACGAAGGCTGGCACATCTGGGCGACTGCGGTGCGTCGGCTCGTTGTTCCGCAAGCTCTCGTCCATTGTCGGATTGCTTTCAGACGAGAAGCCCTCAATAATAGCAATAGAGCCGACTGCGATATCAAATTTTAATGGACCAAAATGCTAAGTTTACGGAAAGCCGCTGCTGCTGAGTTTGTGACGAACCTCTATCGGCCAGCGTCTTCGAGACATGTTCTCCCTGTTGCGCCCATCCGATCAAGCGAATCATGACAACGACACCCGCGCGATCCAAGAAGCCGTCATTGCGCGAGTCTGCGATGGCCCAAATTTCTCCAAGAACGCTGTTCGAAAGGTTAGAGCCAGCGAAGACTTGTAATGCGGCGTCGCCGTCTAATCTGCGTTGGTCCTGCGGGTCGACCATAATCATGATTTGGTGCGCGAGGTCGAGCTCTGGTTGTGTCGGTTTTAACATGACCGCCATTTCTTGGTGTCTTTGCTTGCAGGGGAAATGGCGAAAGGAGAGCCGCACTGACTGCGGTTGGACCCGCTAAGGACGAAAGAGCTGCCGGACGGATAGGGGGTTCGACTCGGAGAGAATTCATAATTGACGAATTGTATATCGGAGCACTGCACAAGGAATGAAGTGGCGTGCGTTTTCAAGGGTACATTCACAGTGGCTAGTATATCTACAACGTCCGGATTCGCATTCGCGGGGGGGGGCGGACAAGGGGCTCACCAAGCAGTCCATACGGCCAGCAACGTCCACAGCGCCAGCGCGGGCCATGCCGTCTGCCAAGCTACGCGCCACCACCTCGTCCTGTCTCGTTCCCGTTCTCGTTGTGTGAGCGAGCTACCACCACCCTTCCTGCTGCTCCGCCCAAAGCCCAACACGCCGATGAGCCACCGCCACACGCGCCCGACCGCGCCAAACCGCAGCCGCGTCGCTGCGACCTGCGCTTGCGAGGTGTAACTGCCGTTGCCGCGCGACAGTGGGACCTTCCTGCTCCCAGGTGCCGGTAGGAAGCTCGCAGCGTCGTGCGAGGGTCCTGTGCCCGTCATCGGCGTTACAGGTGACATTGCGACGCCCGGGGAGTTCGGTTGATATGGATATTGATGTTGCGGGTGTAGGGTAAGCCCGAGTCCGAACGACGAGCTCGGCATATCGTCCGCGTCGGTCTCGGGCATCAGGTGTAGCACGCTCGAGCTGAAATTCGGCGTCGTTGGGCGCGAGTGGGACCGGAAGCTTCCCAAAGCAAACGGGGTGTGCGGGGGGCTCTCGCCTCCAGCAGCTGCGCCCGCACCGAACAGGGAACCGAAGCTGCTCGAGCTCGCCGCGCTCCAGATCGGTTGTGGGATCGCCCCTCGCGGCTGGTCCCGCTCCCGACGTGCTGCCAAGGGTCGCGAAGTGAAGTAGGCAGACAATGCAATGGTGAGGACGATCAGTGGGAAATAGCCGCGTGTGTATAAGCGATGTGGGTTTGGCATGAAGCATGGTGCATCCTGTGCTCCACCGCCACTGCTCAACGACAGCAGCTGGAAGCCTGCCCGACGGATGCCCTTGTGGATTGCCAAAGCCTTGATCGTGACTTCACGAATGGGTACGCCGTCCGGTCCGAGATGTGAGACCTCGCAGTAGTCAGTATCGTCCGCACTATCAAGAAATTAGTAACACAAACGTTCAATTGGTCGGCACAGCATACCTCATGATGAGTGACGGGCGCACGTGCTCGAGGACGAACTTGGTCGTTTGCTTCTCAATGAGGTTCTGTGAGGAATCGGTGAGGATACTCCAATGCAGCTTGACCTAAAGAGTGTACCTGATACCCGCGACCTACGCCCTTCTGGATACCTTTCGAATGCTCGCGCAAGGGACCGCAAAATGCGTGCTCCGGCCGTGAAAGCGGAATATGGCTGAATAATACGACCTTTTCATTGCTGTCTTGTACGTTAAGGCTCTTAAGAAAGTCGATTGCGCCTCCGTGGGAGCCTTTCCACTCGTCAAAGGGTACTTCAGCACCAAATCTACACGATATCAGTAGTCAACCACACTGCAGGACCTATGGGACGCACCTCCTGTAGTCCTCTTCAACCAGGCCAGGGGAATCAAGCAGAACCAAAGTATGGTTTCCTATTCTCGCGACGTGGTTGAGCGGTTGGTTGTCGAATGCCATCGAGAAGTATTGGCGATACCTCGCGCTGAAGCTTGCACTATGTCCGAGGCCAACATCGCGATTCCCAGCGACCCAAAGGGCATCAACGCCCTTCGGTAATCTGAAGATCTTTTGAAGCGTGCTGCGTATGCAAGATAACTGCCGGCGGCGACGCAGGTCAGCTGCTGGAACGATCATGACCTTTGCCAACTCACTCGTCCTCTTCGCGAATGAACCTCCCATCGTCCAACATATCTCCTAAGAACACCACGGCATCTGGATGGAACGAGGTCGCGGCCGACCATGTTCTCCTCACGCTCAAGTCACCGATGACGCTCGCCAGCCGTTCGCGAGGGCCGTTGTACCAGTCAATGAGCGAAATGTCGGCGACCACCAGTAGATGCGCGGGTCGATCGCCTGGTGCAACGAGTGGCCGTCCATCTGGACCAACTCCTACAAGGGGATGTGGTAAGCTTGCTGTGGGCGCAACGCGTGAAACGCGGTGATAGGGGTCGCGGAAGGACCACGGCGAACCGAGGCTTCAGGGACACTCGTCGGAGAGCGGAAGACAGCCCTCAACATGACCAAGTGGTCACCGTTCAGTGCGCGTTGCCGAAGACCATGCAATATGCAACCAACGTGGACCATCTGGATTGTTGTGTCCATCTACGTGCCAGCGCACGCCTTCCGCGCCACCGTCGCAACACCAACGTGCACCGCAGAAACACGAACCTGGTTTGGGCCACCCGCAACCCCAAGTGGCCAAGGAATAGACGAGCCATTCGGCGTATAGTACGTAGATGACCAGCGCTATTTGCAGAAGTTGGAGTGCGCGCTGAGGTGTGGGGAGTCGGAGTCGCCGCGTTACTGCCATAAGGGCGTGAAACGGGTAGCGTTAGGGGTAACGTGAGGTCGTGGTCGAGTGCGCGATCCGAGCGTTTTGTATTATCTCTGGCGTGTGCGAGAGTGGGCGTAGCCGATTGTTGCACCTGTGCGCAGTAGATGAGGGTCTAGAACAGCTGTCGTATGTCGAGCTATAAGTACTTGAAATTGCGAATCGCGCCCAAGTCGAATACCGCGAACTTTTGAAACTACGATTGTAGCTCTTGATCGGGTATTTCAAAGAGGTAACTGCAAGCCAAGCGGCGCAATCGAAAGCTTCTGCGTTTGCGTAGCTATGTGATGCCGAAATAGGGTTGCAATGTTCCCCAGCGTGCAGGCAGACCGCCGGCCTGTACGTGCACAATATGGTTGTGGCAAGAGGGCCCAGCAAGGGAACTTGATGAACGCGCGACGCGGCGGGCGAGGAATGTTTGCGCGGGCTGGATGAGGATGTGAGCAAGAGTGACACGTCGCGGCATGCGCGCTTGGGGATCTTGATCCGCGACACTCCGAGCATTCAAACTCGCGCTTCTTCAATCTGCTTGCCAAGTGGAGGTTAAAGACAGAATCATGATGTCTAGCGAACTACGCGTTCAGCCAGATCAAGCTCTTTTGCACAGCCTTTTGCAGGCAAACCGCGACATCACAACATGCATAAATGGACAACGAAGGGCTAGCTACAACTAGGTATAACGCAACATGATCGCACTTCTTCGCGGCCCTGAACATCTTTCGTAGTGATCGTGAGTCGTGTGACCTTGATCAATGTGGTAGGCGCATCGATACCGAAAGGAAACGGGAAACTTAAGAGCTTTCCGGTTGAAGTGTACCGCCACTTAGGCCCTTTCGACCTTGGGGCTGTTTGATACTCAGTATCTGGCTGCTGTCGGATATAGGACGTATGAACAAACCTACACGCAGGTTGAAGTTCGTGAAGCCGCCAGGAGAGAGCTGCTCGAACACGATGATGAATAAAAGCATCATCATCGCTCGGCCAGGACATATCATTTTCGCTTATTGTCAGGTTGGGCTTGAACTTTTCGCCGTCGTAGCATCTATATGAACTGGAGGAGAGAAGGACAATCAGAATGTGGACGCCGTCTCATACGGGGTTCCAATGTTTACAGGTCAGCCGGCAAATCAGCGAGCTTGAACTAATTGAGCATACGGCTCGCTCGACCTATCTACTTCGCGTGAAGATCTCTCAGAGAAGCTACAGTGAGAAGCGTTCTCCAAGCTTGCTCGACGGCGCCAAAACATGATTGGCAGCCACCTGGTGACAATATAATGACAAGTGGGATGGTTAGTATTTTACTCGGATCCTATTCAAGATAAAAAAACTCACTATGTAATCGAGCCACACCAATTGTGGTTTTATCATCTGTGCCTGGCCGAAGATGCGTCGGAGTCAAACCGTGCAAACTCCGCCGCCGGTTCGCCGCTTCTCGTGTGCTTCACATGCCATTCTTCGTGCATTCTACTCAAAGTCTAATCTCAAATTCCTGCGCATAAATCATCAGCCATCCGTTCCCGCACTTGGTTGTTCATGAGTCTGCTCAATATCCCGTAGCCTCGTCTGTGCACGCGAACATACGTATTCGAATGCGACTAGCGCGACGCTCGGCCCTGAGTCTGGCCACCCGCGTTTCCCTTCACATTAAGCTGTAGATCCTCGGTTCGGCCCAACTCCTCGCCGGTAGTGTTGAGAAATGTGTTTCGCTTGGCACGATCATCCGCCTGCAGAGACTGTTGAAATAACGACTCGGAGCCGACGTATTGAATGTCATATGTATCAAAGATCTGCATGATTCGATCCCGCGGCCTGCTTAGGGTCTGGACACGGCACTTTAACCTTGGCACATATGCACAATGTTGAATGTAAGAACTAATAGTGGAAATACTTGAGAATAAACCTGACAGCAGGTGCAGGGGGTTGCGGAATCACCATCTGGTCCAAAAGGCTGATGGAGACCGCCTAGCTCGGTTCCGTGAACCGTTCGCTATCTCGATTTTTTTAGCGTGAAACGGCCGCAGTGCGCCACTCTTCAAATTCGGTTTGACTTTGTAGTCACTGCGTCGGTAGTAAGGCTTCTAACTCTAGCGACCGCTGAGCCGCGCCGCGACTTATTCTTAACCAGTGCTTAATTCGTCTCCGTCTCCTTCACGTCTTTCGCCTCTCATATCCTCTACCCTCACAACATGGTTCGTCCCGTCTGCCTGCCTCGCTACCTTGACGTGAACAACATTGTAGGCCGAGAGCTCCAACAACCACCCCTCGTCCCTCACAATAGCTCGGAACGATACAAACAGTTTACAAACTGCTACACCTCCCACTGAGCTGAGTTGCACGGTGCACGGGATCATACCTGGCTTCGTCCCCGACGTACTATTCATCCCACGTACGCTCGACGCTTGGCCGTGGCCACGCGCAATCAATCCTGGATATGAAGAAGCAAAATGCGACTCCAACGCATGGTTTTACAAGTTCAATCTATTCCCACCCGATGCTCTGCACGCGTTTAATAAGTGCGACTTTGGTAAGTCTTTGCACTTGACCACAGCTCCCTGCATCTTTGCTTCTCACATATTCGCTCACTCACATCGTCTCTCACCGTTTCCCCCCGTAACTCTCACTTGTATCGAATCTTTTCGGAGTTGGCTTGTACTGACAGCTGTTATTTTGCGGTCGGGATGTAGCTCGCCTTGCTTCTCTCGCATTCCCCAAAGTCTCCAAAGGTGAGCTTATGAGCATTGCGGAGCCACCCCCCATCAGTTTTCACACTGACTGTATTGAACAGAACACCTGCGTACAGGGTGCGATTTGATGGACGTATTCTTCTCCATCGACGAGTATACGGACATGCAGTCGGAGAAGACTGTCAGTGATATCATCGACATTGTTCGCGACGCCCTAGACAACCCGGACAAGCCCAGACCCGGAGGAGAGATTCTACTCGGACAGGTGGTGAAAGAGTACGTTTCGGTCGTACATACTCCACTTGGCCTAACGTTTTTTTTTCCTCCTTGTCACCGGCCCACTTCCACTTCCTCACATCACAACCAATCAAGATTTTGGCAAAGGGCAATTCTCAATTCGACGGCCGCGTCCCAGAAGCACTTTATTTCAACTTTCCGCGACTACCTTGCAGCGGTCACCTTGCAAGCTGGAGATCGCGATAGCAACTACATACGTACGGTGGACGAGTACTTCCATATGCGTCGCAAAAATGCTGGCACTCGCCCGTCATTCTTTCCCGGTGCAATGGATTTGGAGCTACCTGATAATATATGGTATCACTCCCTCGTCGTAGAGCTTGAGGTACGTTTGATTGTAATGGACAGAGGTTTGGGACCGGCCCCTGATCTGTTTCGTGCAGTACCACGCCGCGGACATGATTATCCTCGACAATGTACGTCTATGCCTCAATCACCGCGTTACTCTCAGTCAAAAGGACTAAAAACAAATCACTGATTTGACTGGTAACAAATGCAGGATATTCAATCATACAACAAAGAACAAGCGTCGGATGACACCAATTGTAATATTGTCACAATCTTGATGCACCACCTCCAGACCGACTACACCGGTGCGGCGGAGTGGATCGCGAGGCAGCACGCAGAGCTTGAGCACAAGTTCCACTCTCTAGCTCAGGAGCTGCCGGAGTTGCTACACCAGTCTGGCGTGGTCGTGACGCCTTGCATACAAGACCAGCTTGCGCGATATGTCGACTTGGTGGGTAATATGGTCCGGGCGTGCGACACCTGGGATTTTGAGAGCCATCAATACTTTGGCAGCGACGGCCTTGAAGTGCAGAAGACCCGTGTGGTAAAGCGTATGCCGAAGAAAAACCTCAACAAGAACGTTACGAACGCATATACACATGTATATGATAAGTACCTCGAGCTTCCTCGTAGACAGGGTTTGCTTGAGAGGTAAAGAATAGATCGATATATTGATTGCCTAACACGATGCTCGAGCGAACTGAACTACTTCATTACAAGCGAAGTGAGCAATCGGCCATGAGGACTTCTCCGGTCAAGGAGAGTACATTCGCAAGCGTCCGTCCGCACCCCGGAGCGCTCATTTCGCTCGCACCTCCTGTCAGACAGTCAGTACATACTACGGTCACTGAGGACCTCCCCCCCTCTTGGTCCCTCAGCGAACTTATTTACGAGGGTTTACAGCTGTTTCGACTGACTATGGCGCCGGGCAAAACCGAACGACGCACGGGTGCCAGATTTTATTTCGCCCATATCTCGCCCAAATCTTTTCCCCTTTCCACAAAATAAAGTGATTTGAAATGCCCCAGAGTGGGGCAATGTGTTTAGAATATTTTATTACCTATTGAGGAGAAATTTAAAATCCGCATTTTTCTCCATTTTGTCCAGTCCATTGAAGTCGATATTCACACTTGGGACGCAATTTAACTGCTTTAATATCTTCATATATTATGACATATTGTCAAGGACATACACCAGCTTTCATAGACTGATTTGCAATGGGCTAATGTAGCAACTCCTTCTAGTTGAGTATAACCAATTTAAAGTTACATTATTGCATTTCACACATTTTAAGTACTTCCTCAACAATATATCATAATATGTGAAGATACTAAAGCAGTTAAATTGCGTCCCAAGTGTGAATATCGACTTCAATGGACTGGACAAAATGGAGAAAAATGCGGATTTTAAATTTCTCCTCAATAGGTAATAAAATATTCTAAACACATTGCCCCACTCTGGGGCATTTCAAATCACTTTATTTTGTGGAAAGGGGAAAAGATTTGGGCGAGATATGGGCGAAATAAAATCTGGCACCCGTGCGTCGTTCGGTTTTGCCCGGCGCCATAGTCAGTCGAAACAGCTGTAAGGGGGTGCAGATGCTCTCCAACGTGTCATTCAGTGTTCAGCCGCTACATCATGGATATCAAACGTGCCAGCGTCAATCAGCCAGATTTTCCGACAGTATCATTAATTTACAAAGATGGCATTGGTAGTTGCGGTAGAATCTGATGCAACTACATGGGATATAAGCAGGGTATTATAGGAAGGAAGTTTGGAGAGTAAAGAATGTACAATATCAAGACGAATTATGTTCAGAGCTAACGAAACAGAGAGCGCGGATTGTCCATTAGGAAGTGAGCTATGGTCATAGAGGTCGATTTATGCGAGATCAGAGAGTTTGGGAGGTTTTACGAGAGGTGTGGGGGGTAACGGTGTGCCCTGGCATTAAATCACTTTTCCCTGGCTCCGAAGGTATTGAATAGCATCTGTGGCGGCCAGCTCTTTGGCTGCTTTCACTGTGGGAGCAACACCGTTTCCTAGTTCTCCATTGTTATCTACAACAACCGTGTCAAGTCATGACGCCAACGCCAGGTATCCTCTCACCTAGAGCAGTCACTCTCCAGCCTTGTCCTTGAGAGGTCTGTGTCCACTGAAGATCGCTGGTCTTGCCGATCTTGTCGTAGTAGTTGCATAGTTTCGTCACGTCGGCTAAACCACAACCGTAAGCCGAAAATATATTATCTGACAATAAGATGTATATTTACCCATTAATTCGATTATATAAGGTGCTGGAGTAATTAGAAGTGCGTAGGATGCGTTGAGAGATGATCTAGCGTCGGGTGTCCAGTCTGAGAAGCACCAAGCAACCACTGCATATCTATATATATGCCTGTGTGGCGGGTTCGGAACGCTGGTAGTGGGACTTTATTTCTCGTGGGGTCAGCCCTCTGGCCATCAGACCCAAAATGAGAGTTCAGCTACCCGACACGGAATTTCGGAAGTCAGTGGCCGTCGGAACTCGATGAAGGCGCGAGGACTTCACGAGTCATGCATTAGAGCTATGTGGGGCCCAAGAATGGAGAAAATCAGGCGCAGGGTAGATTTACTGAGGCCATAGCCACGGGACAAGTGGAGATGAGGCAACAGATGCATGCCAAAGAGAACGGTGGCGGTAGCCGGGATATCTAACTTGTGCGGAAGCGTGAGAGTCGATGGCATTGATCTCGCGCGGCCGCAGACATTCTAGCTGTGACGTCCGCGAGCGGAACGTGGCATGAACCTGTGAAACTTGTGTCGCGCTCCTGATGCGGGATTTGAGCTGCGGCCATTCATCCCCAGCGGAACACGCGCAGAAATGCCTCAAAGCCCCATAACTTTGTTCCGAGGATCAGATAAGATTTGTCGCCACAAGATAAAGGCGCTCTAGATCTGGAGTCTCGGGCCGAACTTGCGTGAAACATCAAGTTGGTCCCGTTCTGGAATTGCACAACGACCAAGTGAACGGAGAGCGATGACTTTCAGGCAAATCTCCGCGTTTAGCGAGTGAACCGAGTCAGCGGTGCTCAGAGTCAGCCAAAACATACGACCAATCGTAGTTCCGATGGTGCCACCCACTCGGAGCTATGGGAGTAGATGAAGCGGATAACGTCATTCTCCGAAATCAGAACTCCAACCAAGTAAGAAGCGTGCTAGCTCCCTGTGATGCCCCGAATAAACGGTAAATGGGATCACACAAGTGCTGTTCAAGTTCTGAAGATATTCGGGACAAAGGAAGGTTCCGAGCTGGGTATGAATCTCGTGTCTGCCTCCGCGTACTCCTAACGGCTCATTTCCGCAACCGCCGTGCCCAGCGAATCCATTACAATACCCCTCACCTATTGTACAAGCCGATCGAAATGTTGCGTGCTATGCTTACAGCGCGGTGGTGGTCCGAATTGTTTTTCTAATTTTGCAGCTGTCGGACTTCTCGGGCATCATTCTTGCCTCGCGCTACTCTTTGCTCTGGAGACTCACTCTAAGGCCACTTACTTGCGCCGTCAGCACGCGCCGCTGGCACCCTTGGCTGAGCGTTGCGGCGTTGCTATGTACTGCAATCACTCCTGGCCCTGACGACAATAGGCGCACGCGCACAATCAACCGCCTAGATCGGCGACAGCACGATACAAATGGGCGGGTGCTGTTGCGACCCAGATGTATGGACGATCAAGACGAATAGTCGTGCGCGGTGGCTTGGCTCTGGCGGCAACAACCCCGCGCACCGCATGGCCTCTTTTGTGTTACGCCTCCTCTTGCCCTCTTATTTCTCGCCTTGCTCTCTTCCCAGCGCTCCGAGCTAGCTCGTGCGCTTTCTTTTCCCTTTCTACCCTCTTAGACGTTGTGCCTGCACTTTACGCTCATTACGACTCTGGTTCACTGGTTGAACATACTCATCGAGTTGGCCTTGAGGGACACCATTCATCCACACCACACCTGACTCTCGTTACTATCTGACTACTACGATGCATTACACGACTACTACGACGTCGCTATTGTTATTTGTGCTCAGTGTCTGCGCCGCGCCTGCCCCTCCCATGCACTCATGGTCAAAGCGTGTCCTGCACACTGCACGCACACGCCCAGGCAAAGGCTTCGAAATCTTGCCGTTTGCAGAGCAGGTCAAGGATAACGAGCCGCTCACCGTGAGTCCTTCCTTGACTTCGGTTGCGAGTTCGAGAGACTGACGGCGGCTGTTCGCAGATGGCCATCCGGCTTACACAAGGCAACCCCGCCGGGCTCGATTCCGCGCTCGCAGACGTCAGCGACCCCAACAGCCCGAACTATGGCAAGTGGCTCTCACGCGAACAGGTGCGTCCGGGTGCCAGCTGTCTGTCGCAGTACACGTCCAGCTGATACACGACCCCTATTTATCGCAACGACCCCCTTACGCAATTCTCCCTGCCGCCAAACATCACTGCGGATCCCATTCTTTATTTTTATTTCCCAGATTGCCGCGTTCACAAAGCCATCGAGCGAGACGCTCGCTGCGGTCACCAAGTGGTTGGGGACCCATAATGTTACTGCGCAAGCGAGCGAGCTGCCCGAGTACCTCACATTCACTGTCACCTTCGGCCAGGCCAACACCCTCCTCGAAGCCAAGTGCGTGTTCCGTGACCCTCTTTCCAGCCCAAAATACGTTCATACGACCGATGCTGACCCATGTGCCTGTCACGCTTGCAGATACAGTGCCTTCCTGCACGCTCCTACTAAGGTCAAAATTATCGGCACGGAGAGCTACACGCTGCCGGAGGCGATGGAGCCTCACATCCGCACCATATATCCCGGCACAACGCTACTACACCCCGGCGCACTCCCGATCTCCGGTGTCCGCGCGTTCCAGTCGCAGGCAAAGGCGGACAACTCGGATCTGATCCATGTCCTGGTCGCGCGCGCGAACGCAACGCTCGAGCTGACGCCGGACCAGATATTTGCATTGTGGGATGCAGTCAAGCAGCGCCAACAGGTGAACCGTCGTATGGCCCTTCCTCAGGAGAAATCCACGAACTACATCCCGGACTGGGACGTGCGCTCCCTCAATGCGACCAATGCGACTGTTCCCGTCCAGGCACGCCGGCGCGACATGGCATTGCCCGTGGTGAAGCGGCAGGAAGACCCGAGCGAAGTGCTGCGCAAAGTCAACGAGACACTCGGCGGGACCCTTCCAGGCGACACGCGCATCGTGCAGGTCCCGCAGAACGGTGATCTCACTGGCCTGGGTCTCGACCCATCGCTTGAGGAGATTATTCGCGGCATTATGAACGGCCAAGGGGGCACCGCAGCGCCGGTCCCTGTTCCCACTCAAGCCCCTCCTTCTTCCAGCGAGCCTGTCTCTACTGTGACCAGCACCACGACTGTTACACCTAGCGAACCCTCGTCCGAGTCAGAGACCGAAACGTCGACATCTACTCCGGACGCCCCCAGCACCGAGTCTGCGCCTCCTACGACCACTGATCCCGCCACGCCGACCGAAAGCTCTACCACTATCCCCGGCAACCCGACCTCGGTCCCCATCCCTAAGCCGACACAAGGCAAGACCGATAATAGTTGTAACAACGAGATCACGCCCAAGTGCCTGCAGCAGCTTTACAACCTGCCCGACGGCAAAGACGGCACGGGCGCCGTTGGCATCGCGTGAGTCCACCGAGTATGTGCTGCGGGATGTTGTGCTCACACTATCCAGCGTCACGGGATACATTGATCAGTTCGGCCAGACTGATGACCTGAAGCAGTTCCTGCAGCAGTTCCGCAAGGACGTCGACGCCAACACCGGCTTCAAGACCGTCAGCATCGCTGGAGGCGAGAATCCTCAGGGCAACGACGTCGCTGGTGTAGAAGCCGTGAGTACTCGTCTTCGCAGTGTATTTCTTCGTCTGCTCATGGCCCTACAGAACCTTGATCTTCAGTACACGATCGGCGTTTCGCCCGGTGTCCCCGTTCAATTTGTCACTGTCGGCAAGAGTGGCACCGGAAACGGCTTCCTCGACACCATCACCTCCATGATCGCGGCGGAGACCGTACCAGAGGTCGTCACCACGAGCTATGGTCAGGGCGAGGTTGATATCGACAAGGACACTGCTGAGTGAGTATTCGTTACCTCCAGGACTTCCGTTAGGCTAACCATTAACATGAAGGGCCATGTGTGACGCATACAAGCAGCTCACTGCCCGCGGTGTCAGCATCCTGTTCGCCAGCGGCGACAGCGGTGTTGGCGACGCTGAGGGCGACTGCAGCACTGATGGCATCTTCCAGCCTACCTTCCCTAGTGGCTGCGCTTTGTGCGTCGCCACGATTTTTGCCCAGCTGCCATGCATACTGACTGGACTACAGCGTCACCTCGGTCGGCTCCACCGACGGCATCCCTGAGCGCGCGGCGAGCTTTTCGAGTGGTGGATTCAGCGCCTTGTACCCGGCCCCGACCTACCAACAGGCGCACATCAAGAAGTATCTGGACGCACACCCCGGGCTCAATACCGGAAAGTTCAACCCGCAGGGCCGTGCATTCCCCGATGTGTCGGTGCAAGGAACGAAGTTCTCGGTCATTCACGCCGGCAAACCGACGCTTGTTCAGGGCACCAGCGCCAGCTCGTGCGTCTCATTTCTCTGACGTGGTGTAAGACTGCGCTAACGATGAGACGAACTTACAGTCCGGTGTTCGCGTCGATGATTGCGCTAATCAACGCGGAGCGCGGCAAGACGAACCGCCCACCTATGGGCTTCCTCAACCCGTGGCTCTACGGAATTGCCTCTGCCGCCTTTGTCGATGTCACGCAGGGATCCAACCCGAACTGCGGCACCGAAGGCTTCCCCGCGGCTGCAGGCTGGGACCCGGTGAGTACTCCGCCTCATCGAGCTTTTCATGCAGTTCTGACGCAGTTCCGCTATCTCTGGTAGGTCACCGGTCTCGGCACACCCGACTTCAAAGCACTTCGTGCCGCTGCAGGGCTGCAGTAGCCGCAGCTTGTGCTTGTCGTGTCATATGTATATTAGTCTCAGACTTTTGCTCAGCGTGTAGCTCGGACTTCCCTCATTTAGCAATTCAGGCAGGTACAACGTCATAATCCCGCGGTTCAGTAGCGACAGAACACTTTTCTGAGATGAAGGGAGGTGAGACTATTGAAAATCCACCTTCATTGAGCACGCGCGATATCGAGTTCGGACGCCGTTCTCCACCTACCTCTTGTTTGAAGCTTTCAAACTGTCCTCCATTAAAACATAGACATGTGAAACTCTGTTTGAGTGAGAAAGACAGGTTCAGAGGCGTGGCGATGGTGGTGCAAGTCTCGCTACAGAGCGACTTGGGCCAGACGATTCCGGAAGGCCTACTCGTTCCAAAAAAAGAGAGGTCTGACACTGGAGAGAAAGATCAGCGAGTCAAGTTCGAGTCAACCGCTACCTATGACAGATAAAGAAGAATTGGGAGCCGCTTCACTCTACTTCTGATCAAGCAACTTCCCTGACCAGTGCATATATTCGTTCAAGAAGTTCGATCTGAAGCGCTTGCGACGCATGCGCGAGTCGAGTGTATCTACTGTTGCTGTTTTTACGGCTGACTGTAGATCTGTTCTCATGTAAATCCAATCCAAAATTTATACTGCCAAAGGATGCAGCCGCGGCCGGGTGCCTGGCTAAGTTGCGAGTTTTGCCACTAGCGGATCCCTTTGAAGACGATCGCCGCAAAATAAGGAAGGATGCAGAAACGCGGAAGGTGCCGCACAATCTCTTGCGATCATGACCTCCAACCAACCACCCGAAATCCTTCACACAGTTCTTACTACCCCACTCCTACCTCCTAAGAGCGCCAGCGCAGATCGCCCGCATGTCACCTTGACATATGCGCAATCACTGGATGCCAAGATAGCAGGCGTCGGCGGGAAGCAGCTAATCCTGAGTGGCAAGGAAAGCATGCTAATGACACATTGGATGCGCACGATGCACGATGCGATTTTGGTTGGCATTGGAACCGCGTTGAACGACGATCCTCAGCTGAACACGCGGCATGTGCCCAATAATGAAACTTTGCCGGCCCCACGGCCGGTCATTCTTGACGCGAATTTGCGCCTACAGCCCAACTGCAAGCTTCTCAAGAACTATGCAGCGCGCACTGGAAGAAGGCCATGGGTATTTTACTCTCAGCCAAGGGACGGATCCTCTTTGAAGGAATTAATAGAGCGGAGAACGGCTCTCGAGGCGGCTGGGGCAGTTGTTATCGACATTCCGCGAATCGGCGACGGCACGCTGGATCTGAACGCAATGCTGCGAGAAATACACGCACGTGGTGTCCGTTCACTCATGGTAGAGGGTGGCCAGCGCGTTATCTCGAGTTTCATGCGGTCTGCTGCACTTGTCGATGTGGTCATCGTCACAGTTGCACCAACTCTCGTGGGACCTGACGGCGTTGGTGTCTCCACCGAAGGAACAACACCGTTGAAGCTGGATCATGTCAGCTCGGCTCTTCTTGGTAAGGATACTGTCGTTGCATGTCGAGTTATGACTATAGAAGAGAAGCCGAGTGTATGAAGATTCGTGTACCTCATTCGTGGTTTGCAATAAAATCGATGAACCGAACGTTCCGAGGAACTCTGTAGTGCGCAGGACTGACCTTATTTCATGTTTTATGGAGTACATCGCGACCACGTAGGCCCTGCCTTGACATTATTCGATGTTCAGGGCGCAAAACCTGATGATAAATGGCCCGGCTATACCAACCTCTTGCCCTGAGCTCTAAAAACGGTGTTCTGTGCCAGAGCCCTGTGATTCTCTGTTTGCATTTGGCTTCTTGCTCAGACTCTGTTGAGATGCTCCAGTCCTGGTGATTCTGTCACGGGCGCCTGTTGCTCAGATCGTGCCACGCCACGCAACCCGCTCCATCTCAAGTCGGAGTTGGCAGGCTTTTCCCCTTTGTCTTTTGCCCTCCGCTCATTGGCCACCTCTGCCCTCCGCCCGCCTTTATTCACGCCATGACCATCCACACTCTTGCCGAAATTGCTGCACACAACACGCGCGAGTCTGCTTGGCTCGTGCTTTCCGGCAAAGGTGTGCATGCACGATAGACGTGTTCGGCGCGGTACTGGACTCAAAATTTCTGCGCGCAGTTTACGACGCGACGAAATTCCTCGACGAGGTGCGCAGGCCCGAAATGAGACGTTCACTGCCATAAACTTACTGTATATGGATTACAGCATCCTGGCGGCGACGAAGTTATCATCGCTGAGGCTGGTAAGCAACCCGTGACAAACAGCTCCACTGTGCTTCCTCGCTTACACTGTCTCCTCTTTATCACAGGCAAGCGTGATGCGACGGAGGCATTCGAGGACATTGGCCACAGCGACGAGGCGCGGACGATCCTCGCTGACCTGCTCATTGGCACCGTAGACACCGCAGCTGATCAGGCGGCGAAGGAAATCAAGCAAAAGCCCTTGTCGTCCGTGACCGGCCCCGGTGCAGCAAAAGCTCAACCGAGGTGCGTAGAAATTTGCAAGTTCAAGCGCGCGTGGCTGAATCGGCCCGCACCTACATAGCGGTGGTCTCGGCCTCAACGCTGTACTCATTCCTGTCGCGCTGCTTGGCGCCTATGTCGCGTACCGCTCGTATTTCCTCAACTAGATGCGCTCTAGACGGATTCTCTTATCACTGTTGCTACATATTCGTCCTCGGCGCATTTAATTCAACTCTTATTGTTGTACCACCTCGCGTGGCGCCATCACTTTCTTCACATTGCTCTTTTACTCGCCTGCCGGATGTTCTCTTCCTTGACGGTTCGCGACGGCTGCATTCGGCGCCCGACGACATCGAGCCCCAAAGTTTCGACCGCCTTTCAGGCGACTTCCACGGCTGAGATTTCGATCTCCCCGTGTGCATATCATCCGTTGTCGTTGGAATCACGGGTACGCTACGACGGCCAGAGGTTCGACCATAGGATCGAACTGCGAGGTTCCATTACCAGAACGCAATTACCCCAGCGACTGCAGATGCAAGCGCTAACACCATCGCGCTCGTACGACAAGTCGTTGACGCGGCTGACGTATTCCGCGTGTTGCCACTCGTCCCGTCTGACCCCGAAGCAGTCGGTCTGTATCGTGGCGGACCCGGGAAAGCTGGCCCGTTACTGCTTGTCGGCGGCGAGGTCGTACCTGTGGTTGAGGGCGACGAAAGGGCGGGCGGCGTAGATGTACTTGAAGGTGTGACATTGTCAGTGCTGCCATCAACCGTTGCACTGCTGCTGCTGCTGGGAGTGGGAAGAGTGCTGCTGCTGCTGCTGCTGCTACTGCTGATGTTACTTCCCGTTGTATCGGTGCGAGTCGCGTCTGTACTGCTTGGACTCGCAGGTGTACTTGATGTAGCGCTGCCACTGCTGCTCTCATTATCTTGTCCAGCATTAGGATCAATGCATGTGTTGCTCCGACCTGAGTCGTCGCAATGCCAGCCTAGCGGGCAACATATACTTCCATACGTGCAGGTAACAAGGGTCGTGTTTGTAGGGCATTCCTGCTGCCCGGTGCATGTCTGCAAGCGTAATGAACTCGTGAACGCATGCCGTTTGAGGCTGCAAACATACTTGTGTGAGAGGGCAACATCCGTCGCGCGTGCAGAACGTGCCAATGGGGCAGCAGCCGATGTAGTCTGCCAACGCGTGGGTGAGAATTGCAGACATGATGAAGAATCAGAAGGGGGAGGCGTAATTCACCCTCGCAACACAAGTTCCCGAATGGACAGCAGTCTCCATTCAAGCAGGTAATCCCCCCATTTTGACATATCTGTCTTGATGTGAGGGGTGCAAAGACGGATAACGAAACTGGTGGTGGGGTATGCTTAAATCCCTTTAGCAAGTCCTCAGACACGACGTTGGTCGAGTTCGTCTCCTGTGTCGAGGGTCGTGGGTCGATTGCGAAAGTAGAACTTGAGAGTAGTGCATGAATGAGCGGAATAAATAGCTGGTACAAAGTAGTAGAACGGGTCATCTGACTGTAAAGACTCAAGAAGGAGAACGGGCGGTTGGGGGCACAGCCGAAGTCCGCATCTCATCCGCTCTATCTCAATCGGTTCTGCCAAGGTTTATGAAATGAGAATGGGTTTTATGTGTCATGTTTCGGGATCTGACACTTAATAGCTCTGAACTGCTATGCGGAAGTAAAACGAGTGTATTGTGGCGACTAGTCATCTGACCTGCGCCTTCGAAGCCGCCACTAGCGTACGATCGACTCCAGCAAGCATAAACTTATTTGACGCTGCTTCGGCGTTCATAACTTAGGCTTGTAGCACTTTGGAATTTGGATTTGTGTGACAATTCGGATGCGCCAAGCTGGTTGCCGATGACGGACTCTTTGCGGTCCCAGGCTCATGTTACATTTACAAGGTAACGGATTTGAAGTTAGTTGCAAAGCCCTAACGCGCTTGGTCGCCGTTTCTCCGCTCAACGTAAACATTTAACGGGGCGGGATCCAATGGAGGCGCGTTAATCTGAAACTCCAGGATCTGATGTAGGCGTATGTGCTCTTGACCTGAGCAGGCATGACGAAGTTAACCACAGCCGTGGCGTGGCCACGGAGACCTGTCTAAAATAGCGGCAGACTGAACCAATACGGCACGGAAAAGTTGCTGTATCGTGGTCAATGATGGTGTCTTCACCGATCTAGGCTGGCGGTTCGGGGCTGACGATTGTGATATGTGTGCGCGGATCTCCTTCAAATTTTCCCCAAGTAGTCCGGAACTCTCTATCAACTGGTTATAGTGCAGACCCTTGACATTGTACTCGCTTTGAGTCTGGGCTTGCTGGCATGCAACATCTGCAGCCTGGAGCCGTGGTCGTAAAAGCAGCGGTTGCCTCGAGCTATTTGAGTCGTTGCGCTTGCACAGTAGAGACAGGATGTTAGATAGTTAGGATCCAAACATCGGCAACAACGCTCGGAGGTAAAGGAACGAATTGCCCGGCGCTTGCCGGAACTCTCGTTGCCATGTTTCAAATGGGTCCAAGCGTTTGAAAGGCGCCACTGATGTCCGAAAGCGCTTTTGTAGGTCTAAGGATCAAGATGTTGCGGTCGTATGCGGCTCCATGACAACACCAGTGAGTACGACAAGCGATGACCAGTAAACACGACATTTGCAATCATCAACATTAAAGCATTGTTGTTATATGTACTGCAAGATCTTGGCTCTACATCTTCATGCCGCGTGCACTTTCGGTTCCACCGTCTCATCAACAGCGCCAGTCCCAAGAGGTAGTGGTGGCGAAGTCGTCGTGGTCTCCTTAACGCTAACGCGTCCCGCAGTGGTAGTGGTACCGTTCACCGCCTCCTCCAAATCATGATCCCGTTTCTCCCTGTTCAGCTCGTCGGCCATCCGTTGAAGCTGTTCGGCATCAGGCACCGTGATCCTGCTCAGGAGCGGCGAGATGAGCGCCCCGATGCCGGTCCATGGGATGAGGCTGATGAACGCCCATCGCGTGGCGTCGTTGTACGCCGCGCGGATCGCGTCCTGCATATGAGATGATCAGCACCTCGGCTCAAACGGCACACGGAACACGGCACACGGCGAGGGGGAATGGAAAGAAAGAAAAAACTCACCCGAAGGTGCTCGGGGAGCGCGTTGATCGACTGCACCGAGTTCGTGTCCGCGCCCGACGCAAGCAGTCGAAGCTCCTCCGGTGAAAGTGTGCCACTTTGCAGAATGGCAGTGACGGCGTGGCGGACCCGACTGTTCATGACAGCCGCACACTGGGCGATGCCGATCGTGCCGCCGAAGGTTTGCATCTATTAAGCAACGACAAAAAAATTGAGTGTTCAAGCATACGGGCACGCGCGTATGCGGATTGTGGCTTACGACGAGACATGTGGCGACTACGACGGCGACGAAGCGGATGTGCAAGGCGTAGCGAGCTTGAATGCTGGCTGCTCCGAGGCTCATACCGACGCCTGCGCCAAGGACTCCGAGAAACACCTATGAAACAATTATTATGAAGAAAATAAATCAGGTGAAACGGCGCGCCTTGACAAGTGTCTGGTTGTTGCGTTGCATGGCCCACGATATCAAGCCGATGCCTACGGACATGACGACCTGGCCGAGCATCACGCTAAACCTCGGCTGCGACGTCCACCTGATGATCCGCATGCTGATTAACGAACCGACGCCCTGTCAAAAACAGATGCAGAGAGATAGTGAGCTCAATGATATCTCTCACTGAGGGAGGGACCACTCTCACCATACCCGGCGCAAAGTACAGCAACTGCAGGCCCGCTTCGGTGGGGTCCAAGCCGCTCGAGATCGTCATGAAGATGGCAAGAAAGTAGAATGAGACGAGCATGACCATGCCCGTTGCAACGAGCACCCACGACACTATCCACATGTTGTGATTTTGAAAAATGTAGAGCGGGATCATGGGGTCCGACCGTGCCCACCACGGCGGCCAGTCCTGCGCTTCGTACTTGAGGAGTGTGTACTCCCACACGACGAACAGGACGAGGAATGTTCCGGCGAGTGTGAGACATGCGATGACACGGGCGGCGTCCCATGCGTACGTCGAGCCCCAGTTGAGCCCGAGGAGGAGGGGCACGCCGAAGGCGATGAACAGGAAACTACCAAGAAAGTCGATGCGGCCGAGCTTTTGGAGGAACGTCTGGTCTGCGGTGGATTGTTGGCGGAACGCGCGACGGGGGAGCCAGTCGTTCTGCTTGTACAGCCGGCCGCGGAGGAGGAGGAATACGAGGATGATACCTGAAAAGGTGATCGGTAGACTGGCCGGCGCCGTCAGATAGGGATCTGAACGGGGGAGGGAAGTGCTAACTTGATTCCGAAAACCCAGCGGATGTTGATGTTGGAAAGTACGCCTCCGAGGACAGGTCCAATGCTGAAGCCGACGGCGTACAGGAAGAACATGCCCATGGCCTGCCA
This sequence comes from Auriculariales sp. MPI-PUGE-AT-0066, assembly GCA_020744175.1. Lineage (NCBI taxonomy): Eukaryota > Fungi > Basidiomycota > Agaricomycetes > Auriculariales > Auriculariales sp. MPI-PUGE-AT-0066. The sequence continues at coordinate 328,685 of JAGTJP010000016.1, forward strand.
CGTTTGCGCCTTGAGCGAGCGAGAATCTGCGAGAATAGTTCTGACGAGCTACTCCCCACAGCACCGGCACTTTGTGAGTTACGACTCGGGCTTCGAGGGTTTCCAAAAAAGGAGAGTGTGTCTCACCGTCAGAATGCCAGCAGCACCAATGCCAGCAATGCCACGGCCGGCGAGCATTGCAGCCATGCTGTTCGCGCCAGTGCTGATAGAACTTCCGATGAGGAATGAGGCGAGGGCCAGCTGGAGGGCAAAGTGTCTACCAAAGACATCGGCAATACTAGCGAATATGGGCAAGAAGACCTGGGTCCCGTCAGACACACGCGGCAGATGAAGTTTTGACACACGACCGCACCGTCGAGGTCAAGACATAAACTGTCCCGACGTAGCTTTGAAGGTTTAATGCATGGAAGTGAGACTGTGTGGTCGGATAAGCATGAACTGTGTGTCATCATCTATATGTGTGAACAGGACGGACCGCGATGTGCGGTTGAGCAGTGGCAACGACTTGTCCCGAAGTGAGACAACACCCCCACCGGAGTTGGTTGCAGCGTACCGGTATAATCAAGACACTCGAGGAGAACGGGAAAGACGAGCGCGACAAAGAGACGCAAGTACCACTTCCAGCCTACATTAAGCGCTGGGTCGTAACCAGGATCCTTGCAAGACTTGGGAATACCCTCCTCCTCCAGCGAGCCTTGTTGACCACCATCATTCAGTTTTGACGCTTGTTTTTCAGGAGTCGCCGCTGCCGCCGTAGTTGTGGCCATTAAGGCAAAGGGAAAGTAGAGAACAAGATGAGGCGCCCAGTACAACAATGCCTTTGGCTAAATAGCCAGGGCGGACTGTGCCACAAGTTGGGCGCGTTCCTGCTGCGCGTCAGAGAATGCGCAGAGGCGAACGATGTTCCATCGCACGACGTGCTGTTCTTTCCGTTTCTTGTCAGGATTCTCGTACCGCTGAAATCCGACGACACAACAAGGGACATTGCCAATCAATCTGAACTGCGGATGTCTCGAGCGGACAAAAGCGGCGGCCGATTCTAAAAATAACAAACAAACCCTGCGCTAGAGCAATTCAAGAGAAAACCCTCCACGGCGAACCGGAAGTGAACTGTTGGATCCATCGCATGCTTCAATTAGGGTGTAGGTCACAACCATTCTGTGTATCTCGACATCTAAAACCCGATGCCGTTGACTGTATAGAACCGGACACTCATTCGACTGTCGGCCGGGGCCAGGCAGCAGATTTGACCCAGGATCTCAACGGGAGATGTGCACGTCATCTAGAATAGATCAGATTGTGCATAGCACAGGGCAGGGTCGAGGTGATTGAAGCGGAGTTTTCGCGCTCTGAGCTCCACCTAAAAACATGGACTTCGCTCACCCTACAAAGTATATACAATACGAGGAACACTCTGACATGGGAAGTGATCTTTGAGTCCGTTCACGTTTAACAGGACCCATCTGCGAAGTTCGTATTCAGGCTTCGCTGGCCGCGCCTTGCACTTGCTCGCATCAACTGAACAGAACCCTCGTGCGAAATGAAGCATATATTCCGCGGGCGTGAATGGCCATTAAGACGACATACATGGACCGGAGTAAGGACAAATGGGATGGGCGATCGCCTTGTTGATAGTTGCTGCTGAGAGGAGCCAAGATCGTGCGGTGCATGGCTAGAAGAATGGGTATCAGCTTCAGATTCGCCGACGTAGAGGGTAGCAGCAGAAGCGCAGAGCGGGAGAGATCAGAATTGCAGAAGAAAAATCAACACTGGGGCGTGAAGCACCTCTGATTGTTGAGCTTGATATGTGAATGGTTGTTCATCATAAGAAAGGAGCTGTGTAGGTAGGAGACATGGTAGGAAGCAAAGGAAGAGAGGCGAGGCAGGATGGATGTGGGCAATGGGAGCGGCGATCACGTACTCTTCCATACGAGTCGGCTGGAATAATTTTCTTGAGGGCATGGGACAAGCGTTAGAAGATGGGTTTTGATGATGATCTTCTCGATATAATGTTGCAGCTATCTTGGACGTGGCGAGGGGAGTGTCGAAACGGGGGTTCAGTGCGAGAGGAAATTTTGTGAGTAAGAGGAACGAGAGGCGGACTCCAAAATTCCTCACACACTTAAGAACCAATCCCCTCTCCGCATTCTTCAGACAGTGTGCAAATCGTTGTCGCCCGAGTGATCAGCCAGAGACGAGAGAAGAAACTAATACAATATAAGGCGTGACAATGTGCATGACGAAATCCGGGGGCGGTCCTGGATAGGACGAGGGCGTGATAAGCAAGAGCCTACACTAAGAACGGAGACCGTGAGATGGGCAGGTGCAAGGCAATATTTCATGTCAAATTGCTGCCCAATGGTGATTAGGAACCCATGATCATTACGAGGACGTCCGGCGACGAGAACCCTAATCTCGCCTGTGCGAGCTTCTCATTCTGCTCCCAATGTTCGACAAAGTAGCTCTCCATCAGCCATACTATTGCACGCGTACGTCAGCCGCAGTAACGCCAGCAAAGGAATGGATGGAACGCACATGATCGCCTATACGGCCGATTGTCCAGCACGAGCGCGTTCTGCGGAGGCTGCGTCTCACGGTGGTACTGCTGCAGGTGCTGCTCCTGCCGTGCATACTCGCCCGAGAGTGCTGATCGTCGAATGCGCTCCTGCTGCACTGGTGTTAACCTCGCCCACTCGTCCGTCGTGATGAACTTGCGGTAACTACGGCGAGAGCAGTCGGACTTCGGCGACGTGAAGATAGGAATAGCACTTACTCTCGTGCAACGGCGTTGATTATGTCGCCGATGGTGACGCCTTCTTCATTCTCGCATAGAGTGAACCAAGGCGAGCGGTCCATGATGAGGTATAGCTGCTGGACACGAGGATGCGTTGCCGGTTCGCGTCGGATACCATGTAACTCGACCAACTGTCGATCTTCGGCCATGGCAGCACACTCGCCTGCAGCCAGTGATCCAGTCTGATTAGTACGCGCCGCAATTTCACTTCGCGACCAATAGACCACAACGCACCTGTCCGCAAGTTGAACATGAGACTTGGTCCCTTGCCCAGCGCCGTCAAGCACGGATGAATCTTGAGCGGGGCTTTCAGTTGATACAGATGTAGAGGTGGCAAGGCTGGTCCATCTATATAACAGTCGCAAAACGATGTCAGCGATCGATTACCGCTGGCACAATAGCGACTAGACGTACAATTCTCGCCGGCCAGCCACATGCCTATACCTGCTGAGTCCGACATTGTGCGCGTATGTGACGGTGTGCCGACACCCCACGAGCGCGTGCGGAAGAGGTTCGCCAAAGCGGCGCGACGACAAGAACTTCGCGAAGGGAATCGGAATGACGAGTCGATCGGGCGACGCGCCGAGAATAAATCGGATTTGCAGGCTCGAAAAGTGCAATCGCCGAGTCTCGACACGTGCGGAGTGAAAGGGCCTCACGTTGCTGCAAGGGCGGCCATGAGCTTATATAGACCGTGGAATGAGAGGGCTGGAAATATGTTGTTGACTCGTTTGATTTAGTGGCCGCCACGTCTGTGCGGACAAGATCGCGCATGCATAGGGGCTCGGGTGCGGGATGGCCCGATTGCTGCACCGCAATGTGGCGCAGGCCGGTCCCCGCCATTTCCTCTGCCCAAAGTGTGTAGACAAGCAGACGTTCACGAGGACCAAAAACGATGCGATGCGCGTCGGAAAGGAAGTAGGGGCTGGGACCCTTTCAAGCTTAACACACAGCTGTCATTTGCGTGCATGAAGCTTTATGAGAAGATCTACTCGCGCTGGCGAGGCTGATCGCAATCTGTTCATGCCGGCGATGCATGCCCAGAGCTAACAATACATTAAGCCCAAGCTGACGCAAGAAGAGATAGTAAACATACTACAATTTTAGGAGAACACGAATACAGGAGGCCAAGCGAGTGCGGATCGGTGCCGTCGCGCCCTCCATCCTCCCGCTGAACCGGGTCGATTTCACCTAATTACTTTATTTATGAGAATGCAGATTTCGATGAGTTCAATTGTCTGTGTAGATGCAACAATGCGTTTGGACACCCTGTAGGAGCGGATTGTTGAAAACACATGGAATTATCCAGCCCTGCTCAATGCTCGCACAAGCTAAACGATGCCCTAAAGTACCTATCATCGTTCTGCCTCGCAAAGTTGGTCCGCTCATCCATCAGTTCCTCGCGGATCTTGAAGGCCTGATCCTTCGTCATGAAATGCGGACACATGCTCACGATCATGTCGAGCAGCTCGCGAGGGAGCTTGGCAAGATGACAGGAGCTCGGGTCGGTCCCAATAGCATCAACAAGCGAGTTCAGGAACCAATCGCGCTGCTGCATGGGCACGTCGCTCGTCGAGAAGATATGCACGGCGGGGTCGATCAGGAATAGCGCAAGTATTTTGCGGTGGCCTGGTCTAAGTGTGTCAACAAGCTCAAATGGCGAGACGCGATGCTGTAGCGAGACGATTAGCTGCAGCATTCGGCATTTTATTACCCTTGTGAGACACCGTACCTGCAGGATGTTGGGAAAGGCGATGGCTCGACCCGCCTTTGTGGCTACCGACCCGCGGTCCTGGATGAGAGTTTCCTCACTGCGATCATCGGGTGTAAAAATGAGCTAGCTCTGGAGAGCGAGGCCTTACTCATGTAAGCCCCAGATGACACTGCAACCGTCGCGGTCGTTTTGCTCGTATTTCGGCTCTGAGACGGCTGCGCGGAAGGCTAGTCGACTTTCAGTAATGTTCCTAAACTAAAATCAGCTGCATGAAGATTGCGTCCGGACTTGAACTTGAACTGACTGTTCATCATACTGCCAATCGAGTTTAGAAGTAATTATGCAGAGGTTTGCGAGTGCGTACATAGTAGATGCCTGAGGCAGCAATCCGCTCGTTCATCATGCCTTCAATGTGCCATGACCCACCCGGGTACTTGGGACTTCCGGGTGTCTGTAGAGCTTGTCAGAGAAACAGGGAAGCTACCAAGATACGACATACCAGGATGATGTTCGCAAGTTTTACAACAACCTGAATGTCCCGGTCGCGTAGGGAATAAGACGGCACCCGGATAAGTTGACCGGAGTACCAAGGCACGTGAATGCGGATGTTGCTTGCGTCTGTGCACCACTCATTGTACTTCTCATCCATCTCCTCTTGGTCTTCGCAGTCACTGTCCCTAGGTTCCCCCAGTCGTTCGTACGATGACACGCGTTGCGGAATTGGCTTGGCGAGGTCGGACAGCACACGCTCGAACAGCGGGACAAACGCGGTGACGATGTTCTCGATCGTCGAGTAGAGCGCCGTATGCTCATGAGCAAGGTTGTTGATGTAGCCTTTCGCCTGTGCCTTACCAGCCGCGTTTATGCTAAAGTCTGTCGGCAGCCACGAATGCTTGATCGAGGTCATTGGACTGGAGGTGGGTTTAATGCTGCTCCGTGGGCCGGACCAGGTCAACGGATTGATCAAGTCCGTCCAGAACCGTTCTTGTGGAGTGAACCGACGAGGGTCCGAAGCGAGAGCCTTCAAAGTCTTCGGAACCCATTCTGCATCGGTCGAAGATGCATCCTCCATGACTTGGTTCCAGATCCGGCGTGCCTGCCATGCTTCGTATTTTCTAAAATGGTGCGGAACTCGGCCCGTCTCATCGTGTGGGTGAAAGCGATACCTCAGGTGGCCCGGCACCATCAGCCTTGCCCATTCGAAGGAGTACTCGTTTAGGACATAATGCTTGATCACTTCGTTCCTGGTCGCGGCAGGAGGGTTCACAATCGTCTGGCCATATACGAATGGGTAAAGCGATGGATGGACGAGGTCGAGCACCAAGCCGTCACTACGAGGGTGCCAGTCCTTCTCGATATCCGGAACGTCCTCGAGGATTTTCACACCGTCACGCAGGACTTGTTGGACCTTCTCAGGAACGAGGCTGTCGGACTGCCAAACGCTATCCCAGCACGAGACCTGAACACACAGTAAGAGCGAATGAAACCGCTGATTCTCTAACTTACCTCTATTCCGGTGCTTGCGTCTCGCAGTGCCGCGTAGTCAAGAAGCTCGTCGAGCACAAAATCAGCCGCCACATTTACGAGATATGAAGCGTGCCCTGCTTCAGTAAGCTGCTGAACCATCTCACTCTTCCACTTGGCGCAGATAGCCTTATCTGTGATCTTGCGCCAGTATTCGGGTTTCTCGCGCAGCGAGGCTGAGAGCTGGCACATGTCCTGTTCAATCGCCTGGTGCATCGTCAAGATCACCGCACTGTTGAAACAAAAGCAGGCATACCATGAGCATTGGTAGACCATCTCCGTAATTCTTTTCTGTGTGGAACGGATGATAGAATGAAATGGTGGCTGACATTGTGGCGTGAGGCCAAGTCGGGTATGTTTCAGCTCAGTGCGGCCGGGGGCCGGTTGCCCGGACAGCCGGCTCCACTCTTTGTTACCACCAACTGGTAGCCCGGCGCTGATATGCGATCGGGTAAGGCAGACGAAAAACGAACACCTAATTTCTCCAGATTTATCGAGCCAACATTACTCCCGCGGGCAGGTTCTAGCAATATCTTCTGTCATAACTCGGAAAGGAGTGAGTATCGTACATTCCTCTCCCCAAGCAGATCGACGATTTGAGCCGCAATGCTTCGCGGAAGACTCTTGGAATCGGCCTCGACCGTGCGAATTCCGAGGAGATTATCTTGTATTGTCGAAGAAGAAGCGTTTCGAGAGTTGATGACGCGTATGATGCCTTCTTCCTCCTGCTCGAACTCCACTCGCTGGAAGCAGATGCAATGCAGCTTTGGCCACATCCTTGGCAGCCCAGTCTCTGGGATTATCTCACATAGCTCGTCAAAAACCATGTCGCGTCCGTGTCCATATGACAATCGCGGAGTGTGAGCTGTTCAATGTTGTTGCACAAGGCGAGAGACTGGTGAAATGGCTGTATAGACCGTAAATCTTCTAGCTCCAGATGCTGAATGACACCTGCAAGCTGTTGCGCGAGGCCATCGCTGCCAAGCGACCAACGGTCTCCAATGAAGTGAGCCAGTCGTGGCAGCCGTGGGGCCGTGTCCTGCTGAAGGATGAACTGGACCCCATCTCCTAATGCGGCAAGTTTATGCAGCTGTGAGAGTTCGGGAACTCTGTTGTCTGACGAGTTCGCCTGAGCTGAAATTTCTGAATTGAGACAGAGAAAGAGTTCCTTCAGAGACGGTGTCGCGCGGAGGATATCCCATACGACGTAGGGTTCCAGCCTGTCACGTTCGATCCACAGACTTTCGAGAGAATTGAGACCGGGATGTCTATCAGACAACGCAAATGGCGCGTTGTGCAATGACAACTTTCTCAGCTGCGGGGCATGTGGAAGGAATGTCGGTAAAGATCTGGGTGCATGAATGGAACTCCAAGTAACAGAGTCACCCGCTTCATCGAGAACACCGCTGAAAGAAAGGCACAAAGATTGGAGGTTGGGTGTTGGTGAGCGCAAGAGATCGAAGGCGAGATCGACAAGTGCTGAACGTTCCTCGATGGCTGCTCCGATGGTGATATTTGTAGGCGCATCAAGTACAAATGATCGAATTCGTGAAATATTATTGCGGAGAATGTCGAATATCTTCTCGTAACAGCGACTGTCGTTACGACGGTCATCGTCTCGATCAGATTCCTCATCATCAAGACTTGAGTCTCGACAATACTGCAAGTAGACATCCAAACCATGATTGCCAGAAAGTTCTGTGAGCTTTCTGATGTGATCGATGATTTTGGAGACGATGTGGCTGGGCCATGTGCTCGTATCTGAGACTGCAATCCAAGACCATAAAGCCGGCGTTCCATCCGCCGCTGCTTTCCATCTTCGAGAGACTGCCCGCAGACGGTAAGGCAGACGAGAACGATTACTTAGGGAAGGATCTCCTCCAGGTGCAGCGTCCGTCACCTTTTCGAGAAAGTACTGATCGATGTCGAATGCTGCAGCAGTTGCACCGAAGACTTGCTGCAACAGCTCGGGCGGAAAGTCGAGCAACTTTTCTTGAACAACATGGCGCCGTTTTACATTGATGCCGTCGCCGATACTTTCGATGCGCTCGTCCAGCAGCTTCAAGCGGAGGGCAAGTCCGTCGTGTCTGCGCTGCGCGGCCTCGAGTTCGAATCGCGCTTTATCTAGTGCTTGGCGCAGCCGACTGGCCTCGTCTTGGAGTGAAAGATGAATTTCCACGTCACGTCGAAGATCCTCGAAACCAGAGGTGTGCTCATCAACATTCATGATGATGGAAGAAGCCAAAGTCTAGAGGTATGCGATCGGTGGTTGCCGCGTGCGACATTGTCAACGACGCCAGTCGTCGGGTGGAATATCCATGGCTTCTCCGCGAACTGGTCCCAATGAAGTTGCGAAAACCCGTTTATTGTTCCTAATAATATAAGGGAGACGTGATGTACAAGACATCTTCGTCACCGAGGAGATTGAGAGCTGAGTAATGCACGGCGGAAAGGTTTTACGTTCAAACACTACAAGTTGACGCAACTGTAAAAACGTCTCGTAAGGTTCAATATTTACGAGCTTAGATATCTCAAGGTGTAAGATATTCGCAGCAATATCAGAACGGAACCAAGGTTACCAACCAAGTGGTTCAGGCCAGGCATCTGCGCGTAGCCCGTATCCTACTAGTGCTATATGTCGTGCCGTTGCCATTGAGCGAGAGCTTTGTGATTGTCGTTATTTGCTTAGTTGTTGAACAGTTCGCATAAGGATAATGAATACCTCGTCCAGTGACTGCTGCACAGAGCGCGCTGCCGAAAGCATGTTCTCGATAGCATGGGAGTACAAGGTCACGTCTTTGATCCGCAACTGCTGTAATGAGCTGAAGTCATGATACAAGACTGAAAGTTCAAACAGCATGCTGTGTAACAACAGCCGCTGCAGGTTTGGCAGCATTAATATGACCATGTAGTGCCAGAATAAGGGCTCTCCCTGCATATAAACTGTACATCGATAGTCACAGTGATTTCAGGCAGGAGTCGGAGATCGAAGGAGGTCGAGTACCGAGTCGAGCAGGATGGACCGGTCCGTCCTCGCCATGGGCACAAGCCCTCATTCACGTCTTTGAAAGACGAGTCCGTTCAGCTGCGCAAAGCCATTGCGGATAGGAAATTTGATTTGGAGGAGGCGCGGCACAGGCATGAGGTCCTTGCCCTCCGGTTGCAAACGGTTGAGTCTCGTAGGAGGGGTTGAACAAACTTTATCACGATATGCGGAGACACGTTTCAATCCGCGGATGGAACGCAGGCAAGGCTTGAGGACAATCCTCGATACGAAGTCATGTTTGATCTACTGCAGAGAAAGATCACACGTATTCGTTTGTTTACGCTTAACGCGGAGACTCTGGTTTTGATACGAAAACTCATAGAGACGGGGAGGTGGAAGGATAACGGCAAAACTTTCGAAGAACACCCGTCTTTGTATAATCTTTGTATAAGGGCTGTCGCAAACAACAGGTACTGAAGCCGCATGCGTCAGGAATGCTAAACGAGCCATAAAGATTGATTAAAATACAGACTGAAAAATAAAATATTTACGCCGTACGGGAATTGAACCCGTCCCGCTTGCTCTCGGTTTATGGAAGGCAAGCATGCTAACCACTGCACCAACGGCGTCTGCTGACGTTACTCCTGTTTGACCATATAGATAAGCAATCTAGGCTCACGCCATCTTCGCTCGCAATCATGTGCTGCGAAGCCTTCGCTTACACAGCCCGCAGGTTGCTCTCTCCCTCCTGTCAATGCAGCTGCAGATGTCCGAAACGCCAAAGCCACCCACGGACGTCGAGAAAGTGCTCGAAGACGAGATCAAGTAAGGTTGCTCAACACCAAATCCACATAATCTGATCGTAATATTGACAGAGAATGGCATTTCCGTGCGCCTCCACTCCGCCGTCAATGCTCTCCCTAATCTTCTTCAGATATATACTTCCACCAGCGTAATACGCGAGAGGCTGCGGCTGCTCTTGCGCTGCGCGATGCTGTTCTCCGGTTGCGACGCGACGGTGCCTTCGTCGCGGTCCCACTCTTCCGCGTCAACCATGGCCCAATGGGACCTCATCCTGCAGGTTCATACGAGATTTGGGTCCCGAAAGAAAGCTTCGCCAATGTTCGTTCGCATATTTTGTTTGTATGTGTGTATGAAGGTGCTGACTATCTCTTCGCGTCCTGGTTCTGGTCTACCTCTCATCAGGTCTTCTCATACCTTACGCTGAACCGAGGGGAACTCAGCGTGCTGGTTCACCCGCTCACTCGAGAGGAGGTATGATCGTTCGATAATTATATAGCAATGTATGCTGACCAGTTGCTTTTGCAGCGCAAGGACCACGACACCAGGCGCGTGTGGATGGGCGCAGAATGGGCCCTTGACCTCGATACTCTACCAAAGCTCTCGCGGACGGTTCCATCTCAGTACCACAGTCTCAGTACGTAACTTTGAACATCTTTCGAGAGTGCGCATCTGAGCACGCCTTCCTCCCCAGAACTAGGTTATTCGTCCGAAGCTAAGCGACCATCCCACGACGAGCTTCTGCGACGTGGACATGCGGTCGAGAGGGTACTGGAACACGAAGAGGAGGCCGCTCCGGCGCCGCAGGACTGAACCCTTGGTCATGGGTCACGACTTCTACACGCAACTTGTGCGGAGATATGTGGATGATTGCTTTCATCGTCGGAAGCTGGAGATTGTGTTGTACATGCGAGAAAGTCCAGAACGCGTGATGCCAGCTTCCTGCGGGAGAGCGCTCAATGCTCCTTGTCCGCAACGGGGAACTCCTTCCCGGTCATGGTCTTGTACTGATTACGAATCGCGTCGCTAATCTGCTCGTCCTTTGCCTGTTCGAGTGCAGATTCGTTGGTCTGTGAGCCACCCTTCAACACGTGCTCCTGCACCCAGTCAACGGCTGCGAAGCGTCGGCGTCAGTGATCGAAAGTTTGCAACAGCTGGTCTCACACGTACCCTTGTCGAGGCCGTCTTCGTTCTTCTCGCCTGAGGCACCACCACCCATCGCACCGTTGATCTTATCCATAAAGCCGCCGCCGCCAGTGGTCTCTTCCTTCCGCTCGACACCCTGCTGGTTGGACTGTTGCTGGTTGCCAAGGCCCTTGAGGAAGTCCATGTTCGTGTGAGGATGACGGAGAGCAAGTGAAAAGACTTTGTGATGTGGGAGGGAGAGATATGAGACACCACGTTGAGGGTGAGTTTCGCCTTATATGAGTGGGGAAGGCGGCGACAGTGCGTCACGCGATACAGATTCTGGATGAGATTGGCTGGGCGGCTATAGGGAAAGGAGCGGGGTGGCATGTGGCTTGACGTCACTATTCGTTTTATTTGAGGGTGCCATTGGAGATTCCTTTATCAGGCACCATCTCTTGGCTAACAAGATCCTCTAAGATGATCTAGACTTTGTTGCGAAACGTCCTTCCGAGGTGGCTCGCGTGTCAAGCCTTTGTGCATTTCCTTCGTTTTTGCTCTTGCTGTTTGGCCAGGGACGCATCAAGCCCGATGCTAAGCATTACAACTCATGAGACTCAGTCTAGTAGCTGTGATGATGAACATGGTCGAGCAGACGGACGGCGGAACAGACGGTGAAGGTCAAGGCGTCTCTGACCGGAGCTAGAACCTGACCTGACCTTTGTCCTTACATTCTCATGTCACATTCATATCGCGCTGAACTTGATGACTTACGCAGCGACGTTAACTCTCTACTGATTCTGGATGAGGAGTTGCTCCGCTTACACGATGATTGTGAGAATGCGGCGGCCGCGTTGCAGCACGCTCGACTCGCCTACGAAGGAGCACAAGCGCAACGGCGCTCTTTGCACGCAACAATTACCACGAAACGCCAGCGAGTGATTGCAGCGGGGATAGGCGTCTTTCCTATCGAAATGCTTCAACGCGTTTTCACCTTTGCCGCACTCAATTACGAGTACTTTTTTCCAAACAAGTTTAGCGCGCTATCATCTCACCTGTACCTACTACTTTACTCCTCTGCGAAGCTGCGTCAGAGTAACCGCGCTCTCCTCCCGTATCGACTGCGCAGTGTGTGTCGGCGCTGGAGAGATGTGGCAGACAAAACCCAGGCCCTGTGGACATTCTTTGCTGTTCCAGATGCGCTCACTTGGGCCAAGGAGTCCAAACAGAAAATGTTTGCCCACTTTGCACGGATTATTGCTCGCTCTGGCGAGCATCCGTTGGACGTTTTACTTGTCTATGACCGACACGAAGGCGAACGCATCACGTCCGTGTGCCAACGCCAAGCTCAGGCTGCTGGTCAGGATGAACGGAAACTCGACCAAAAAATCTATGGCAAAATATTCGATCATCTGTACGCGTGCTCGCATCGTATCCGCAACTTTGGCGTCTTCGCGCCCACGGTCTTGGTCGTGAATGCGGTGTCAAATGGTCAACCTCTCCTCAATCTCGTCTTGGATCTGCTGCGCCTACCCTTACCAATTCTCACATCTCTCTACCTAGCGACTCGAGGAATATACCTTCCCGACGGGACTGATGGCATGTGGACCTTCCAGAACCATGATAACGGCGGAACGATACCACTACTTTTACCCGAGAGTCCTCAACTCGAACAAATCGCTGTAGACCGCGTACCATTTCAACTTCACCCAGCGCATCCGGGCCTAACAGGTCTGCGGCGCATGTGGGTGAATTACGAGCGCATCGATAAACCGGACATCCTGGTCAACATGTCGCGGGCTGCCTCGAACATTCAGCTGTGTAGTATGGCGATTCGGGATAGCCCCAAAACCCTGCTCACGTGCAAAGGCTTCCCAACATGCCTTCGTTGACCACGTTGGAACTATCAGGCAAAGGCACGCGTGAATGTCTAAATCCCAATCATGCACCTCTGGTGCCAAACTTGAAGAAGTTCGAAGGGGATGGCGACTCACTTCCAACGTTCAAATTCCCGGTAGCCATGGCCAAAAAACTGACTTCCCTCACGCTGGTATCAATCTCTGACTTTTCGCAGTTCATGAAGGTCGTTCGATCTTGCAAGAATCTCCAATGGGTCACACTCCGGCAGTCTGACATTGACATCAAGGCTTTCTTCAACGAATTGGCCGAAATTGACATCAGTTCCCAGCATCCCAAGCTTTGGCCACGACTGACACATATATCTCTCGATGGGATCGACTGCAGCAAGGATGATGGTGGGATTTTGCGGGCGGCGAAAGCCAGAGCTGCTGCCGCTCTCGCGCGAGAGAACCATCCAGCCTGGCAGATTCGCTCCGTTGCGCTAGATCGACGTGTAGTGCCGCGCAGCGTCGAGAGGCAACTAAAGATACTTCTTGGAGACACAAACGTTTACCTGTATTGATATGCGTATCACAGTATGCACAAATATCCGTGCGGCCTAGTAGTCGTTGCATTGTATTATTGGATTTGTGCCTAATTATTTGTACTTTTGAAACCAATGACCTGTCCGCGGCCTCCAAGCTGATGTCTAGGGGAGTTGTCGCCTTCTCAGGGCTGTGTTCGGCGCTCAAGGTGTTCACCTGCTTGGACAGCAGCGGCCGCGGAGGATCGCGACAGTTGAGCATGCTTCGTTACAATTCGCCGCACCTGACCAAGCTAAGGCAGATATAACGAAATATGGTGACTCCCAGTCTTCTGAATGTACCTACTCTAAAAAGTTGACGTGAGCTGACACGGGACTTGCCGTATTCGTGATGTCGATCGGCGCGCGCGGCTCTGACACACGCTACCACCACGCGACAAGCACTTCGCGGCGACCATGTTCGGCGATATTTTTCCCGGTGGCCATGGCTTTACCGACGTCTACAACCTCGTTGAACATGCTGCGTACGGTGCGTAGTCCAATCATCCAGGGATGATGCAATTGCTCATCAAGTTAATGTAAATTAGAAATGAAGCCCAACGAACTGCTCCTCATGGACAACTTTGGCTTGCAAGATGCCATGTCCGCGATCGAGGTGTGCGCTTTCCGCTTATGATGCGACTTGGGGCCTAAGATCTTGCGCAAGATCATGGATGAACGAATGGACTCGGGCACACGGCCGCCAGACACCACCTTCAACCCAAGCACGTTACTGCTTCCGCAAGAAGTACTATGGATCCTTGATAGGACCTTTGCGGCAGAGGTAGGTTTTGGGCCGCCGGACGCGCTAGAACCCGCTGACGCCACATCTGCGGCGTATAGATGACATGGCATTCTGGATCGTCGCTCGCCCAGTCCGTTCTCACAATCCAACACATGCACCATATTCAGAAACTGCATCCGGATGTGCTTCCCAGGAGAAAATCGTCAAGTTGGGACAGGCGGCCAGAGCACGTTGGCCTCGTCTTGCGCGCCGGTGTGTTGGCGTTCGTCAAATGCATCGACCTGGCCTGGCGGGAGCTTTCCAAGAATAATGTACACGATGTAAGCGCATATTTCTTCTGTGGGTTGATTTCTAATTGTTCGCAGGGCGAAGATTGGCACAGCGAAAAGTTTGAAGTTTCTCTGTGTGAGGCGGTGGCGTCAGCCACAGTAGTCGATAGTCTTGATGAGGCGCTGGCGTGGCTTCGGAAAGAGCATCGCTACATCAGCATGTCACCTCAACCTACACAAGGGGAGCAAGATCTATTGTTGTGGTATACCCTGCTCGTGCAGAGGTTAGAGCTTCGGCGGGTGAGTTGAATTCGCTCGCGCGAGGCCTCCATTGTTTACGCAACTCCTGCATTCTTCAGGCATTACTCCTTGCACTGTCAAGAAACCTGCCTTCAGAAGGCGAAGAGCTGCGCGTCATCGTTCACGATGCGGAGACTCAGCTAGATCTCATCCGACAAAGTCCTCCGCCTCCAGAACCCACCGCAGACTCGCCTGCAAGCGTCGCCATCGACCCACATATATACAGGCACTTGACAGTTCTCATGCCAGTCAAGATAATCCCTCTGTTCGACCAACTAACCGCGTGGCATTGGCTGCAATGCTTGCTCAGCGGTCTGTCTGATATCGGACATCTCAGCTCTTGTGAGCGATTACTTTCGTGGCAGGTCAACACTCTCTTCATTGTCGATGAAACGAACGCTCAAGCTTTCTTTAGACATACGCACGCATCAATGCCTGGACCTTCGAAACTCCTCAACGCAGCCCGTTCCTGCGATCCTTGCTCATGGTCAGCATCTCGAATCAATGCGAGGGAGTCGCTAACTCAGCTCAGACAGCATTCATGTCCGGCACCATGGTTCTCGGTCGCTTTCAATCTCCGTGGCTCGTCGACCACTACTTGGCCGAAGTTGCGCGTGTTCCTCAAGCAACGCTCGTGCACCTCCACGAGAGCGGCATGTTGTCGATGGTCTCGCAGAATGGCATTAGCTCTGCGTCGTTCCTCCAGAATTTTGAGAACGACGTGATTGTCGTAAGCCGCCGGTCGCGCCGCTTCTGCAGCGCATGTCTAACTCTGATCCATCACTCCAGTGCTTGCGAGACTACTACTACTCTTTCTTCTCGAATCGTCCGCGACAACGACGGAAGCTCTCCAACTTACTCGTCAAGATGCACAGGTTACACGCGCAGGCGGCGGACGTCGTTGATCACGCGCCCGCGGTGGAGGGCATGGTTTTTGCGCTGCAGCTGCTCCGCCTCTCGGCCATCTCTGAGGTCGTCACGACCGGATTTGAGCTACAGCTGTATTCGCGCGAGGAGGATCCTTTCGTCATCTGGCACGCTATTTATGTATTGGAGCTCAAGCAGGATCTCTTACGGGACCTTCTGAAGCACCTATATATGCTCGAGGACTCAGGTATATGCCGCCTCTCTGCATAGTCAACTTCCTAATAGCCAATTCAGAGAACATATCCGCTCTCGAGTCAGCCACGAGTGAACTAGAATTCACCACTGGTCTGCAGGCGGCGATGAAGGGTAACTTTTTCGTTAGTGTGCTTCATCTATCTCGATCAAGTTGGTGGAATCTAACTTTTGGTTTAGCTTGTTCGCCTGCTCAATCTGGCGCGACCTCAGGATCCCGAGCGCCTCAAGCAGAATGTTGAGCGAAGGTACAAGTGGGCATTCCACCGCGACTACGCGAACATCAAGCTTGAAGATGAAGCGAAGCCTGATCTTGACTTCTATGCCATAGCACCAGAGCACAATGTGACGGTCTGTGATGCCATTTAATTTTCATACAACCTGCTGATGATGTTTCTCTAGGGCCCTAGTCTCCTACACGAAGCCGAAAAGCAGTTTGACTCTGCAGTGCAGTCATTCGAGCGCCTCTTAGAGCATAGTTCCCAATCAACTGGTTCGGAATTATGCCACGACGCCTATCAAGAGGCAAGTCGTGCCTAGCAGCAAATTCACCGTGCTGATTCAAGTTATCTCACCAGTTTATTCGTAACCTTATTGATATCTGTACAAGTAACTCTGGATTCCTGCGCGTCGCGCAAACCCATCAAAATCCCGTTCGCTGGGAAGTCAAACTCGATCGCTGGTTCCAACGCATCACCGGATTTTCAGTTCAGGCAGCAAAACCATAGAAAACCCGAGATCAAAATGAAAAGTTCGACAAGATACATCACACCGGTCATCAATCATCTACCTGCATTGGCGTGACCACGCCAGACCCCGCAACAGACCCGGCCTCCGCCTCGCCATCGTTACCGCCAGACCCAGCCGTCGACGCCCTGCCTTTCCCTTTCGCCTTACCCCCTCTACCCGATTTACCCCTCGAAGACGGAGGTGCAGGCGTGCCCGAGGAAGGAGTATTACTTCCTCTTGTCGGCTTGCCCGCGATCTTGCGCGGCACCGGCTCTTCGAGGTCGTTGTCTCTGTCATCGTCAAAGAACTCATTCTGCGCACGATGTCGATCATGTCGCGTCTCTCCAGCGCCGCTGGTGCCGTTCTCCTCTTCGTCGCGCTCCACAGCACTCCTACGCTCGGAATCCAACAATCCCTCTAGGTCCGGCGGGATTTCCTGCATTTGTACGCTTGGCGCGCCCTGTAGGTACCGCAACTTGTTTTTGACATGCACTGCAATACGCTGGAGCGCCTGCGGCGAATTCATGTTCTCGACCTTGGTGACGATGGGCGGGTGGAGCGCGTAATCCGGTGCGAAGTAGTCGTAGTAAGCTGTCTTCGGAAGCCTTGTCGGAAGCGTGCGTCCGACGAGCACGGCCGTCTCGTGTGTCCAGCAGCGCGAGACGTTGTGAATTGTGTAACCACCACCGCCGAGGACGAGCAACGGTACATCGTATCGCCGCACAAAGTCGACGCACGAGCCGTGTGCTGCGATTGACAAGTTGAACGCGCCGAGGCGGTCGCAGCCTAACGAGTCTGCTCCACACTGAAGCACAATACTCGCCGGCTTGAACGCGTCGATAGTGTCCCCGATGACGGAGCGGAAGATGCTCAGGTACGATTCGTCGTCGATGCCGTCTTGCAAGGGCACGTTCAGGCAGAAGTGCTTGCCAAGCTTGCCGCCGCCATTGTCGTCCAGCTTGCCCGTGCCCGGGAAGAAGTCACCTGTATACTTGTGGAAGGAAACGGTCATGACGCGGTTCGAGTTCCAGAATGCGAGTTCAACGCCGTCGCCATGGTGGATGTCGATGTCAATGTAAAGAACCCGCGGGTGATATCTGGCAATCTAGTCAGCGTTTTACCAAACAGAGAGCATACCCAAATGCTGCGTACCGAAGCAGTTCAAGAATGGCCAGAACAATGTCGTTGATGTAGCAAAATCCGCTGGCTTCACCTCGTCGAGCGTGGTGCAGGCCGCCGGACCAATTGATCGCAATGTCCGTCGTGCCCTGAGTAAGCTTGCGCGCTCCGGCGAGCGAAGCTCCAGCATATTGCCGACAAAAGGTGTACATGTCTGTAAAAACCGGGCAATCTTCGACACAGTTGTACTTGTCGATCATGGCCTTCATCTCGTTTTGCATTTCCGGGGTTACGCTTGAGAGGGTTGTATTAGCCGGAAGTTTTGAATGAAAGAAAATATGAGTTTGACTGACCGAGAGAGAAACTCAATATAATCACTATCGTGATACCTTTCCAGCTCTTCGCGTGTTGCCATGCGCGGGCTATAGAATTGATCGATCTGTTTGTCGAGCTCATACCCAAGAACTAGTGAATTTGTAAGGCTCAAACGATGGGGTTTCATCGGGTGCCGTTCCTGCAAGAAATTAAATTCGTTTTGACTTTAAAATGTGAACATCGGTGCTCACGCCGTAGTGATACTCGCCAACACCTTTGGGAAAGTAGTAAGACACGACTGGGCGAGAATGCGGCTATAACATTTCAGTTGAGAACCTCTTAAAGTTATATTAGAACCGCATACATTGGTGTGATTGTTGGTTGCCTCCGTTCGCATGCCTGAGTCGTCGAAGAACTTGGTCGATGAGTAGGTTGAATTCAATGACCTTGCCATGTCGCAAAAAGTCGTAGAAGCTTGATGACAAAGCAAAAGCCGACACCGCTAGAATTTAACTGTATAAAGCTCCGTTTCAGTGCGAGACCAGGTCAGTTGAGAAGCTGGCGTTGCTGATACTAGGTGGATCTGAGTTTGGGTGATGAATAGAGCTGCTAAAGCTAATTTGATGGACTGTAGTCAGAGCGCAAAGCTGTTCCAGGCAGTTTATGGAGACAGCTTTATGCGCTGTGCCTGGAGGAAAATATAGCGAGCAGGGGGAGGTCAAGGAGCCGGCGGCAAACCTGGAACTTTCCGGTACAGAGCACAACTTGACCTGTAGACGCGCGCTCGATACTCTGATCATCGCTCTATCATGCTTCATATCTCCAGACACACCGAGATCCAGGGCCTAGTAACCTCTTGAGCCGCCATATTACTGTCTCTGCTGCTGCTAAAGTGTGACAACGCCTTCGCCGCTTAACCTAACCCTACCTAACTTGGACTTAGCTCGCCAAGAGTGATAGCGGGGAATTTGAGTGGGGATTTTCAGCTAATCAGTGCAGCTCCTGTCGACTTGAAATACCGTCAACAAAGTTTTTGTCTAGCATCAAACCACGCCGAACCTGAACTCTCAGCCGCGTCACAGCAAAGGACTTCGCGCCAAGATCAGATCTCGTTACGATTTTGATCTGCTTAATCCCCGTGATAGATGGTGCCGAATTATTCAGAAGGCAAACTGTGCGCGCTGGCTTCATCGACCATCTTCAACGAGCAAGTGGCAGCAACTCGTAGGGTTCGCACCCCTTGCCAAGCCTTTTTCCTCATCATGGGACCCCCAGCCAAAACCTATCGTCAGTCTATCAACACTGCCAACGTGCTGAAGGAAAAATTTCGGAAGACGAGCAGACTATCGCGCACGACGTGGCCATGGTCACTGTGTCTCTCCAACACCTAACGAAGCCTCATCGCTGAGATAATTAGCGGCCCGGTCGTCCCCCCGGACTGCCTCGAGCAGTATTTAATTCCCTTGTAGCGACATGATGCTCGGTTGGAGGTCCTGCCAGCTTCGGCCACGTAGTTAGCCTCGTTCGACCCGTGTTGAGCCACCAGCTGAATCTTGCCTCGCCACAGGAAGCTCTTTACTCATCCTAGTGCCTTCAGTATGCGTGTACTATCGACTTTTGCGTTTGCGCTCGGCGCGCTTGTGGCGACTGTGACTGCATTCACGAACCCGATCAAGAGTACCGATGGCAGCGACCCTCATATGACCTACCACGACGGCTACTACTGTGCGTGCTAAGTGGCTTTTTCTAATGTCTTGTGTTCCGTTCTGCTGACACGGAGCTCGCAGACCTAACTTCTACCACCTGGACCAACATTCAGATCACTCGCGCAACCACCATGGCCGGTCTGAAGACCGCCACACCGAAGGTCATATGGACCGACAGTACGGCCTCGCGGTGCTGCAACATGTGGGCCCCCGAGATCCATTGGACCTTTGGCAGTGTGAGTATTCGCTTCTTGTAGAACGAACACAGCTGAACAGCGCGAAACGGATAGTGGCACATCTACTACAGGTACTTCCAGCTTATTATTTCCCCCAAGAATGTGTCCAACTCGTCTTGAATTTGCAGTGCTGGTACCAGCGACACTCTCGACAACCAGAAACTACACGTCCTGGCGGGCTCGTCGACAAGTATCTGGGACTCGTCCTGGTCGTACCTCGGCCGTGTCGCCATCCCTAACCGCGACGTCTGGAGCATTGACGGCACTATCATGTTCTGGGGCAGCAACACGTATCTCGTCTACTCGTCTTGGGACGGCTCCAACCAGTGCTTGTACATTGCACAGATGACTAGCGCGTACCAGGTTGGAAATTGCGTAAAGATCTCGACCCCAACTCTCAGTTGGGAGATCGTGGGTAGGTCAAATCTATATGCTCTATGTGTGGGGGCTGATGATCGTCGCAGGCGGGGCGGTCAACGAAGGTCCTGCGATGCTTTATCACGGTGCGTTCGGAGCTTGTAGCCTCCAACCGTTAGTTCTGAAATTACATTATCCAAGGCGGGCGTACATTCCTTGTTTACTCTGCCTCGTTCTGTGCTGGAACTGGCTACAAGCTCGGTCGTCTCGAGTTGACAGGCTCCAACCCTCTGTCCGCATCCTCGTGGACCAAGTACGGCAGCCCTATCTTCCAAAGTTCAAACGGGTACGTCTATTCCATAACTTGCTGCAACACCGTTCCTGACTTTCCGATGATTTAATAGACAATATCAGCCTGGTCACAACGGGTACGCGTCTGCCGGAATGGCGACCCGTTGATCGCGTGCTGACTCGTGCAGCTTCTTCACCCCGCCAAGCGGGAACATCTGGAACGTGTATCACGCCAACACGGCCAGTCCTGGCGCATGCGACGGGACGCGGTATACAGCCGTCCAACCCGTCAACTGGAACTCCGTAAGTCTGCAACTTCACGCCGCACTCAAAAGATCCTGCATGCTAACAACGAGGCACAGGATGGTACGCCAAACCTCGGTGCCCCGCTCCCGCTCTCGTCCAACATCGCCGAACCCTCGTAAATGATTTCTGCTGGAGGACCTTGGCCCGCGCGGCTGCCGTTATGCTTACGGCCGAGGCCGCAAGAGGGATCACAGCCCGGATGTGTCCGTAGTCAGCGAAAATGACGCACTGCGTTTTCTTCTGCAAAGTGGCGCTACCTCTTGTATAGCCGCAGCCTGGTGCGGTTCGAGTCCTGAGTTACATGCGCTTGCTGCGCAGGTGTGCTTAGCTTCATGAAACCCGCCACAACCAATCCGCGAGCGAAGCGGTGATGAGTATTCCGATGTCCAGCTGTCTGGGTCGGTCTCGGCATGCTGAAGACCCACGTTGGTGCTGAAAACATATGTACTCTTATCGGCTATGTCGGTTGATCCCGCGGATTTTGCACACAATGGGTCGTGAGAACACGTGGATCGTCGCCTGAGCACAGAAAATCTCAAGTATCCTAAAAAGAAATGCAGTTATACCCGCTGAATATCGACACAATTCATGTTTCTAAATGTACCTGAGGTGCTATTCTTGCACGGGCGGAAGGGCCATGCAAAACGTCATTTGCAGGGATGCGATTGTGCCGTCGGAGTGTTTGCCGGCACGCGCAGCTTGACCTTATACCCTCACGTCCTTCCCTCGCATTCCCCTACCGCGACCCACTACAATGCCTTCTGCCAAAGCGACAGCGCTGTGCCAGTCGGCAGAAACCCTTACCAGTGCTGTTGCCGCAGCCCCAACTAGCAGTATTGGCAACATGGCCAAATCCCTATACTCGAAGACGGGCACCATGAAGCGCCTCGCCAATAGTGTCAACTCACGTCCTATTGCCCGAGACCCGCAGCCCACGAAGGAAGATCTCGATACTGCCGAGAAGTGCGGAAAGTTTCCTCACCGGCCCTCCGACCTCTTCCTCAAGGTCTGCACAGTTCACACTCTCTCTTCCAATCCCTTACTTATCTTCGTATCTTACAATATAGATCTATCACGACTGCTTGAAATGTCTCGACCGCGAAGCGTTCTCCGGCTGCTGCTCGCCGCCGCTGCTAGGGACATCCGGTGTCATTCCAATCTCTATCATCTCAGTGTGCGCACGGGTGCTATCAGCATACATGAAACTGTGCTAACTCGTTCCCAGAATTCCAGACATCATGCGACACTACGCCAGCGTAATCCTCAGCGCCGAGCAGGAAATATTCATCGCGACGAACTTTCTTCAGAAGTCTCGTTCCATGACTATCATCACTGATGCCCTCAAACAACTATCAAAAAGGGTCCATGAAAAGAACGGCAAGAAGATCATCGTCAAATGTGCGTGCTTGCTTGGTTCAGCATCGTCGAGCGCTAAAGTCGTGATGGTTGAACGCAGTTATGTATGACCGTGGGACTGCCGAGCAACTCGTACGAAACCATGCTCCAGTGAAACCTTCCGACTGGCCAGCAGTCGGCTTGCCCATTCCCAGCGAAATTCCAGGTCTCGACATGGAGGTTATCAACTACCACCGGCCGCTGCTTGGAACCTTCCACTGCAAGTTCATGGTGGTCGACAGACGCGTTGCAGTGATCAGCTCGAATAACATTCAGGACCGGGCCAACCTAGAGATGATGGTCCACACGGAAGGAGACATTGTACAGTCGTTCTACGATATGGCCTTGTGGTGCTGGGCAAATGCTATGAAGCCCGCGCTGCCCCTTGTCACCCAGCCACCACCACACGTTCCAGAATTCCTCTTTGGCACAGATAGCCCATATTTGAAGAGTGCGTTTTCAAATCTCGCTTATTAGATCAACTTCTGAAGACCATCTCGTCAGACATCGATCTGGAGGAAATCGCGACCGTCGCGCGGGATGACCTTCGTAGGCAACATACCGAGATTATTCCTCAGCTCGAAGCTGCCGACAATCGCAACCCCCTCCGTCGTGCCACCCAAGGAGACAGCGTGGAGGACCTGTCCGCTCTGAACGGCGAGCAGCCTGCGCCGAAGCCACCACTCATCGAGCGCCTGGGCACTGGCCGGTTCGTCGAGACAGTTCGCAACGCCTGGGACCGCAGCCGCGACGCTGCGGGAGCGCCGAAGATGACGCCTTTGACCGTGCATGCAACGGATTCAGAGGTGAACGCTGCCAGCGTTGTCCTGCCCTCCGGCAAGGTACCTCAGGTGGATTCCGCCGAGGTGAAGCGGCTTGAGCACGAGGCCCTCACCATTGCGGAGGAGGAGCATGACCGGGCCAACCGAGGCTCAGCCTCAGCCGAGAAGGAGAAACCTTGGAACCCTTGGCGCGAGGTGGACGATAAACTGGCGGAGACGCAGAAAGATCGCGAAAAGGCCGACCATGACATCCAGCAGCAGCCATACAAGCCGGCCGGTAGCGAGGTCAAGCAGCAGCAGCAGCAGCCAGACAGGCCGGGCGATGACGAGGCCAAGCAGGAGCAAGATAGCTCAGCGAAGCAGGCAGAAGACGGTTTGGCCAAGCAGGTGGCAGAAAAATCGGCCAAAACAGATGAAGACAGCTTGACAAACCAGCCGCCCCGGATTGTGGCAGCGGGTAGTGCTCTCCCTACACCGCAACCGGGGTCTAACGCGCAGCCGTTTGGCACCGACTCTCCTGCGGCACTGCCGTCTCCTCCCGTCGCGAAAGAGCCCGACACCGAGCTCCTCACCGCACCGCCTTCCGCAACGTCCGGGGCTCACCACGACGGGCAAGAGCAGCATCCTGAAAACCGCAGTGGCGATGCCAAGGTCAACGGGCACGAGAATGGACACGCGCGCAAGGACTCGTCGGACTCGCGCTCGTCGTCCTCGCTCAGCCAGTCTGAGAGCCGCGACCGGATCGGCTACACGCCGGGCGATAACCATTCGAGCTTTATTGCGGGACACCATCGTCACAGCTCGAGTATCGGCGGGCGGAGCTTCAGGAGCAGGCACTCGCTGCATAGTAGCGTCGCAGCGCTGACGGACCATCTCAGTACGTGCTATGAAACACCCGACGACCTCGTGTTCAGTCTCGCTGACATGTGGCTTTTTCAGACACTGGTGGTGGCGAGCGAGCGGACGCAGGTGTTGAGCAAGACTACAACATTGCCAACTTCTCGCCGGTCGTGGTACACTCGGAGCATAGCCCGGTTCCTATCGCGCTTGTCAACCGCCCTGCCCATGGCAGTAAGTCGTCTCGTTGATGCGAGGGACTGTTTCTCATCATGCACTCGCAGTGCCCGGTCATGAGGACATCCTCACTCCACAAAACGTCTCATGGCTTGCTGCGTTCAAGTATGCGCAGCGAAAGGTGCTCATGTCAGTGTATTTTTATGACGACCGTACGCATCCGACTGACACCTCTGCAGCCAATCGCCTACTCTCAACGCTGCTCCCATCGTTGCTGCCATCATCGATGCTTGCAAGCGTGGCATTGATGTACATCTTTGGCTCAACTTGGGCTTCAACGACCAGGGCGAGATGATCCCCTTCCAAGGCGGCACGAACGAAGAGGTCGTCACTCGGCTCTACAAAGCGCTGAACCCTCTCGACCGCGACAAGTTCCTGCACGTCTTCTGGTACGTCGGCAAAGACCAGCGGATCCCGCTCAACGCGGCCGTCAAGAAGCGCAACTGCCACATCAAGTTCATGGCGGTCGACGACGAGGTCGGGATCGTGGGCAATGGGAACCAGGATACCCAGAGCTGGTTCCACAGCCAGGAGGCGAACATCATGGTCGACTCGCCGCAAGTCGTCAAGGAGTGGATGGACGCGCTCAGGGCCAACCAGAACACAGAGATGTACGGACGCGTCGGCCGCGATGGTATCTGGCGGTACGCCGACGGACGTCCGTTGGAGCATCTTAATATGTTCAAGGGTGTGGGTCCGTTTGGCCGGATATTGGGTCTCGTCGGCGCCTTCAATCGGGCTACAGGGAGTGGCACCAGCAAGAAGTCGTAATAGAACAATGGTTCGCGGACTGTTATCGGACATCACCATTTGCGCAATCGTTTGCTTGATCCATGCCGTCTTCGTTTCTTCGCAGTATACCCTCGTCACGTCACCAGTGCGCTGGACACTCGTCGTGTACTTTACGATTGTAGCATATTCGCATCCGCGGGGATATTTAGTGAAATTGAACCCACCATGATTTCTCTTCACGTAGGTGGTTTGAAAGTGGGCGAGACTTTTGAACAACATACCTCTTGGAATCCGTAAGCTTAACAGTATGGTGCCAAAGATGTAGCTGATGAAAAGTTGCATAGCTGAGGATCGAGTTTAGGATCTCTACCACGTAATTTCTGGGCTGTGCTGGCCGAACGGTGCTTCTCCTTGTCGCGAATCGCTTCCAACCTCGTCCAAGGTGCTCGTGCAAAACTTTCGGGTCAACCGCACGGGGGGTTGTGCTGGCAAAACGGCAGGTGCTTCCCGCACGGGGGGGGGGGTGTGCTGACAAAACGAGTACTTCCAACTCGTGCAAAACTCCCTCGGGATCGCCGGGCGCGCGTTGTTGCGTGTGTCCCAACGGCGCATCCCCAGCTTCACATCCAGGGCGGGATCATACCAAGGCTGGGTGAGCTTGGTTTGCGGTCTAGGCATAACGGGATATAAAAACAAAGCATGGCGGGGTGTCGCTTTTATACAATCACCCAACAACTTCTACGCACCTTCCACCAACGAACTAGAAAGATTCTGGAGGTGGTCATGACAGTTTTCTTTGACCCTCATGCTGGTGGCGGATCAGGCCGGAGCTGGCTGGATCTTTTCCTTCTGCTTCTCGCCACTACCACCGTCCGCGCCGCCTTCACGCATGACGCACTCTTCCACCTCGACTGGATCCGCAAGCACAATGCGGGATCCTACTGTTTTCACCCTGGCACCTTGCCCGGTCGCTCTGGGTTCTGCTCGGACGTGACGCTGGACGCGCTGCTCGACGTTCACACCAGTCTCGATCATGGCCCCGGACTCTCCATCGCATATTACTCCCTTCCAGACCTCACAGTACTAGGTGGTGCTGGCTGGAGCGGCTGGAACACGACAAGCGGCCCAGTTGGGCTGTGCCTCTCCGGCGTTATCGAAGGCATTCCCGACGCCTATGTCACCAAATGTCGTTTCGCCACTCGCGACAACGACCAGGAAGACCCTTTCTCGCATTCGCGTGAGTGTGCGCTCGACGTTCCGCAAAAACGCGTCGTCGATGGCTGTTATGTGCCACCTACAATGCCCACCGGTTTTCAGCTCAGCAGCTCCACCAACAGCATCCTCACGGTGATTGGGATCGTCCTGTCCGCCGCAGCCTTGCCAAAGATCATCTCTATAGTGCTCCTCTGCACTAGACTGCGGCCTCAGCGAGGACGACGCGCTCACCGACGTAGGCGTCGTTAAATTGGGTGCGCATTGTCTGCCAGACCTTCTTGGCATCATGATTGACCACTATCTGTAGCGCATACATCTTCAATCAAACGCGCTCACATCGATTGATTTGAACCTAGTCTTTTGCGAAGTCGTCCCTCCAAGAACATGAGTCATCATTCCTGTCTATAATATGATCTTCATCTTTTTGCGTCTCGTGAAGATGTGATACCAACCGGAACCTGCGCTCCTCCAGCTCTACTTCTCAAATTGAAGATCTTGACATACTCAACCCCGGAGCTTAGGGTTAGCTTAAACAGGTTAACCTGAGCGGAGCTACTGCCATTCGTCCGACGACTGATCCACAAGTCCAAACGAAGGAGTGCCAGTGCCAGAGCCAGTGTGCCTGTACGTTGAGGGAGATACTTATTTCACTCGGTGTTCCCTAGGCATCATGCAGCGCTCAACTTCCATTGCGAAGCTGCCATCACGGAGTTCCATCTTGAGTTCGTGTCTTCGCTTTGTCGTCCGGCCTGCCCTCTCCTTACCCTTGCCACATTTAGTGCTCCTTGTCGCATTTGGCATACTTTCTGCTTCACCACCGTCTTATCTTATACTGGCACGGATATCCCGGATTTCGTTCGCTTCTTATTACTATTGTCACATCAATTGCCTTGATCTCACATGTATATGGCATATCCTACTCATTGGTCGTATTCATACTCAACACCAATGATTGCCAACACTGCCTGGATTCAAATTTCTGCATTCATTGAGAGCTTACATCCGTTGCTCCTTACCCGCACGCCGCAGCTTAATCCTAAGCCGTGGATACTGTTGGTGCGTGCCTGGCGTGTCGCGAGAGTTCTAGCGCCCGGGCCAAAACGTGGGAACGCGGTAAAAGCGCATACAAAACTTGAAGGATGACCCTGAAAACCGCCTGCAGCAGCTGTGCAGGTTCCTATACCGCGGTGCTGTAGTACGCGACAGACGGAGCGGGGACGGAATAAAAACGCCCGAATGAGGTGAGAAAAAGTTTGAGCGCCTACCGAAGATGGATGCGCGTGTTCTAGATCACGCTGCTGTGGCACCAATGGTCGACGCAGCGGCAAGCGTCTACCGCGCCTACCGCGTCGCGAAGCTCTAGTCAGCGCGACAGAGCAAGCAAAGCAAATATAACTACTGTAGATGGTGAAATGACGCGCTGATTACCGCCTGCAACGGCTGTGCAAGCTCCTAGGTCGCGGTGCTGTGGCGCCAATGATCGACGCAGTCACTGCGGGACATGGCTCAAAATGCCGACCGGGATAGACTCAAATTTATATCAATACAGCCCGAGATACATACGATTAGATCATCCAATCCTAGCTCTGTTAGACCCTGAATCCCACTTTGTACAGATCGAGCCAGAAATCCAATGCGGATGTATCCAGCTCCGGATTGGTCCTCTGTCTTGTGCTTCGCATACCCGTGAATACATCATGTGCTGACACCTGCGTAGACTCGAATATACCATCTATTTCGCTCGTGATCCTCAGTGCGCTGTCTGAGCTGGGTTGGGCAGGTTGATCTTACATATCTTTCTGCGTCGCCGCTTTCCCGGCCCTCAGCCATGCCGCTGCCAGCATGCACAGTTCGCACACATACATAGATAATGATGTCAGGGAGACGAGGAGCTGCAACCCGCGATGCTCCGCTGTCTCAACACCTCGGTGCGATGACGAGCACCATAACCAATGATGGGTTATGCTGAGCAAGGTGCTAGTGATGGCACCAAAGGTGTAAATGTCAGATATGTGCATGCTCTCGCTGCCATCTCAATCTGTGGGGATATTGGTGCGCATCCGACCGGCCAAAGGCAAAGATGATCCATAGTCGGAGATGTTTCAGGTGTATGTATGTTCATTTTCCGTTTTTCCAAAATGCTCAACAATGATCTAGCACTAGCACCGTGCTTGTCTCTCTAGTTTTTCCCTACAAAACCCTTGGTATGCATTTTGCCGCAGCTTCTGGCATGCATCAAAAGACCTTGGGCTGGTGTACCTGGTGAACTATCTCGCTGGTTTGTTCTCTTCCAGAAGAGTCTCATCATACATCATGTGAACGCTGACGTCAACTGCGTTCGTTTAGCCAATGTGCTACATAGCGGAGGCAGAAGGTGTTCGAATACACGGCCATGTAGTAAGTAGGACGGGGAGGACGGAAACACGTACAGACTTTTGTGTTTCTCCACTTTTAAATCGCTAAGCCAGGTTTTAAGAAATTCATGGTCCAAAATATTTTCACACAGACGATGTCAATGATTCACTGTTCAGAGACATTGTGAGTACCACTTAGCAAGCACATCAGTAGAAGCGTCATCAAGTCATGAGAAAGATGGCGTACATCATTTGAATACGTGCAGGTGTAACCTGTTGCGCATGTCGTGCAGCCAGTGTATCCCTGAAAGGCATACGTTAGCAGGTAGCAGAGATCACTGAGGCTGAAACGCACGGTCCCTCCACATTGTGCCCAGTGGTCGGCGGTGCAACCTCCTCCACCAGAGCTCGTCGAAGTGGTGGTACTTGTACTAGTTGAGGTGCTAGTACTAGTACTCGTTGATGTCGAGGTGGAGGAGCTGCTCGACGAGCTGGATGTAGTCGACGTCGTGCCCGAGCACGTGCCAAGTCCGCAGATGACAGCAACACCGTAGGTGCGGCTCCACTTGCTGCCCTCGGAGTCCGTAACGGTCAGAGTAAGACGGGCAATGGTGGCGGTCGATGGACCAGTGAAGGTCGCAGTTGAGCCAGAAACGGCCACGGAGCCTTTATCCGTCGTGGCGGTGTACGTGGCGCCGCTGAAGCCCTTGAAGAGGTCTCCAAGTGCGATCGTCGCCTTCGCACCAGGCGCAATAAACTGGTGTGGGTCGGCGAGCCAGTTGAGGTACCCGTCCATCGCGATCCAACCAATTGAACCACCGGTGGAGCCGTCCCACCAATCGGGCACATTGTCACCATTTGAGTCAGTGTCCCACGACGGTTTCGAAGTGGAAGGCCAGCTCTCGAGGCCACCGACGTCACCGGGGTCATCGATGAGACCCTTTTTTCCGGTGTACGAGCCAACATAGGTGTACGAGCCGGCAAGAGTCTCCTTGACAATTCGAGTGTCTTGGTTGTCAACGGGCCAGGCGCCGACATCCGACAAAACCTGCTTGTAAGCCTCGGTAGCAGTCGTGTAGGTGACCGTGTTGGGCATGAAAGGTGACGACAAGAAGTAGGTGTAGTTTGGTGCTGGACTAATACTCACAGCATAGCAGCAGGCAACCTTGCTGCAGGATGAGCCAACCTGAGTGGACGTCTGGCTGAAGACGCCAAGCATCATGTTGCCAGCACAGTAGTACTTGATACAATCTCAGTTCAAGCACAAATCAAGTTGTCGCAACGGACCTGTTGGGTACCCGGAAGACCATCTTCGTAAGTTGCTTGCAGATCGTACGTCAGAGTTGAGGATGCGCCTGGCTTGTAGTAGTTGCCTGCCATGGGATCAGCTGGTCTGTATATGTCGTGGACAGTAAACTAACTGATGAAGTCTACCTCGTGTGCACCACCATCAGTGACACGATCGCCTTCGAAACAATCGGCTTCAAATTCCATGGGCATGAAAGTCGAAGTCACTCACCAAAGTTGTATACGACGTTGTTGACAATCGACAGGCGTCCATTGAAGGCACCCGCGTTATCAGCACCACCAGCCATGCCTAGAACTCATCAGATACAGCTATTCAAGTACGTGAAAAACTTACTCCAAGAGCGGCCTTCAGCGTGCGCGATGAGATTGTGATGAAAAGTGCCAGCATTTCCACCGATACTCGCAGCATATCCGTGTTGTGTTCCGGCGGGGTAATTTTGATGACCCGCAGCGTTGAGGGGCTCAGAGATCAGTGTCTTTTGCAAGGTGATGTTCCACGCGTCGCGGGAAGACTGAGGTAATGGAGGCTCTGTCATTTCAAGCCAAACTGTCTCATTCGAAAACGCACGAATGACTCGTCGATGGTCCAAGAGATTGAGCAGCGGTCGAAAATGGCAAAGTTTGACCCACGCATACCCATACCTTGCATGGGAGTTAGCATAGCTTTGGCTATCACGGATTATGAAATTGCCACACCATCAATAGTTGCGCCGCTAGCCTTGCCAGGGCGGACGCGGACGTGACGAACGACCACATCCTTGGCACCGGAGAGGCCCATCGTCCAAGTAGTGAAAACAACACCTTTTCCGGGAGCCGTTTGGCCTAGACAGCATCATCAGATGCCGGCACCTGGCAGTTCATAGTGCCGACTCGCCTGCAATTGTGACATACTTGTCTGTGATAGTCATACGGGACTGAAGTGAGATTTGGCCTGACGCAATAAGTGAATATCAGATAGCCATCAGCAGACTTCGTGTACGTACCACCGACATCGAACACAACAATTCGTGGCCCACTGTTCTGCTCAATAGCCCACCTGAACGTGCCATTGACAGGCGTGCCGGTACCGTAGTCCGCAAGGCTTGTCACGTGAAGGACCTTGCCACCCCGGCCGCCGCGAGCGTACTTGCCGAAGCCATCGGCGCCGGGGAAGGCGAGGATACGTGGGCGGAAACTCCATACAGCACCCTTGATGGTGCCACTGGACGTGACCGTATCAACACGCCACCAGTAGCTCTTCGCATGGTCAATGCCAGTGAGCGAGTACGAGGTCGAGGTCGTCGTGCCTTTGGCCGACGTCTGCGCAAGTGCATCGTCGGCAGATATGGTAGAGACGTAGACGGCGTACGAGGTTGCGCTGGAGGCGGCCTTCCAAGACAGAGCAACTGAACCAGAGTCGGCGTTGACATGTTCATCGTACATCATTGGCGTAGGGAGCGAGGGCTGGGTCTTGATCGAGGGAACGTCGAACTCAAGCGCGTTGAGGTATGCACGTTTGTCGGTGCCACTGCCAGTCGAGGTGTAGGTGATGGTGGTCACGGTCGAGGTTGAAGCCACAGTAAACGTAACAAACGACGTCGCAGCGCCCCAGTAGGTCGATTGGCGGACAGTTTGCGCCAGCCCGGTCTGGAGGGCGTTAGGTCTTAATTCTTACGAAGAATCCGCATACCTGCTGGTTGGTGCCATTGACGGCAACGGTCAAAGTCGAAACAGAGCTCAAGCTATCCCATGCGTTGTGATAAGCCTGCAACGTGTGGGTACCCGCGCTGAGACCGGATATCTCGAGCTGAAGTGCACGCGCTGTCGTCGTCGTAGCAGTGGCAACCCCGAAGCCGACGACCCACTCTCCGTAATATGGCATTCCCGCTAGTCAAGAGAGAGCAGGCTCAGCAAGGGCGTGTCGTCTATAGGAATCCAAGCTTGCCTTCAGATACTACTGTTGATATTTCAGTAGCGGATTCAGCCTAGCATTCAATTGTGATCACCTTTGTAGCGCCCGCCTTTAAATGTGTCGCTGGGGGTGGACAATGTGAGCTTGATGCCACTCAATGTCGTCGATGCCGCGCTGCCTTCGTCTGCGATCTGCCAAATGGAAAAGCCTTCGACGGCATGGGCAGTAAGCGAGGAGGGGCTGAGCTGAACCTTGAGGGCACCCAACGCCGGGGCGACGAATGCAACGAGCGAAAGCCAACGCATCGTATCCAGCGCGCCTCAACGTTCAGTGTCGTTTCATCAATTATAAGCCATTCACGCGAGCCACGTCACGCGAGAGGTCAAGAACTGTTCGTGATACTCCGCACGTGGAACAAGTACGAGCCAAAGGACCACATCATGACATGGAGGTCAAAATGGTTTCTCGTGACGAGAGCAACGTTGGTCAGAATGTTTGTCCTCGGCAGGACAGTCGATCTGCTTTGTCCATCGCCTTTCAAAAGCACACGTGTAACTTAGCGGTCCGATGGCTATTATGTGGCGACGACCAGCGGAAAGTGATCGTCGCTCCTGGTTGGCTGTTGAGTCTGCGAGGATCGTCCGACGGCCAGCGAGATTTGTCCCGTGGACTGAGTAATTCTTGCTGTCGGAAAAATCCAAGTTCACGCGCAGTATGGAGCCGCCGCTTACAAGCTAGAAGCTACGTTGGTAGAGTTAATGGTGGTGAAACAGGTAAAACAGCCAACGAACGGTATGACTTTGACCATCGTGCCCGCGCGACGAACGCACGCGGTTGCCATAGATACTTCTATTATTGCGCAGACTTTTATTCTTTGGGCGGGATGGAACGTGACAGTCACCCGGACGCCGGTAAGCGAAAACCAGAAGGAGAACTAGAAAGTCTATTATCGGGTATTTCCGCAGGTCATTCCTTCGCTTTCGTTCCCTCATTTTCACGTGATCGGCTCAAGAGATTTCTACGCAATGGGTTTATCATTCAGAATACGAGACGAAGTTCCAAATTGCGTCAGTTCCTGAACCATTTCACGGCCTGGCTATCCCGACAGTTAGTTACTCAATGCAGTAATGTATCGAACTTCGCAAGGTCCCAGAGGGCAAATCAAGGCATGCTCCGAAATCATGTGTTGTGCGCACTCCACAGACACCGCTCGCATCTCACTGTCGCGCATAACTGCACACCGAGAAAACCACAGATATGCACAAAAATGGAAGACTTTGTCTTCCTCCGGGAGAAGCATTTGAGGCACGCTTGCCCCTCGGCATGGCAGCGAGCCTTACTCCAATTTCTGAGAATCTGCGAATCGGGCATGCAACCATCACGCTTCGAAACCTCCGTTCTGAACCGACTTGAACTCTGAGTGAATACATGGCTTGTAGTTGTACAAGGCAAGATATGGCAGCTGTACTATAGTCCAGCCATTGTTCATGAACTCGGAGCCAAAGGAAGAGCTTTATGTTCGTGTGTATCCGTTGATGCCTTGTAAATATCTGCTTCATAAATCTCTCGGGGGTGATGGATGTGCTTGAGCTCGGTGTCATCGGGTGGCGTTTGCAGGTCTCCAACAGGCTGTGGATTGAGGGTCCTTGACCCCTCAGGTACGAGTGTCGAGATCAAAATGATGCAACAGCAAACCGAGAACTGTATCCCACCAACCCGGCGAAGCGAGCTGATAATATTACCATTCGAGGTGGCGTCATGGTCCATAACGTTTCCGAGGACGGATGATAGGACAGCATTCATCACAATGTAGCCGCTGTAAAGGAAGCTCATCACCGCGCCAAGAGGTGAGACTCCAGGCTCGTTGATCTCCATCCTGTTCAGCGATGCCTGGATGTAAGCAGCGAGCGATACGTCGCCTGCCGCCCAGCCGTAGGAGATCGGCAGGAATGTCAGCGCCGCGTACCACGCCCACTTCACGCCACCGGTTTGAATTGTGGCATATACCGGGAGGGTCCATACAATCTTTTTG
This sequence comes from Auriculariales sp. MPI-PUGE-AT-0066, assembly GCA_020744175.1. NCBI lineage: Eukaryota > Fungi > Basidiomycota > Agaricomycetes > Auriculariales > Auriculariales sp. MPI-PUGE-AT-0066. The sequence goes on from JAGTJP010000016.1 coordinate 362,326, forward strand.
ACAAAAATTCAGTTCAGATATTATGGGTAGCATATTGTACGCACGTTCAGGAAGAGTGCATCAAGTCGCAGCCACGGAATCGGGGTTGGGACACGATGGGCGAGCAAGAACACCGAGAGGGCACCACACAACTCTCCGAAGTTGGAGCCACCAACAATGATTTGTGCCCACGCTGAGTTATTCAGCGTAACCTTTGCGAATGCTGGCGCGAGAGAGTTCTCGAGGAAGCGGTGGAGGTAGAGCGCCAAGGAGTACGATGTGAACAACCAGACGAAACGACGATGGGTAAATATCAAGATTCCGCCGATGTAGATGGACTTGAAAAAGAGGTATGTACCCCAGGCTATCTCGTTCAGGTAGTTGTTTCTCGGTGTCTCGAATACTGAAAGATTGACGGATTGGTCGTCGCTGAATTGACGCGATGGTTTCATGTCGTGGCGAATGAACGACCAGATCATGGCGGCAAAGGCAAAGAATATCGGGGTGAGGAAGTAAGAGTAGTTATTGCCCCAGCGAGAAATAGCGGAAGAAGAGGAGAATGCGCCAGCTGTGCCCGCAACCTCGTACAAGATGTGGACAGCAGCGTCCATGCGACGTAGGCGCATAACGTCTCCACCGCAAATATCGGCGGGGATGACCCGGCGGATGAGCTCGACCATACCGTAGCCAACTCCAGCAATTGCCCATATTGGCTGTCAAACTTGGGTCAGAATTCAGAGCTGTGTGGCAATATGGAGACCCACGAAGATTGCATTCGGATTCCAGTCACCATACCTTGGCTTTCCGTCTGTCCCTCGACCCATCTGGCCACCCGTAGCGGCGTCGGTAATGAGCAAGATGGTAGTCATGATACCGAACATGACGATGGCAACACAGAGCACGCTCCGTGTCTGGAAACGCCGCGCCAAAGGCGCGATCAGAATCGCACCGACGCACTGCGCCGCCTGGTTAATGCCTTGGGCGGCACCAATCTTGGTGAACGTATGTGCGGCCTTGAAGCGGTCCGCAGCCAACGAGGTAATTGAACCTACAAGCGTTCAGTAAATCAGGAAGATCTGGTTTACAAAATTCGACCACCATTGAAAAACTCAAGGCCGAGCTTGTAGAACATAATTCCCAGCACATCTGCCAGAGGCGTTAGCAGAATGATTGATATGTCTCGGATGAACGAGACACACAGATGGCAATATTGCGTCGCTGTGCTACAGTGAAGCTATTGTACGCCTCCGCAAGGTAAGGCATGACCGTGTCAACTTGCAGCTGTTGTTAAAAAGGCGTCCCAACGCGGTCCACCGGCGTTGTCGTACTCCTGAGGAATCGGAGGGAAAGCAGTGACAGGGTAACAGAACACTTCCCCGGCAGGATCGCCAATTTTATAGGAAATGGATGATGGCAGAAGTCGGTCGGGCGGGCGACTTCAGCGCAGTCGGGGTGGGAAGCTTGCAGAATAACCAAACGCTGCGAATTCCTCCACTAGCTAGCTTGACCCCCTGCGCAACTATCAAAACCGACCACTTCCTCTAGCTCCTCGCGAATCTTCTGTTGCTGATATCAATCGTGCTGGTCGCGGCCACGCAGACACAGCGCAGGCCACAAAGACTGGGGATATCCCACTGCTTAAGCCGCTGTCATCCGCTCTGATTATTTTCACAGTCGCCTTCCCTTGGAGCGTGCGAGACGTGTACAGTCCCGAAAAACCCCGTGCCAGATTTGAAAGTTTGTGAAAGTCGGCTCGTGCGAAGTGTGATGGCGCGGCGCAGAAAGCTGCGGGCGGTGATGAACCACACGCACGTGCGTCCAGAAATACACTAATGCCTTCTCAGTTGGCGCGGAATCTGTAAATATATGAAAGCCTAGAGTACATTGTTATTTTAGCAAGATACTGTACATCTTACACTTCGTCGTCAGCGAACCACTATTTACTTAAATCCCACTCAGAGAACATAAACGAAGTCCTCGTTTTCTTTGTCAGTCAAGTCGTCAAATGCTCTGTCGTTGAGGCCAGTACCGTCTCGTTTCTCCGCATCGGCGCGATAGTTGTCGAGTGAGGTGTCGACGACAACGGCCGACTTGCCTGCAGCCACGCGACGCCGTGCATGCGAGCGGTTTAACATCATGAGGTAGAAGATCGTGATTCTAGTGCCGAGCTTCAGCATGACGAATGATAGGATTCCAGAACGACTCACATCGTCAGGACCAGCAGAATGATCCAGCAGATCAGGCTTCGAAAACTATTTCAACGGGTGAACGAAAGGGGAGTCACAAGTTTGCGTACTTTGCAACCAATCCGTTGTTGTAACGGGGCTTGTCCTCCGTTTTGTAAAGCAGGGGTCCGACGACGTTGCCTACGCACTGCGCGACGAAGAAGACACCTGTAGTTGTCACCTTCTTGGTGTGGCCGGCAGTGTTTTGAGATGCCCAAGAATAGAGCATGGGCTCTGTAAGCAGGATGAGTGATCAAGTTCAGATATTTGAGAATAGTGACATACGAAGACCAGTGAAGAAAGCGGTCTGTGAAGAGTAAAGTCAGACATCCACGAAGTAGAGCTCTCTGGGAAGCGACATACAATATAGTAGCAGCCGAGAAGGGTGTTTCGCAATTCAGGGCCGCGACCAAGGGCGTACAACGCCGATGCGCCTCCAATGGGGAACAAGGTGAGGACGATGATGACGGGTGACTTGAGCTTCAGGCGCATCGAAATTACGGCTGACAGCAGGGTGACGATGATTTGGATAACGTTGAACGGGACTGCAATTTCCACGTCAACGAGTGCGACGAAGTTTGTGGAAAGTATGCACATACTGTTCATCACGATCGTTTCAAACTGGTTGAAGCCGAACTGAAACCCTGAGGTCAGACAAGGACATATCATCCGGTTGCTATATAACATACTCCGTTGATAACTGACGGGATGCTCTGGTTAGAGTCGTTCATAACTTGTCCGATTTTACTTACTAAGAGGTCCGAAGGCGCTGATACCACCACTCGGCGTGCTGAATGTACAGTTAAAACTAGAAGAGGCCGCGGAAGAGCAAGAAACTCACGCGCAGACAAACATAAGCAGGAACCAGAGGTACGTCTTCGGGTCGAGGAAGGTGTCCCAGACCTGGCTCCACTTCCATTCCTTGCTCTCTGTACCTTGATTGTTCGCGCGCAGTCGTTCAATCGCTACAACCTTCTCCTGTTGTGTCAGGAACTTGGCCGTGGAAGGTGAATCGGGGAGGAAGAAGCTGGGTACCGTTAGGATGAAGCTAGCGCTACTGCTGCGCACGCACTAGACGACGGGCGAGCAGCAGATTGTCAAAGCACCAATGAAGAGGAAGATGATCTGAAGAGAAACGTGTGAGTAATGGCCGCCAGAATGAAAGTGGCTACAAACCTGATACTCGTGCAAGATGTTGCTTTTGGCGTGACCAAGACCGTATGTGACAAGCGAACCCAGCGCCCCAGCTGCACCATTGACTGCCATCCACATGCTGAGGCGGAAGGTTTGCTCGCGGCGACGCCACCACATTTGAGTGACAGTAATGAAGCAAGGGGCTGTACGAGTGGTTAGCAGCTGACCATACGCACGCACAGGTGTGTGAACTTGCCTACTGTCGCCTCAAATATACCTAGGAAGAACCGCGCGACCAGGAGGCCAGCAAAGTTACTAGAGAAAGGTTAGCGAAGACCTTGTTGCGCCAAGAACATACGCACTGGGCAGCAGACATGCAGCAGACGATGGCGCCCCACATGAAGACGTGAATGAAGACTAACGAGATATCTCAGAAATAGATGCTTCGTGAGGTGATATCACTCACGGTATTTGGACAAGGGGAATCGCACCAACATGTACGACGAGGCGGGTTGCCATACAAGTTGAGCAAGGTACAGAATACTGGTAAGCCAGCTGTACTGTTTGCCGTGCAGTCCTGGACAACAAATTTCAACATAAGAAGAACAATCCGGCAATGAGGAAGCGTACCGGTATCCTCAACAAACCCAAACACCGAGGCGTACGAGACTGAGGACTTGTCCAGCTGCTGCAGAAGGTAAACCATGCAAACGACCTTGATATTTTATGTGAGCGCAAAAGCTGAGACTCTGAGACCGAGAACCAACAGGCATGATTCTCCAGTCAATCTTCCTCAACACAGTCCTGTCCTCGCTCTCGCTGAACTCGTGACGCGTCGCGCCGTCGCCCAGGATCTCCAGCGCGGCATCTCCGTGCACGTTCTTGCTGGAGGTTGCCTGCTCATAGCGAGAGTCCTCCACGCCCAGTTTGTCCTTCGTTACAGACCCGGTTGGTGAAGCAGGTTGCGGAAGCGACGCCATCGTTCGCGCGCGGTGAGGGGTTGGTGCTACGTGCAAAGAACAGGCACGGCGAGCTGCAGACCCGCGACGCTCTCGGAGGCGTGTGACCTTTATAAACGACGCGGGCACGGTGGGGCGGGCCGGGGAAGCATCGGGGTGATGAAATGTGAACGCGGGGGGTTGATTGCGAAGGTTTTGTCTGGAGAAAGATTGGCCGGCCCACGTGACAACAACGTCGTAGAACAATTCCTCCCGTTGTAGGTCGTTATATGGGATGATCATAGATTCAGGATAAGCTGACCGCTCGAATAGATCGTTGCAATCCTAGCACATGGCGCTGGTATGAACGAAATTCGACTGCTTTGCCCAGCGGCCACAGTGACGGTCCGCACTTGCCGTCACATGAGATCTCGGATGGGGACCTGAATCCCTGAGTATTGATTACGGGCTCAAGATTGAGCCTTGACCAGACGGGTGACAAAGACCTCGCCGAGCGGAGTGAACAAGCTGGAAACAATCTCGAGTGAGTAGACTTTGCCTTGCCGAGTGTCGCCTGTTGGGAGTTCTGTTGATGTGGGCTTTCGAGATATTCGAGTTGTCTTATTCTCGCCGCGGGATCGCTAGGATTTGTCTAACGCGCGCGGCTGTCGATCACGGGCCGACCGCGGACCGCACATCCAATCGGAGGCACGAGTTCGTCGGCACTAGTCCCTTTGCAGAAGGGCAGTTTGAGAATCGGGATAAAGCATTTACCACAGTTATGGCTTCGTCGCGCACGCTCTTTGGGCACCTTCCTTCCCGTCGCCAGTCAATTCCCCGGCCATGAGCGCGAGCCAGCAGCAGCAGCAAAAGTTCGGAGGCCGCATCGCGGTTGTTGGATGCGGCAGCCGCGCCGCGATGTTCGTGCGCGGCGTAGTCGCACGGCCGTCCAGCCAGATCGTGGCGCTCTGCGAGCCGAACGCGATCCGCGCGAAATACTACAACGATCTCTTGACGGAGCTCAAGGCCCCGACTGTACCGGTTTACAAGCCCGACCAGTTCGAGGAAATGCTCAAGACGGAGCGTGTGGAGGCCGTTGTGGTGACATGCATCGACGCGCTGCATGACCAGTACATCGTCCCGGCGTTGAAGGCAGGAGGTGTGTGTGTGTGTGTCCTGACATCTGCATGCGCTGACTCATATTGTGGCGTTTCAGTACGCGTTCTCACTGAGAAGCCCATGACCACGGACGTCGACAAGGCGCGCGCGATCCTCGAAACAGTCAATAACACCGGCCTGCACCTGACCGTGACCTTCAACTACCGCTACAACCCCGTTCACGAGCTCGTCAAGCGCACGCTCGCGTCCGGCGAGATCGGGCGCATCCTCAGCGTGCACTTCGAATGGCTGCTCGACACCGTGCACGGCGCCGACTACTTTAGGCGGTGGCATCGTCAAAAGACCCACAGCGGCGGCCTGATGGTGCACAAGAGCGGGCACCACTTCGACTTGGTCAACTGGTGGCTGGCGGACGAGCCGAAAACGGTCGCCGCGATGGGTCGGTTGGCGTTCTATGGCGAGGAGAACGGCACCCGGCACGGCTGGCGGAAGGACTATGTTCGCGCGCGGGGCAGCGCGGAGGCCAAGAGCGACCCGTTCGCGATGCACCTCGAGGCGGACGAGACGCTGAAGAAGATATACGCCGATGCTGAAGGCGAGGATGGATATCACCGAGACCAGAACGTGTTCGCGCCAGACATCGGCATCGAGGACGACATGAGCTTGCTCGTCCGGTACAAGTCCGGCACGACGATGACATACCACCTCGTAGGTCAAGATTTCGAGAAATCTCGCTTTGTATATTCTGCAACTGATGCGATTGAAAAAGACTGCGTACTCGCCGTGGGAGGGCTACCGCGTGATGTTCAACGGCTCGCATGGTCGGCTCGAACTCGAAGTCGTCGAGTCCACACATCGCCTCCCAGCCGACGGCGAAAGCCTAGGCGGGCTCATTCACGGCGTGGCCGCGCTGCCGCATGCTGGTGCCGCGAAGGTGACAGTCCAGAAACTGTGGGAAGAAACCCGCGAGCTGCCCGTGCATTACGACCACGAAGGCCACGGCGGTGGCGACGCACGCATGCTGAACGTGCTGTTTGGCCCGCTGCCTGGCGATGCGCCTGAGACTGGCGATGCAGCGCTGCAGAGTGCGAACGAGAGAGACGGGGCATTGGCCCTCGCAGTCGGTCTCATGGCGAACGAGAGCTTCAAAACTGGCAAATTTGTCGACATCGAGAGCCTTCGTCTGCCATTATAATGTGTCGCCGCACGGGTTTAGTCGTTTATGATAAATGAGAGGTGGACAGCAATTCAGAAGGCCAAGATGCGCGGCAAGATTTCCGAACATGAACATCGGCGCCTCAACTCCGAGGGGTACTGTATTGACGACGCAACAACGGGAATGACCCAGAATTACTACAATACAAAGGCATGCGAACGAGACGGGCCAACTGAATGGCTAATGCGGAAGGTGATGATTGAGTGTGCGTGTGCATTGCAACTTGTTTGTTGTGCAGATGGTATCTGCTCCACTGAGAGGAGAATCTGAGAATGACAACAAGATGGGGGGGGGGGGCGAGAGATGTGGCGCTAGGCGCTTTTGAGCGTGACGTGAAGTGGTGTGCGGGACAAGAGAAAAGACCAAAGCATCTAAAGCGAGAGAGAGCGTGTGTGCGTGCAACAAGGAGAACAACAACAACAATGACATCCCTAGTACTGCCCGAGGCCGACTGCCCACTCGCCAAACAGCAGCGAGATACTCTCGCCGTTGTGCGTGCGACGAATGCTCTCGGCGAGCGTCGGGCTAATGTCCATGATGGCCAGTTTGCCGCCGGCCTTCTTGACGTTCTCGACCTGCGGGTTTGAGTTGGTCACGATCATTTTGGCGATGGGCCAGTCGGCCAGCGTCGCGGCGTCCATACTACCAAAGAGCCCTGCAAGAAGTTCATCAGGGCCAGATATTGCGATGGACAGCCCGAAGAGCACGCACCATGCGATATGAGAACGTAAACTTCTGCCGCGCCGTTTTCTTGCAGCGATTGTGCTGCTGATACTGCCGTGGCGCCGGTGTCGAGCATGTCGTCCACCAGAATTGCGACCTGGGACAGATGTCAATTTGTGTGTGTGGGGGGGGGGGGCAGGCAGTCACACGACACTAACCTTGCCGCGGACGTCACCCACGAGAATCTGGCAGCGCTCCGGCGCGTTTTGTAATTTCGGGTCTTTCGTGCGATGGATGAGAGCAAACTCGACGCCGAGCTTGTCCGCGATCGCGGTCACACTAAACAACGTGTCCGTCCGTCCGTCAGCCAAAAAAAATACCCAAGCGGGTGAAACGAACCGTTTTGCACCGCCGGCGTCCGGACTGACGATGATGCTGTTCTTCCAGCCCGGAATCTCGCGCTTGATAAAGGCAATCATGTGGGGCTCCGAATAGAGGTTGTCGACGGGGAAGTCGAAGAAGCCCTGGATCTGGCTCGCGTGGAGGTCGATGGTGATGACATGGTCGCAGCCGGCGACGGCGAGCATGTTGGCGATGAGCTTGGCGGTGATGGGTGCCCTTGAGCGCTCCTTCTTGTCCTGGCGCGCGTACGGGTAGCACGGGATGACGGCCGTTATCCTCCGCGCGCTCGCCGTCTTGCAGGCGCTGATGAGGATGAGCAGTTCCATCATGTTGTCGTTGACGTCCGCGGAGCCCGTCTGCAAGATGAACACGTCCTCGTCGCGCACGCTCTCGCCGACTTTGACGTTGATTTCCCCGTTTGAGAACTTCTTGACTGTGCATGGCGTCAAGGGAATGTTGAGCCTGAGCATGGGAGGGGTTATGCAGTGCACCGGAAGGAGCGACAGCACACCAACCGCTCAGCGATTGCCTGAGCCAGCTCCGGATGACTGTTGCCTGCATTTGAAGGAAAAAAAAAACTAAGCAAATGCATCCTTGTTGAAGCACATGCGAGCCCCACGCACCAGCGAGCAGCTTGATCGAGTTTCCGTGGTACATGGCGAAAAAAAAAGTAGGAAAGAGAGAGAGAGAGACGCGGGAGAGACGGTCTCGGAGTGGCGTCTCTGTGTGATTTTTCGGCGGCCCGAGCCGGACCTTACCCTGATCGAACGTGTATGGCGTGCCTTGTCCTTGGCCAGCGCTGCGCCTCTAGCATACCGTGCAAGGTCATGATCATGGTCGCTGGGGCGGGAAGCAGAGAGGCGGTCGCGGGAAACCAAAAGCGCAAAGCTTGGACTCGGGACAGGGGACTTCATCCGTCAAAAGCCATTCTTATCGCTGGGTGAAAGCCACCGCAGCCTCTAGATAGCGATAGGCGGTATCGCAGTCTTGAAAACCATTGCCCGTGAAACTCCTTTTGGGAGAGCCCGATCGGTAGAAAATATCCCATACGAGACTGTTCTGACCGATTCGTGAACAAATATCCCATACGCAGAGAAAGAGAGTTTGTGGTAGCAGTTTCAACGGGAGTTCTCCGAGGTTCGATGCTACTGCCTTGACGGGAATTTCATACAGTCTGGAGGGCTGAACGCGTACAACACAAGCCGTGAGAAGTGAATTGAGGCAATTAGCGCGGACGCAGAGATTGTATCGCCGAGGAGTCACAGCGCTGCCAAAGTCAACTCCGCGTCAGAGTTTAGAGAAAGAAAAAAAAAACAAGGACCGGCGTTTCCTAATATCACCGATACAGGGCACCACCCGCAGCGTAGAGAGAGAGAGAGGGTTCATGTCGGCTATCTTCTATTGACGCCGCTCGCAACCACCACCACCACCCCATCCACACACACCATCGATTCATGATGAAACGTGGACAACCGCTAGGCGAAACGGCGGCCGGCATTCAGCCACTAAGGAGGGCATGCCACTCAAAAGAATTCAACACAGACTCATGTGGCTCGTCGCCACATGAGCCATGGCATGCCACGGAGTATCAGCCACCAATGGCGCCGGGGGCGCGGGGAGGGGGTGTGGGGTGCGGATAGAGCGGAGGTTGAGAGCCCGTCGGAACTAGCCGGGCATCCATCCATCAAAGATTTTCAGAAACCGAGCCCATCTACAGTTTGACCGCTTGCAGAGCCCGCCCCCTGGTGCCACACAAACACGCTTCGATCTGCCCTCATCATGCTTAGCGTTATTGGCCAAATCCCCCATCCCTCCTGATCAAAGGCTGTCGGAGTCTGAAGTTAAATGTCAGTAAACTCGACGGCTATCACGGTGCAAAAGTCTCGGCAAGCTATGGCCACCCCTCCCCAACGTTCACTTTCGAACAATGACGTATTTCTCTCTCTCTCTCTCTCTGTCCCTCTCGCGTAAGTTACGGGCAATGTCAACGGTTCCGGCTTTGACAGTTCATTCTTTTTTTCTGCTTGTTTACTTCCCGATAGTCCAAGCAAAAAAAACAGGACCCTGCTGGACGATCGTATCGCCGTACGTACGTACGTACGGACCTCCTCCCTTGAGCCTAACTTATATATACGCGGCGCGTGTGACAATGCGTGAGGTGGGCAGTCACCATCCGGAAATGAGCGAAAGTCTAAAGAAGAAAATTTTCCCATGCCGACCGGAGTATCTCATCAAGTAAGTTACAAAGTTGTGCGTGCGAGGCCCCCGTGAGAAAAAAAGAGGCCAACAGAGCTGTTTGCCTAGGGGACGAGACGCGTTTCCAACGGGCGCGATGACGCGTGGTTCAAGGTCTAGACAAGTTATCTCAGGACCGCGTGGGATGGCGTATCGGTGTATGTGTGATGCGCGCACCGATGGGCACTGATCAGCCCCGCCACAAGACACAACGATAAAAAAAACTTGGCGACCTGGCAGCGGCGGGGTTCGTGCCTCCGCCGAATCATACCATGTGTGTGGTCTGCGGCCGCGGGCTGCGCACCCAGTCCTGCCCACAGCACCACGCGACAACGGTCAACGGATATACGGGGGGGGGTGGGGTCTCGATCTCGAAATAAATCTATCTTTGGTCCGAGGATCCATGGGCGTTCACTCGTGTGAGGTGGCCCATCCCACCCGCTCAGGCGACGATCAGAGTCAGAGTCAGATGTGTAATAATATGCCATATGCATGCAGTGCCCAGGCGATGGACACCTGGCAGCTCTATAATGTGTGTGTGGGGCTAATAGGGTAGAGGGGGGGGAGCGCGCTACAACCGAGACGGGCTATACATGGACGAAAAAGGTTTGACCGTTGGGAAAGTCACTTTGTGGGCAGCGAGAGAGAGAGAAGCCGGTCGATATATCTATTGGCACAGGAGGGGAAGGGTAGATGCAGTGTGGGAAATTGTTTGGGGTGAGGTGAGGGGGGAGGGTGACGACGTAAGGGGATTTGGGGTCGAGAGAATGGACAAGTGCACGAATGCGCTCCGGGAATGCATAAAGACGACGGGACGCAGAAGCGAGATGGAGATGCGATGGGTTGCGATGCGATGATGAAAGGAAATGAAACTTTCGGATACGGCGAGACAATGGCGGGGATGCGGCCCTGACAAGCGAAATGACAGAGAGTTCAACAAGAAAAAAGCGGCACAGATGATATCTGGGCAGGCCGCGATGTCAGTAAAACGAGCCGTGGGCCCTGGCGATGACGATGACGACGAGGATAAAGACGTACAGAAGAGCATGGTGAAAGCGTGAAACCGATGTGTCGGATACCTCGAATTTGATGCGTTTTTGACGTTCGGCACGTGAATGCAGCGCGGCTTGACGAGCGGGATGCGCGCTGCTGCTGTTCACGGCCATTTCATTTCTTTATAAAAGAGGTCGACATGGTGCAGCTGGGCGAGTGGCAGTCGCGCTTGATGGTGTGTTCGTCGACTCCAAAGCCCGTCACAACCGGGTGGCAGGTGTTTACCATCGCGAAGGTGCTGGTCGAGTCGGTCATTGCACTACAGGCGGTCAGTGGTGTATCGAGTTGCCTGACACCGCACGACGCACCTCGTTTTTTTGGAGAGGAGTAGGAGGAGAGAGGAGGAGGATGGGGGAGGGATGCGGAGAGAAGAAGATGGAGGTAGGAGGAAAAGAAGTGATACGGTAACTCGAGGGATACTCCGGCGCGTCCACCAAGTTTGGCTAACCGACTCACAACCTGTGGCAAAACTTCCGAGCAGTAGCAACAGAAATTAAATCAACAAGGTCTCATAACACTGGCCGCGTACGTTTGCTGTGCTACACTATCGGTCAAGTCAGACTAGCGCGGTCTGTCTGCTCCCCACTTAGTCAAACGCGTCGTCGATGCGGTGTCAGCCTGCGACAAAAAACCCTGTCCTTTAGATCGGACACTGGCGGCAGCCTGCGCTAAACCGCTGTCAAATATCGTATCGTCGCACCAAGCATAAAAAGCAGTCTAGTCGTCTGTCTGTGTTCGGCCCCCGACTTGATAGCTTTCCATCCCGTCGCACCTGTTTCGTATATCGTCGTTGCGCCTGATACCTGATTTTGGTTGCCCGGTCGCAGTAACTCGTGCGGTGACGCAACACGCAACACGACCTGTCGCGCTCAGGGAATCGCCCGCCGCTGAAGGCAAAAAAAGTGTCGTAGGTTCGCCGACACCTGTCTCAAATCCGCGGCCGCCTCCCGCCTGCAACAAGCGCCGGGATCAATTTCGCAATTGGTGTGGTGGCAGCGCAGGCCAGGACGGTCGGTCCCCAAGGGCGCGGCGGCGGCGGCCATGCCATCTGCCCTGACCCCCTTTCTGGCGGCGCCCATCCCCGCTTCTTTTTTTTTTCGCGGACCCGTTGCACTCCCGCTGCCAAGTTGCCTGCCTATAACGTGCCCGCATTCTCTTTTTGGAGAACTTTTCTGCAGCACATTCCAGTGGGTTGCTGCTGCTCCACTCACCACCAGTTCGGTACATAGATGAGGAGTATCTCTCCGCTGCGCCGTACGGCCAAGCGGTATCCAGGTGTACAACGGCCTCGCCAGGCTGCACGTTCGTGGATAAGATTGTGGGCGGGGAACAAACTCAACAGCATCATGATCGTTGATGGTCGATAATAGTAACAGGAGGGCAATGGTCTCGGCGGTACTCGCGCCGCCGTCAGCAACGCTGCTGAGCCCGGAAGGTCGTCATCGCAGTAAATACTTGTCTTTCGGCGCTGCGTTAATGGGTTTCTCCCGAAAGTAAATCACGCGCACGCGACACCGGGATTGTTCTCCTGGGCACGTTGGTCGAGGGGTCCGCATTCGGAAAATGATTTCTCGGGGGCATCGGCATCTGCCCAGCAGTAGGCTCTTTGCGATGTCGGAACATGAGAGTTGCTCTTGGCTGTGCTGTACGAGTCCCTCGCGTTCAGGAGCGCTGCCGCAAGCCCTCTTGATGTCTGTGCACGTTCGTGCTCCTCCTTGGGCGCGGCGTGGAGTGGAGCCTAGCCGCAAAGTCGCGAATGCGCGGGTCTCCGAGCCACCGGCCGGGCGAAAGGGGGGACCCCTTGAATCATGAGGCACCTTGCTACCAGTGGTGTATGGAGTTTTAGTCATTACCACATCATGTGCTCATGAACGCTCGTGCGTGTGCAAACTGGCATTAAGCCGTTAAATCGTGGCGGGAGGCCATGAAGGTTGGGAGCAAGCTCGTATGAGCAGTATCACCCGTTCCTGGCGACCGCATGGGCGACGGGTTGATCGTAATTGTTTGGCAACTGTCTTAACATGCTTCTTCGATGACCGGTCACAAACTCGGACATGCGGAAGATCCAAGAGCTGTGCACGTATCAAAGAGCCATAAGTCTGGCTGCCCTTGCTCGTGCGCGAGTTACATGGGCTACGAGTTCGCCACAACTCTCGCCTCGTACGGGTCAGCTAGCACTGTTCGGAGAGATAAAGGCACAGGCCCGAGGCCCCATTCCGCGACCGCAGTTATCGCATACAAGAGGGCGATTGCTTACGCCCAAGTGGAGATCACGCACGTTCGTCTCCAACGTGTGTTGTTGGCCAAGCCCAAGCCCTGTCCATGGCGCTTTAAAGGCTACCTATCATGTCGAAAATGTGGGGCCCTCGCTTTCCACCTTCTCCCCTTGCGCCGCTGCCGCTCGATCCTTGAGCGTGAACGTGCCTGGCCGAGCGTCCCCCTCCTCGGACAACTCATAGTCGAAAGCAACCGACCCTGACCTCGGTCGACGACTAGCAGCAGCAATGGCGTACATCGCAGACGCTTACCGCAGCTTCACGCCAGAGCAGAGGCGCAACATCGCCATCTGTACGTCCCTGCCGCAAAGTTATAAATGCTTTACTGATCCCGCGCGCGCTTCAGACATTCTCGGCATCATGTTCTACAAGCTTGGTCTCGAGTTCTTCAACGGTTCGATCTCGTCCATGGCCTCGGACCGCTTCAAGGCTGCCAACACCTTCACCAAGCTTGGCGCCGCCCAGGGAATCAACCAGGCCGCGCAGTGTGTCGGTGCCATCCTGATCGCTCCGCTCGTGCAACGGTTTGCCACACGCTCGGTTCTTTCCTCCGCCATCGTTCTCTTCGGCATCATGACCACCATCCTCCTGATCACCGATGCTGCCACTGGCGGCCACGTTGGCCTTGGCGCCGACAAGAAGCCACGGTACGGCAACTGGAACCCGAATGCGATCTTCGTACGTTCAGTTGGACTCCGACGAGCTGACGAACTTTGAGCTGACAAAACTTATTTCGTGGCATTTCTTAGCCTATCTGGGCGATTGCTGGAATTGGCTACGGTATGGTTGAGCTCATCCGCCGTGTCATCCCCGCCGATATCTGCGGTGGAGACGTCATGCGCTTGCGTCGCATGGATGCCACCGTCCACATCCTCTACGAGGTTGCTGGTACCGCTGGCGCGTTCGCCTCGTCGTCCGCTATCTCTCGCTTCGGCAACAACTACTCCTACTTCCTTACCCCGGTCTTCTTCGCGTTCGCCGCTGTCATCTGGTCGCTCATCCGCCCGACTCCCAAGGCGCCACACCACAAGGACGCTGCCCTATCGGCCGTCGAGGATGCACCAGCGCACAGCACCAATTACTTCAAGGAGATCGCCTGGGGTGCCTACCTGTTTTTCAAGTCGATTTACGTCGGCGCCATCCTGATCTTCACGCACCGCCGGTTCGTCTGGCTGTTCACGTCGTACTCGCTTGCTCTGTACCTGCATCGTTTCCTCGAGAACTCGCTCGCTCCGGCATTCGCCAAGCGCGTCCTCAACAACTCGGCTTGGTCGCAGATTATCGTCGGTGGATCTAACTTTGGTGAACTGTGCGGTGCTCTCTCGGTCTTCATGCTCGCAAACGCTGTTCCGACCCCGATCCCCTGGCTGCGTCTGGATGCCCTCCTACTCAACGTGAGTTATCACCCCATCTACTGCTTATTTTTCCCTTCTAATTTGGTTCTGTAGCTGGTCTGGGTTCTTCCCAAGTACTCGCAGCTCGCAACTGCAGCCGGTGGCCATGTCAAATGGGCATGGTTCCCTGCGCTCACCTTCCTGCCCATCTCGTTCGGCTGGGCCGCCGGTGATGTCTCGCTCGCCGCATACATCCAGTCGACACTCAACAACATGGAGATCAACGAGCCTGGCATCTCGCCCCTCGGCGCCGTCATGTCGTTCCTATACAGCTCGTACATCGTCCTCAACGCCATCTTGTCCGCGGTCCTCGGCACCGTCATCGACAAAGACTTTGCGAAAAACAAGAACATCCACAGCTCGCTCATCCGCGTCGGTGGTATCCAGTTCTCCGTCTGCTGCGGCATCATCATTCTCTCGACTTTCATTCCTCGCGGCGCGTTCGCGATCAACCCGAAGCCGACTGGCGACCTTCTCACGCCCGCGGACGACGAGCACGTCTACGATGGTGCCGTTCTTCATCAAGGTGGAGAGCTTCACGGTGATGATTCCGAGAAGGCCTCCGACATCGAGATCGAGAAGGAGAAGCAGAAGGCTGCCGCACACGCCGCGTAAGATGGGCTCATGGTTACGCGCTCACCACAACTCCCACCCGGAGCCCAGGCTCACGATGGATTTCAAAACGAGACATTTCCACCCATCATCATCATCATCATCATCATCATAGCCGCTGCTTTTTTGTGCATAGTAGGACGTTTTCCCCCTTGTTGTTGCCAGTTATCGTATCCGTCGGCGGGGACGTAGAATACCTTTGATCACTCCCGTTTACCATTGATTCCCAATGCTTCTGGCATTGTGCTTTTGGCCCTTCATTTTCCACCCATGCTGCTGTCTTTTTCATTCCCCGGCGCACGTAATACACTGTATAATTACGGGCCAAAGTTTTGTGAGAGCCAATGAAGTTGAAGCGAATCCCTATAAAAAAATGTTCAAAACTTATTGCAAGTGCACCTTTGTGGCCAGTAAGTGGGCAAGTTCTGGCAATGTTCCGCGGAGTCGGAGTGAGCAAACGCGACTTTCTGCCTCCGAACGTCTGTGTTGCCCCTTCCGCAAATTGACAACGTCGCACGATGCGCTCGACCGACGTCCGCTGCGTACTTCTGTCGCAGTTGACTGCGTTTTTTTCTGCAGCTTGGGCGTGCTGTCGAGTACAGAGCTACTAGCGTCAAGTGTGAATTCGCGCCGCAAACGGCAGCTTGGTTATTCTCCTTTCTAGTGATACCACACCGTCCCAGCAGCCCTTCGCGCATTGTGGTGGGTTAATGAAACCATTTTGCTGTGCTTGTCACTGATATCCCCGCTCCTCTCTCATTTTCCCCTTCCATACAGGTGCCTGCCGGTCATCAGTCGAAACCGTTCGCCGCTCCGTTACAGAAAGACGGAATCGCGTCGCCACCAGCTTCTCAAAGCTCATTTGCTGCTGCTGCTGCGCTATCAGCCGCGTATATCCGACCACACTTTCTGAACTTCTATTTATACAGAAAGCCCGCAGCACAACGGCCTAGCACCATCATCGCGGCGTCAAACTCGCGAAGTCGCGGGAATCATTTGGGGAGGCTGTTCCCTCTCGGTCGCGCTGGAGCGCTTACTCGTACTTGCACCTGCAAGGACCGACCACCGGTCGTCCGCTGGCAGTAACTGGGCACGGTTATGCCTTGCCCTTGAGCGCACTTGTGCACACGCATCACGTCGCAGGTCCCATCTCATCGAATTCTTGACGAGGTCAGGAGCTCGAGCTCTGTTTCTCGTCCGGTCAGACCATTGGGTGGTCGCTCAATGAGTGCACCAACATCTTCTGTACGTCGCGAGCTTCCCTCAAACGCCACACAGCACACAACACACAAACACCTCGCAAACTCGGTTAAACGAACATGCTAGGCACGCTTGACGACCCTTCTTTCTGGACGAATGAAGGATTGAGCTGTGTGGACAATGAGGCGACGTTCGGGATTCGAACGGCTCTTTCGAAAATCATCTGCATCCGTCAAGGGGGTCGTGTCACCTCTGTCGAGTTCGTTAAATTAAACAATGCGCCGTCGCGGTCAAGTGCATACCACAAGCGCAGAAGCATCCCAACTGGTGCTGAGGAACTCGCGGCCGAGGCGGTCAGCGGTAAGTAAACGCAGATCTTTGGTATTGGACATGAGTCGTTGATATGATATTTATTGCTCTAAAACCAAAGTTCGCCACCGTCTTGGGCACAGCACGGGCACAAAATTGAGCAACAATGTTCCGCGCGACCAATGTCAAGTGAATTTGCATACGGACCTCAATTCCGCGCACTGGTTCCAGCCAATCTTAGGTCTCCAGTGGTGAAGGTGGCTAATGACTCGCACGCCCCACCCCTCACGCCGCAGCGCCCGCGTATACGCGGGTCAATTGCGCATACTCGACCGCAAGGAGTCAGACCTCCACCTATTCTCTTCGAAGCCCTGCCAAGGCGCGTACCTTAATGTGCCTCTCATGGGTTGGGCACTCCATGGACTCGTTATGGTTAGTCCTCATCCGTTCGCAAAGATCGAGAACCACAACGTCAAAAAGATCGGCGCGCTCGCTGGGTGGAGCAATCTTATCACCCCTTTCGCGGGTTTACACCTTCGCTCGTTGGCACCGCATGTTCGCGTACATGACTGCCCAATGTAGCATTTGCGCAATCGCCATTGTCGACGGCGAGTTGGCGATGGAGGCCCGCCTGCTCTGGTGATCTCGAGGACTTGCGACGAGTACACAGAGAGTGGGATTGTTGAGGTTCGCCCTGAACGAGAATCAACAGTTGACAACAGGCGGCAGGAGCCCAACACCAAACAGCTGTCCGGGTCGCTCAAGGCTGTGCTTCGTGACGAACGTGCGTCGCTGTTAGGCGGCGCGGGAGGCAAGCTTCCAGTATAAGACTTGGAAGCCCTCACGAGTCGAATTCTGAGGAGACCCCTGCTCTCACTCTGGGCCCCCTCGCTTCGGCGTCCTTCTCCAATACCTTAGGACACGTGCACGTGAGAACCTATTCACAAGCAGCAGCCATGTCCTACATCGGTGAAGCCTACAGAAGCTTCACGCCGGAGCAGAGGCGCAACATTGCAATCTGTGCGCCATTAATCGTGTCGGGCGACGTTAAGATAACTGATAATTCCGCTTTAGACATCCTTGGCATTATGTTCTACAAGCTTGGTCTCGAGTTCTTCAACGGTTCGATCTCGTCCATGGCTTCGGACCGCTTCACGGCCACCAACACCTTCACCAAGCTGGGCGCTGCCTCAGGTATTAATCAGGCGGCACAGTGTGTCGGTGCCATCCTGATTGCTCCGCTTGTGCAAAGGTTTGCCAGAAATGCTCTCAGTGCCGTGCTGCCCATATTGATCTCCTCCCGCCAAGGTTTGCCACACGCTCCGTCTTGTCCTCCGCTGTAGTCCTCTTCGGCATCATGACGACTATCCTCCTGATTACCGACGCCGCCACCGGCGGTCATATTGGCATGGTGCCCAAAGGCACAGGTAAGGACCTCAAGATGGTGCCTCAGTACGGCTCCTGGAACCCGAACGCGATCTTCGTATGTTGAATTTGGACCCATCTAATTGAGCTAACATTTGTTCTTTCAGCCTATCTGGGCAATTGCTGGCATCGGCTACGGTATGGTTGAGCTCATCCGCCGTGTCATCCCCGCCGACATCTGTGGTGGAGACGTCATGCGCTTGCGTCGCATGGATGCCACCGTTCACATCCTCTATGAGGTTGCGGGTACCGCTGGCGCGTTCGCCTCGTCGTCCGCTATCTCTCGCTTCGGCAACAACTACTCCTACTTCCTTACCCCGGTCTTCTTCGCGTTCGCCGCTGTCATCTGGTCGCTCATCCGCCCGACTCCCAAGGCGCCACACCACAAGGACGCTGCCCTATCGGCCGTCGAGGATGCACCAGCACACAGCACCAACTACTTCAAGGAGATCGCTTGGGGTGCCTACCTGTTCTTCAAGTCGATCTATGTCGGCGCCATCCTGATCTTCACGCACCGCGGTTCGTCTGGCTTTTCACGTCGTACTCGCTCGCTCTGTACCTGCATCGTTTCCTCGAAAACTCGCTCGCTCCGGCATTCGCCAAACGTGTCCTCAAAAACTCGGCTTGGTCGCAGATTATCGTTGGCGGATCTAACTTTGGTGAACTGTGCGGTGCTCTCTCAGTCTTCCTTCTTGCCAACCGTGTGCCAACTCCAATCCCATGGCTTCGTCTTGATGCTCTTTTGCTCAACGTGAGTCTTTAATCAACTTCCTTCTGATCCTTCCCTCTAATTTGGTGTGTAGCTGGTCTGGGTGCTACCCAAGTACGCGGATCTTGCGACTGCTGCCGGTGGCCATGTCAAGTGGGCATGGTATCCCGCCCTCACCTTCTTGCCCATCTCATACGGATGGGCCGCCGGTGATGTCTCGCTTGCCGCTTACATTCAGTCCACACTCAACAGCATGGACATCAACGAGCCTGGCATCTCGCCCCTCGGCGCCGTCATGTCGTTCCTATACAGCTCGTACATTGTCATGAACGCTATCCTATCTTCGGTGCTTGGCAAAGTCATCGACAGCGACTTCGCGAAAAACAAGAACATCCATAGCTCGCTTAGTCGCGTTGGTGGAATTCAATTTTCAGTCTGCTGCGGCATCATCCTCCTCTCGACGCTCATTCCGCGCGGCGCGATTGCACTCAACCCGCAGCCAACTGGCGACCTTCTCACGCCCGAGGATGATGAGCAAATTTATGACGGTGCCGTCCTCCACCACGGTGGGGAGCCCCCACTCGACGACTCAGAGAAGGCCTCTGAGACCGACCTCAAGAAGCCGACGCCAGTTACAACTCCCGCTGCGTACTGAGACAAACGGTTGAGCGTATAAGTTCTGTACAGCAATTGTAATGGTCGTCCAGTAGCCTCGGACACTCACTGTATTCTTTCTCGTGACGCAAGTTGCGCACTGTATGACCGTCCTTATGATTCCCAGTCAATACCACTTCATTTCATACGTCAGCCAGTCGCACTATTGTCCATCTCAGCTAGCGTTGCATCTCCTCTCCTCTGACGCGAGTTTAGTTTTAGCTTGCATCTCCTCCCGACGCACGTGCGTGCGTTCAGTGAAGCTGCTATCGTCCACCCCTTCTGGGCCTACGATCCAGCAATCGCGACAGCATGGTGCCTGCAACGTCTGCCTGTCATGATCGAGAGGTAATCGTTCCTAGCCTGGAAGCCAAGCTCGAGAGCGATCACTCCCGCGCGAAGCTCGAGAAGGCTGACACTGGTCGTGTGCCACCCTCAGCTCGAGTGCATGATAGCGAGAAGTCGCCGCTCGTCCATGTTCTTGCGGCGCACTACGACCTGCGACACACGAGAGCAACGGCTTCCGACATAACACCAGAAGTGTTGCGCGTTCTCCGAAGGTCTCGATGCGAGAAGCTCGCCCTTGGCCCACTTACACCAAGTTTGACTTTGCGGCTTGACGTTGAGTTGCAAGAAGTTCCACTCGGTACAAAGAGACGGAGTTCGTTACCATTACGATCGCGCGTAGCGCAAACATGTCATAAAAGCCAGGTGTTAAAGTGGTCCAAAACGCGCTTCAAGACATCCTCAGCATGCGAGCGTTCAACAAACCTGGCGACGCTTCAATATCAACAACTGAAGAGGTGATAAGCACGTACAGATGGCCTTCCCGAGGATATACGACCAACTCGTGCCGATCGGGATACTTCGACATCCTGCGCAAGCCGCGGTAAAAGCCCACACCCTGCCCAACCGGACAGCGGGGATCCGCCTCGCCATGCAGAATGAGGACAGCAGTTTCAACGTCCTTGACGTGATTGATTGGGTCCACAAGTCGCTTGCTCGTTGGATCCCACGGCGGGCTCAGATTGTAATACGCCTGGATAGCACGAACGAGGTGTAGTGAGCATCTATTCGCCTTCTGATCACAGACGAGCGTACCTCAAAATCGGGCATGTCATTCTCCATCGCCATGGAGGCCCACATGCTGACTCCAGCGCCCATACAACCAGCCTTGAATAGATTCTTGGTCTGCGAGACACCAAATGCTGTCATAAACCCGCCCTGGCTCCAGCCGCATATACCCAGACGATCTGGGTCGGCGATACCACGCTCAATTGCTGCGCGAAGCATGTCCTCGCAGTCGGTCCAGTCAACCGTACCGGCACCACCACGCTGCGTCTCGGCAAATGCTGCGCCTCGTCCAGAGCCTTGAAAACGATGATGTGAAATCAGCACGTGGCATTAAGATGTCTGCGTAGACTACTTACTACCACGATAGTTTGGACATATGCAGCAGAAGCCTGCCGCCGAAAGATATGGTGGCCAGCTACTACTGGAGAGGAACGTATAATCTGGTGTGTTGCGGCTAATTCACGAATAAGATGGATATACCGTTGTTGTGCATTTAAACCTACTAATAAGGACCTACGTGGAGATCAGCATGAGTTAGTCGATAACATTCGCCATGTCGCACCTCCGTGTACCACGAGTAACGTCGGCAGCGGTCCTTGCACCCCACTTGGTTTGTATATGAGACCGTTTAGCTTAGTACCATCGCGCGAGGTCCAATGGAAAGGCCCGATGTCGACGTTGGTTTGTACGTCTTCGAACGATTGACCGTGGGCTGATACCTTCGTCAGCTGAGCAGTGTTCTTCCCATCTGCGACGCCCGTCCAGATGTTCCATGTCTGTTTCCGAGGGCCGGAGCTACGCAGCGCCGCGAAGACGTATGAGCCGTCTGGCCGTTGTTTGATGTCCCAGTCCGCAATCGCCTCGTTGTCAGTCTTGTAGATGCAGGTACGTCGTTTGCCAGAAGCATCCAAAATGTCGATGCGCGAGTCCAGGCCAGTGTATACCTCGGCAGCAACAAGATCGTGCCCACTTATGCCAACCAGCTTTCCGGAGCAATCGTCGACGCCAGCATACACGACTCGTTCGTCTTCGGTGGCTGCTCCCAAGCGTTGGACAGATAATGAGGTTGCCACCGTGTCCTTTGAGTGAAAGTTGACCAAGAGAATCGTGTCGTCGGCCAGCCAGGCAAGATAGGCTCCAATAGACCATGGAGTTGTGGCGCGGAGCACGGCTGGTGCAGCAGGATGATCCGTGGAGACAACGAAGAATTGAGCGGGACGGGCAGCACCGTTCTGAGTGTTGGTTTGCCATGTCGTTGCTAGCACGCGACGGCTGTCCGTATTCCACACGAAGTCTTGAACGTGAGCATCGCGGGGCAGATCAAAGGTGGCCGTGGTGCGGGTTGCTAGACGAAGTAGTCGAAGCCTGCTGAAGCCTTTTGCTTCATCTCTGAATACTATCGCATCGTCCTTGCGCTTGTTCTTCTGCTCCTGCTCATCGGTGGGTTCGTCTTCGCTCGCGAATGCAATGTATTTGCCGTCTGGCGATAGTTGGAAGGAAGCAACGCCGGTTTTCGAAGTCATATTGCTCGTTGGGATAGCTTCGCCACCCACAGTCAACGGGAGTTTGTAGATTTGGTTCGGACCTCCAGCTTTATGACGGTCGCTGAGAAGTAAATGGACTGGCCATCGGGACTGAACACCATTGCGCTGTCGTTGAACGTGCCACTGGTGAGCTGACGCGCGCTGTCCTCCTTGTCGACCTCTGCTATCCAGATAGCGGATGTCGCATGCTCCTGGTCTGGAGCTTTGTACTGGGGTCGAACGCTGTAAATGACCTGGGTGCCATCTGGGGAAATGTCCAGACCGCCGCGCAAGGTCTCTGCGCTAGCTATGGCCTCAGGTGTAAAAGGCGGAATTTTCGGTGCTCGAATCTGCATGGCTGTGGGTGAATTCTCCCGCAGCCGTAGCGGCTAGTTGGTATATATATACAGAGACCCGCGCGCTGCGGCCGGTTGTACGATCAACAGCTGCGGGCAATCTCGTGCAAAGCTTGCTGATGGCGCGCGACATCGGGTGTTTTCTGCAATGAGCGCAGGGCCAATGCTCCTCCGGACATTGCATTCAAAGATGTTCGCCCTAAGGTGAGGAAGAGATGCTGAGCGGTAAGGGCCGACCCGTCTCAACTTGGCATCCTATTTTGCGATGCACAAACTGATGGACCAACGACCGCAGTCTCCGCTTTTGGACGAGAATACATGGCAGCAATCCTTGTCACCCTCATCAGCTCATACCTCATCCGAAGAATGGGCTCATCGTGGAGCTGAAATCGGCTCGGCCTGCGGTGTGCTTCTCGCTACTTCAGCAATCGTCATATCAGCATTCGCTCCACTTATTGACGAGCGCCTGGACCTTGCTGACCGAAGTTGAATAACCAATTGTCGGTCCCGCGAGTCACAAACCCAAGCTTCTTTATGCGATTATCAAGCAAGCGCGCCAGGGCCTTAATAATATGTCACCACTTTTCGAAAAGCCGCCATCTCCCAAGACGTACCTCATGGAGCAGCACATTCAACATTACGATGGTCCAAAGGGTTTCGCAGTCAGTTATCTTTCCGATCATGGGGACAAACTCGTACCAATGGCCATTCAATAGATCTTGCGCAAGAAATACACCTGGTATGCGGTTTTCGTGAGCTCTGGCGCATTTCTTTTCGGTTATGATACTGGTGCGTCGTATTCGCCTTTCATAGGTCGCTCTAACAATCGTGACAGGCAGCATCGGCCCTGTCACTGTGATGCCACAGTACATCGAACATTTTGGCAACATCTCGCCAGTTCTGCACGGTATCATCGGTATGTGTTGATACTCGGGTGGCACGCATTCAGTTGATTTACATTATTCTGGCAGTATCGTGCATTCTTCTAACGGCGGCCTTGTTTTCCGTTGTCGCCGGTATGCCTAGTCTACATGCACCGCGATGAAATTGCTGACCTCGATCTAGGGCCACTTGCAGACCGCATTTCGCGGACACGAACGATTGCCCTCGGTGGAGTTGTCTCTGCGATCGGCGAAGCAATTTGTCTTGCTGCGACGCGAGGAAACCTTGGCATGTTCATCGCAGGACGCGCCATTGCCGGCATGGGCGAGGGCCTCTTCATGAGTCCCATCACGACCTACATCTGCGAGATTGCCCCCACACCCGTCCGAGGTCGCCTCACCGTTCAGATCCAACTGTTCGTCACGCTCGGCCTGCTCTGCGGCTACTTCACCTGCTATGGGAGTCAGAAGGCCGAGGGCAGTATCGCCTGGAGAGTGCCCTACATGCTACAGATTGTCTTCAGTGCGTTCATGGCCGCAGGCTCCTTCATGCTTCCGCACTCGCCGCGCTGGTTGCAGCATGTGGGTCGAGATGCGGATGTGGACCGCGCCCTCACTAGGTTAGGAGTGACTGCTGTGGAGCTCGGACTTGAGCCCGCAGCTGCCTCCCATCCTCGACCCGTCACAGTTGCTGCTGAGAAGGGGACGGCGGCAACCCCGGCAAGGAAGACTACCAGCTTATCCGAGCAGTGGCTCTCGCTCTGGCGCAAGGACGTTCGAACACGTACGGCGCTCGCGGTTTACCTCAACTTTGGGCAGCAGGCATCTGGTATTGACGGTGTGCTTTATGTGCGCGCTTTAGTCAAAACTTGGATCCTGGAAGCTTACGCTTTGACCGTAGTACGCGCCGGCGCTCTTTGCACAGGCTGGTCTAGCCTCAAGCACGGCGTCATTCCTTGCGAGTGGTGTCGTCGGTATTGTCATCTTTCTCGTCACGATTCCGGTCCTTATCTACAGCGACACCTGTGCGTGACAACGGTGCCGTAGATTGAATGTTTTGCTAAACTTGTTTGTTGCAGGGGGTCGTCGTCCACCAATGATCTGGGGAGGACTCGTATTGTCACTCTCACTGCTCATCATCGGCACATTGCATGCGTCGCACGCGTCCGACCACAAGGGCGCCCAGTACACCATCATCGGCTTGATCTTTGTTTACGTGATGGCGTTCTCGATGAGCTGGGCTGTCATCATCCGTGGCTACTCCGCGGAAATTCAACCCATGAGGACGCGGGCACCAGCCACAGCTCTTGGGCAAGGTGTTAATTGGGTAAAATTCGCGCTATTGCACCCTCTCAATCGCCTTTTACTGACGCTGTCTCCATAGCTGGTGAACTGGATTGTTGCCTTCACGACCCCAATGTTCTTGGCGAAGTCAACATCGGGTTCGTTGCACTTGATACGGCTCGTCTGGTTGATTTTTGTGCTTATCTTCGTCATGCAGGGCCATACTTTCTGTTCGGTGGATGCAGCCTTTTAACGACAGCCATTTGCTTCCTTTATGCACGAGAATCCTTGGGTATGAGCCTCGAGGACATCGAGAAGGAGTTCGACATTATTACATGGACGCCTCGCTCGCTTTCCCGGACCACCACTCGAAGTGCACAAACAAGTCAGACGCAACAATCGAACTCAAATCACAGTAAATCTCGGTCTGAGCTGCCAGTATAATGTCGGTAAAGCAACTGAATGTCTCGTTACCGTGTGTAAGAAAGTAGGGTTGGGTAGAACATGTGTAATTGTTGTGGTTTCTGAAGTACTCCTTGATCCCGCCACTGTGTGGGCAGAAGCTGATACGATTAAGTGTGAAATACATTCCTTGTTTCAGAGTAGCCACGTCACAAAGTGGTCCAGTACGCGCTTCAACACATCCTCTGCGTGTGTGCGTTCGGTGAACCTATAAACCCGAATATCAATGTCTCAGCCTGGATATCTAGATCGAGCCCACAATGCGCTTACCCGTGGGGCTCGCGAGGATAGACGACTAGCTCGTGACGATCAGGGTACTTTGACATGCGTCGTAGCCCGCGATAATATCCAACGGCTTGTCCAACTGGCACACGCTCGTCCTTCTCCCCGTGAATGATCAAGACAGCCGTCTCAACGTCTTTGACATGGTTTACCGGATCATTGCGTTTGTTCGTTGTGATGTCCCATGGAGGGTTGCCACCGAGACCAGCCTGCAACAGCCGCCCCAATTCGTCATACAGTCGCCTTCAAAAGCATTGGCAGTAGCGTACCTCAAATTCTGGAACATCGCTTTCCGCCGCCAGCGCGCCCCAATCGCTCACTCCTGCACCCATGCAGCCTGCTTTAAACAGGTTCTTCGTTTGCGAGACTCCCCAAGCAGTCATGAAGCCACCTTGACTCCAACCACAGATGCCGAGACGGTCACGGTCGGCAATGCCACGATCGAGTGCTGCCTGCAACATGTCTTCGCAGTCAGTCCAATCAAGCGTCCCAACACCGCTCTGCTGCGTCTCCGCGAACGCTGCGCCGCGCCCAGAACCTGACGGGGATAATCAGAAGCTGATATTAGGAGTGAGCATGTGCGAGCTAGACGGACTTCCTCGATAGTTTGGTTGAATGCAGCAGAATCCAGCGGCTGCAAGATATAGACCCCAGCCGGAGTAGTGGAACAGGTATGCAGGCGTGTCGCGCCTAGATTAATTCAGATATCGGAAGATATTTCAAGCGAGCTTACGCACGAATAAGGACCTATACATAAGACGTCAGAGATGGATCTCCTGACAAAGTTGGTGCTGACGCACCTCCGTGTACCCGAAGAAGAGTTGGGAGCTTGCCTTGCGCACCCGCAGGCTTCGAGATAAGGCCATTCAAATTTGTTCCATCACGTGCCGTCCAGTAGAATGCCTCGATTTTGACGTCGTTCTTAGTATCTTGGAGCTTTTGCAAATGGTTTGACAGACGCTTAAGCTCTGCTGTCTGTGTCCCATCGGTGGTGCCGGCCCAAATATTCGACACCTCCTTGCGTGGTCCGGAGCTGCGGATAGCTGCAACAATATAGT
The DNA here is from genome assembly GCA_020744175.1 of Auriculariales sp. MPI-PUGE-AT-0066. Classification (NCBI taxonomy): domain Eukaryota; kingdom Fungi; phylum Basidiomycota; class Agaricomycetes; order Auriculariales; species Auriculariales sp. MPI-PUGE-AT-0066. The sequence continues at coordinate 388,789 of JAGTJP010000016.1, forward strand.
TTCCATCTTCAAGTCGGCGCACGCTCCAGCCGTGGATCGCGTCGTCCTTGGTGTGATATACACACGCATGCAGCTTCCCGGAGGTATCGACAATATCAATCCGCGAATCAAGTCCGCTTTCAATCTCTACTGCGACGAGATTGTCGGAACGGAGGTCTACCACCCGCACAGCGTCATCTTCTTGGCCGGCGTAAATGATCCGTTGGTTTTGGTCCTTAGGGCTAACGTGCTGCAGTGAGAGACAGCTGATTGGCGAGTTAGGATCGTGATACCGGGTCTCCAGTAGACTGTCATTGGCGAGCCAGACTAGGTTGCTCCCATGGCCCGTCCGCTCCGAGGCGCGCAATGCACCTTCCGATTTGGGTTTTCAACGCTCACGACTACGTAATGCGACGGGAATGCCTCCGCCTCAATACGTTTGTACTGTGCCGTAGAAATGACGACCTGCTTGCTATCATGATGCCAGGCGAAGCTCTTGACATGAATGTTGTTCGGCAAGGCAAATGTCGAAACGGTCCTGGCTGCGAGACGTAAAAGCCGAAGTCCGTCGTGTCCTTTCACGCGGTCGCCCCAGACAACAGCGTCGTCTTTGCGCTTGTCCTTGAGCTCTTGCTCCTCGGTCGGCTCGTCCGGACTCGCAAACGCGATGTACTGACCGTCTGGCGAAATTTGGAAGGACGAAACTCCCTTTTTCAGAGACGTGCTGGTGATTGGAATAGCTTCTCCACCTACATTCAACGGCAGAGTGTAGATCTGGTTCGGTCCACCTGCTTTGTGGCGGTCGCTCAAGAAGTAGATGGTCTGGCTGTCGAGACCAAAGACGACCGCGGTATCGTTGAAGCTGCCACTGGTGAGCTGGCGCGCGCTGCCTTCCTTGTTGATGTCGGCAACCCAGATCGCGGACTTGAGTGCTTTTCATCTGGAGCTTTATACAGCGGCGCGACGCAGTACACGACTTTCGTGCCATCGGGGGAGATATCGAGACCACCGCGCAACGTCTCGGCATTGACAATCACCTCAGGCGTGAACGAAGGGAGCATCAGAAAACTGAGGCGCAGGATGGCTCTGAATCTAGTGCTGCGCTCGCTAGCCAGTTATATCTTGTGACCGTTTGGGTGCTGCGGCTGCGGCAAGACAGAGAGCAATCATGCAGACGTATTCAAATGGATTTTCCGACTGCGATCTGGCGTGCACTAGATCGGAGCAAGTGAGTGCCATGACACTCTAATGAGCGGCTCATCTGCTGCAACCACAGCAATGTCGATGGCGGAGGGTGATGTCACATGGTGCGAGTGGCCTGTAAGACCAGGTGCATGGTGAATATGGGATATTCTGAAAACTAATCTCGCCACAACGGACTAGATCCAGCGTGGGCTACATATATGACATGGTCTCTGGAAACCGATATTCTCGACTCTCGTCATTTCAAGATAGCCAGGTCATGAAGTGGCCTAAGACACGCTTCAGGACATCTTCGACGTGTGAACGTTCAAGGACCCTGCCGATGTTGAATAAGAATTGTCGTCAGTCACGAATAAACGACGCCACCGTGACCAATACCCACATATGTCCTTCGCGAGGATAAACGACCAGCTCGTGCCGCTCAGGAAATTTAGACATCCGCAAAAGGCCACGGTAAAAGCCCATAGCCTGACCGAGGGGAGCACGGTCGTCCTTTTCTCCGTGAAGAAGGAGAACGGGTGTCTCGACGTCCTTGACTTGGCTGATCGGATCAGTGAGATGATGTTCACCTGCATTCCACGGTGGACTCAGACTGTACTCAGCCTATGGACATAATAACGCAGGAGATCAGCCATAGGGCCCATCGTTGGTGAAGAGGTGCGAACGTACCGCCATGTCAGGCATGTCGCTATCCGTAGCCATCGAATCCGAGTGGGTGATGCCCGCACCAACGCAGGCCGCTTTGAAAATGTTCTTAGTCTGAGAGACACCGAATGCGGTCATGAATCCGCCCTGGCTCCAGCCGCAGATGCCCAACCGATCCGGGTCGGCGATGCCGCGCTCAAGTACTGCGCGAAGCATGTCCTCGCAGTCGGCCCAGTCGACCGTACCGGCGCCGCCACGCTGAGTCTCAGCGAATGCTGCCCCTCGTCCGGAGCCTTTGCAACCAAGGAACTCATGAGCTTGTGATTCAACGTAGCGCTCATACAACACTCACTGCCTCGATAATTTGGACATATGCAACAGAAGCCTGCCGCCGAGAGGAAAGGCGCCCAGCTATTAACCGAGACAAACGAGTAACTTGGTGTATCTCGACTGATTGATATGTGAGAGGGAGATCTACTTGCATGTCATCACTAACTCACTAGTATGGGCCTGTCAACATGTCAGTATCGGCAATTAGAAGACGATGGCCCGGCCGTACCTCCGTGTATAACCAGTAATGTCGGCAGCCAGGAGGCTGTTGTGTTTGGTTTGTAGATGACACCATTCAGCCGAGTCCCATCTCGCGACGTCCAGTAAAATGGCGCAACCTCGACGTTGGTTTGAACGTCTTCGAACGATTGACCGTGAGCTGAAACCTTCGTAAGCTGCGCAGTGCGCGTCCCATCCGTGACTCCCGTCCATATGTTCCACGTCTGCTTCCGAGGGCCAGAGCTACGCAACGCCACAAAGACGTACGAACCATCCGGCCTGCGTTTGATCGCCCAATCCGCAATCGCCTCGTTCTCGGTTTGGTAGACGCAAGCACGGCGGCTGCCACCAGAGTCCAGAACATCGATGTGCGAGTCGAGGCCAGTGTATACTTCGACAGCGACAAGACTATCTCCACCGAGGTCGATGAGTTTTCCGGCGCAATCATCAACGCCGGCGTAGACAACTCGCTCGTCCTCGCTAGGCCGCCCCCAAGCGCTGAACAGACAGGGCCGTCACCGCTGTGTCCTTTGAGTGATAGTTGACGAGGAGGGCAGTATCGTCGGCCAGCCAAGTAAGAAAAGTCCCAAGTGATCGAGGAGTTGTGGCGCGAAGCAGGGCTGGTCCTGCAGGATTGTCTGTAGAGACCACGAAGAACCGAGCGTGACCAGTCGTGCTATTGGCAGCGTTGGTTAGCCATATCGTTACGAGCATGTGATGACTATCCGGGTTCCATACAGTGTCTTGAACGTGAGCGTCGCGCGGTAGACTAAACGTGACCGTGGTACGAGTCGCGAGTCGATGTAGCCGAAGTCTGCTGAAGCCTTTCGCTTCATCTCTGAATACTATCGCGTCGTCCTTGCGCTTGTTCTTCTGCTCCTGCTCCTCATTGGGTTCGTCTGCGCTTGTGAACGCAATATACTTTCCATCGGGCGAGATTTTGAATAACGCAACGCCAGTCTTGAGATTGGTGCTGGTGACAGGAACAGCATGGCCGCCCACGGTGAACGGCAGGTTGTAGATTTGATTCGGGTGTCCGACTTTATGGCGGTCGCTGAGGAAGTAAATGGACTGGCCATCGGGACTGAATACCATTGCGCTGTCGTTGAACGTGCCGCTGGTGAGCTGACGCGCGCTATCCTCCTTGTCGACCTCTGCTATCCAGATAGCGGATGTCGCATGCTCCTGGTCTGGAGCTTTATACTGGGGTCGAACGCTGTAAATGACCTGAGTGCCATCTGGAGAAATGTCCAGACCGCCGCGCAAGGTCTCTGCGCTGGCTATGGCCTCAGGTGTAAAAGGTAAGGTCGCTGCTGCTTTGGTCCGCATTCCTGGCCCATCATTCCGCAGCAGGTTGAGAGCCAGATATATTCGGCGCTGCTGCCCGAGTTGTAACGGAACTCTATTTTCGGCTGTATTCACATCCTTATCGCGCCCATCTCCGACTTCCCCATTCGGCATATGACCTCATTCTTCTAGGCCCGTCTAGACTTGCCCAGAACGTTCTAGAACTGTCCGGCCCCCGCTGACTCATTCCTGACCTAGTCATCGGGCCCCGGAGCCACCGTTGCACAGCCTCGTCCAGTCTGTATATAAGGAAGGGTCTTTAGCTAGTCCATGTACCTTAGACTTGACCTTGTTCAATCTCAGGATTGTTCCGCGCTTCCCTCTCTCTCTCTCTCTGACGCGGCCTCGATTGCGGGACACCTCGTCCGTAACATCAGGTCAAGTCTACTCTCTCCCACTCGCCGCCGCTCCCGTCGACTGGCCACCGCCTTCGACACCGCTATCCCCAACCACCACCTTCGACCTGCCCGCGCTTGACATCCGTCGACGCGTGTCCGACACTCCACCATTTCCTCCAACACACACCCCGACCCCTCCTTCCAACAGTGGCTTGACGAGCAACTAGCCGCAGCCCAAGCTACCCTCGACATTTCCTTCGCCGTCATCGCCTACTACGACCAACTCTCCGCTCTCGACAAAACCGACCCCGAGTACGCCGCGAAGGCCGCTGCTATTGTAGCCCCGCGCATCTGGAACCCGTACGCAAATTGTCGCTACCGCTTCTCTGATCCTCCCATTTCAGAGCCCTCTTTCTGAAGCCCTCCCCTCTGGCCTCCAAGCCACTCGCCGCCTCCTGCCCCCTTTCTTCCCTCTGTCGTGCGCACCCAAAAGCTCATTCGACGACGCTCTCATCTCAAGGCTGCAATAGCTGTAGAGCTCTGTAGTGTGCCCACGCCCCCACCGTTACTGGACTCGCGCTACTCTGCAATAAGGAGGCTGGAAACCTTGTCACACGACTCTTTAGTCAGTGCAAGGCAGCACCTTGGCGGAGGAACCGTGACGAGGCCGTGGTCAGGTCCAAGCACAAGCGTTCCCCACTCGAACGAGTCCGTGCCACGACTAGATTCCTCTTCTCTTTAGTTCCTATCTTTCTTCAGTAAGTCATCACACGAGACTCGGGTCGAAAGACCAACTCGTGCCCCTTATATCCCGCCGAGCGTGTACACGGGCAGACCGCGAAGTCGTACCTTGAAGCTACGCAAGTAGTGCAGGACGAGTAGAGCACCCCCAAGACACTAGGCACCTTGCGGCACTGCTGAAGAGCGGGCCGTAAGTTCATCGCATCGCACTCCCCTATATCCCTCGCGCCTTTGCTTGATTACCCCCGGCTGTGACAAACGCGAATCGAGCCCAACCTCGATTTTCTGACTCGGAGTACTTGTACTACGAGCAGGCCCATACCTTGTGAAGCCCTACCATAGGCAAACTTGATTGGGGCAAGTAGTCCGCTTCTCGCCGCTTCTTTCAGAAGTGGAGCACGAGTGACACTAAGGGTTCGAAGTAAAGACGTGTTGTACCTTGCCGCTGTTCGACTCCCTGCACGAGAAAATCCTGCGCCAGTGATTGTTTGCTGCCGAACGACGCTACCCCCAGAATCCTGATAACGAGTGCGCACAAGAAAGCTACCCCAAGTACCGACCACTGCCAGGGTACAGCAAGTACGACCTTAGTCGGAAAGCCAAGGCTCTAGAGTTGACCGTCGGGTGGTACGCCTAAGTCGCATATTGTTAAAGGGCCAACCGGGCGAATCGCGAAGTAGGAACTGCGAACTACGCGGCCAGAAATCTACCTGTGCCTTCTGTTCTCCTGCCCAGCCAATCCCCTCTTCCAACCCTTCTGAACTTGCTTCGGGAGTCCTGTCCTACGGGTTCATTTTCGACTAAGAACGGGGGTTTATCCGGACACTGTTCCCCAACGTCGCAAGACGGAGAAAGGGAGTAACTCCGCGAAGCCGTTTCTGAGAATCTGAGCTACGGACCAAACAAACTCTTCGACTCGCCTCGCTCCGATAAAAGAATTCTCAATAGGTTGACGAGTGTCTATACTCGCCGATACTCCTGTACTTCCCGCAACAAAGAATCGCATTCCAAACAAAGACACTTTCTGAAATCGCCCTGAGTAAATACTTGTCACCCTCGAACCGAAACTTGGAAATGGAAAAGAACCTCAAGAAACCCCTGCATTCTTCGACAATGGATATCGATTCTCCCGAGCTGCCAAAGCGCGCTCTAATTTCATACCCAACCCTTCGGGGTCCGCCACCAATGGCACCCTTCCCTGACACCTCGTACTCACGAGCTGTAAGAAATCCGGCCCCTACCTTCCTCTCCGCTCCACACCGGTACGGCGCAGTACGCGTCGACACACGCTCACCCCGCGCCCCGAAGTCGCTCATCAAGGAAGAAAGCACTCCGTCCCCCAGGTCTCCTCGCCACCGCAAGCACATGACTAGCCCAGTCACCTCCATAGACCAAGTCGAGCAACAGCTAGCCGGACTGAGAATCTCCGTCCTCACCAACCGATATGAGCCCCTTGCAGAGGCACATCAGTACTCGCTCCCTGACGTCGAGGAAGGATACCCCCAGGCTGCCTCCCCGCAGAACTCCTCTCGGACATCAAAGCAAAGGAGCCAGACGTGATCGAATATCCGGACATAATGACCAAGGCTTCGTCACTTCAGACAACCCACCAGGGTATGCCTGGGTATGGTCCCCAAATACTCCATTCTTTGGACCAGCTCTCGCCCCGTACGCCAAATCTCCGGGTTACAACAAGGACCGCATCACGCCTCGTATAAAGCCCATACCGAGCGGACATACGGCAGCAACCCGGCTTTCAGGGCCAATGAACCCAGAGCTGTATGACGCCGCTATCCGGGAACTGTACGAAGACGCACCGGCCACTCTGTATTTCTACAAGCTTGTCCGTCCTCCGGCTCTGTGGACCCCCACCGCCGTCGTTGAACCAGAAGAGGGACCCGATCCTACGCCAGCTTTCGACTTTCCTATCGGAGAACCAGTCCCATGGTGGGAAGGAGTGTTGCCTACCCCTATGACGGCGTACAAGAAGGTCCCCGCGTACCATGGACATGGAAAGAGGAGCAACTCCCCCTGGCAAGGCTGATCGTCGCAAGGAGTTCAAAAGGTCTAAATCAAGCAAGCCCCAACTTGACCCGCCTGACTCCTCGGACGACGAGAAACCCCCGCGAAAGCCGTCGAAACTCCCGGGAAAGAAGTCACCTACCGGCTCGGGAGGTATGCCCCCCGCCTCACGCACGAGGAGACGAAGATCCGTCTTCATCCTCGTCCAGCTCGGAATCCTCATCATCCTCAAGTTCTGCCGCAGACAGGCGTCGCCGCAAGAAGCGCAAAGCCAAGCGCAAAGCTAAGGAACTCGGAAGAGCCATCTCCCTCGGCCTACGCGACGCTCCTCGTTCCGATAAGGAACCTCGAAACTTGGTAGAAGAAACCGGCCAAATACGACGGCAATCGTGAAAACCATGAGACCTTCAAGTACCAGCTCGAGATGTACCTGAGAAGCACCAAAAGCGACGACATCAAGATACGCGCCGCTATCTCTTTCCTTACAGGAGACGCGCAGCTCTGGGGACAGGAATGGTACAAGCAATTCCTCAACTCAACCTGGTACACTTGGGACAACTTCCTTGCAGACTTTGACGAACGTTTCCGCGACCCCTACCTCCGCGAAAAGGCCGCCGAAGGCCTCCTCGAACTCAAGCTTGGATACAAGGAGACAATGCAGGCATTCTTCGTGAAGTTCATGCGCGAACGCATCCGTGCTCAAGAGAACGACACTCCTCACGACTGGAGGCATATTCGCCACCTCGAGAAGTTGTTCCCTAGCCTCTTCGTATCTCAAGTCAAAGCTGCGATCTTCCAGGAAAAGGACACCAACGAGCAAGGATGGTACCGAGAACTGACTACCGGAAGGATCACTCATCCAGAAATGGTGGAAGAAGTCCGCGTCGCAAACGAGGTTTACGACTCCTTCGAACACTTCAAAGCCAAGTGTATCCAGTTGGACGCCGCGCTTCGCCCTCAAGCCTACCAAACCGAGCGAACCGTCAGATTTGAACCGACTTACCGTGCCCACACTCGACCGCAGACGCAAACCGCGCCAGCACCACCGAGGCAAGCACTGGTAACTCGACAAGTCGCCACGTCCGAACCCCCTCCCACAGATAAACCGGCCCCATCCAAGAAGCGCCCCTGTTTTATCTGCGGAAGTGAAGAACATTGGCGAAGGATCACCCCAAGGACGGCATTACCCACAGGCGCCCCGACAGGCAAGAGCGATGGACTAACCGACGCAACAAATACGAACGCGTCCGGGCCATGCGCGATACTGGAGAAATCTCGCTGGAACAGTTGAGCAGGAAGAAGGAGCCCTCATTCAGGAAGACGAGGAGGATGGGTCGGACTCGGATTTTTGATCGCTCAGGAGGAACCCACGCCCCCTCCTACACGAGCAAGTACTTACATGGACGAATTGGACTTCGGAATAGACTTATCGTCATTACCTGTCATCCCGAAAGAAAAGAAGTACCGCGTGAAGCCCTCCGTCTCCGGAGAGCCCTCATCAGAGGAGAGGAGGAGGATACCTGAGCATGGATCTTAGAGCTCGCTATATGACCAAGGACACCCAAGAGGTTATGACAATCAGGACTCTGCTTGATACCGGATGCACCAGGAGCACGATCGACGCCGACTTTGTACGCAAATACAAGTTGCAAACCAGCCCCTTGGAAACGCCATACCGGTCAGGAACGCAGATGGATCGCTCGCAGGACATGTCAAGGAGGTAGTCACCCTCCACATGGATATTCTCGATGAAAAGGGAGAAACCATCCACCAAGAATCAATCACCTTTCAAGTGGCCCGCTTAGGCGGCCCACACGACATCTTCATAGGGTACGACTGGCACCAGAAACACAACCCGGTGCTAGACTATCAGAAGAAGACAGTCACTTTCGGTCGTTGCCCCGCCTCGTGCAACGCGACCACCAATACTGTTCGCCTCCTGACTACCCCTGAAAAGTCAGTGAGTGAGGGAGTACCGCGCCTTGAAGAGACGCATACACCCTCAGTCCAGGAATTGGTAGAGGCTTCTATCCGTCGATGGAGATCGCAGATTGGATCGACAGCAGAGGACAAGACGGAGATCCGGAATTCAAGCAGATGAAGAATGGGTCAGAAGACTCATCGGCAAAGGACCAGACGATGATGAGGAAGAGGAGTTCATACGAAACCTCGAACCAGGAGAAGGGATTCCGGCAGATGCAATCCCAGAACCATAAGAGACTCATCGATGTATTCAACCACGCAAATTTGACGAGCTACCCCCTTCGCGAGATACAGACCATAAGATTCTTCTAAAAGAAGGATGGGAACAGACAAAACCCTGAGGGAAGAGTCTACCCACTCAATCCCGAAGAGGAACGTACACTCCGAAAGTTTCTCGACGAGAACTTAGCCAATGGTCGCATCCGTCCCTCCAAGCAAGGAACAGTCCAATTGCAGCTCCATTCTTCTTCGTCAAAAGAAAGATGGCGCCCTGAGACCAGTACAGGACTACCGCCATCTGACGACTGGACTATTCGCGACGTACACCCACTACCATTGATCACAGACGTCATCTCCAAAATCAAGAATGCAAGTACTCTCTAAGTTTGACGTTCGATGGGCCTTCAACAACGTACGGATCCGCGAGGAAGACCAACTCAAGGCAGCGTTCGTAACCAAGTTCGGAGTATTCGAACCAGCAGTCATGTTCTTCGGTATGACCAACGCTCCAGCCACATTCAACGAATCATGGACGGTATCTTCATAGACAAATCAACGGCAACCTCATGATTGTGTACATGGACGACGTACTTATATTCCTCTGACAACCTCGAGTCCTTGCAAAAGGAAACTCGAGAAATGTTTAAACGCCTCAGAGAAAATAAGCTCTTTCAAAAATCGAGAAAGTGCGAGTTCGAGAAAACGTCCATCTGATTCTTAGGACTCATCGTTGGAAACGGCGAAGTACGCATGGACCCCGAAAAGTCTCGCCGTAGGAACTGGCACAACCAAGAACCCTGAAAGAAGTAAGAAGTTCAGCTCAGTTCTGCAATTCTACGGTCGTTCATCCCGAATTTCGCGGAGATAACTCTACGTTCAATGCCCTGACCAAGAAGGACGTACCGTTCGAATGGGGAAGCACAGCATCGCCCTTTCGGACGCTCAAGAGCTCATCGCGACGAGTATACTAAGTCCCGGATCCCGAACTACCTTCCACCTTGAAACCGCGCCTCGACCTACGCTGTTGGCGCAGTACTTCCTACCAGCTCGTCGACAGGCGACCAAGACCTGTGGCCTTCCTTCTCTAAAACACTCCAAGCAGCAGAAAGGAACTACAGATCTACGACAAAGAATGCTCGCGATCATGCTTGCACTAGATCATTGGAAACAATATCTTAGGAATGGCCCATTCAAAATATGGACGATATAAGAACCTAGATTACTTCAGAGAAGCGCAGGAAGTCTAACAGGAGACAGCAAGATGGTTCTCCGAGCTCGCGGAATATGACTTCACCCTGTCCCACCACCCGGAAGGCTAAACCTCATCGCTGATATTCCTTTCGCGTAAGGACCCGCCTGAAGAGGGGTGAACGACAATGAAGACATCATTTTACTTCCGCCCGAACGATTCGAACGACCAGATATCGGCGTGCCCATACGCGAACTAGTCACCAGAGAAGAAGAAGAAGTACACGCTGAGATCAAAGCGACTCTAGGGAACCTGGATGATCGAGTAAAGAACGCACTCGAGAAGAAGGATCCTGACTACCGCAGCGAGGATGGACTCATATTCTACAAAGATCTGATCTATGTACCAAAGAACAGAGATTTGCGAGTAAGAATCATGAGGGCACACCACGACACGCCAATAGCAGGACATAGGGGAAGACACGCCACCCAAGAACTCATCCAGCGACAGTTCTGGTGGCCAGGAATTGCAGGACATGTGGATCGCTACGTCAGAGCATGCCCCTCGTGCCAACGAAACAAACCAAAGCACAAGGCTCCCGCAGCACCACTGAACCCACACACACCCCCACCTCATCCCTGGCACACCATCTCGGTAGACTTTATCGGACCCCTACCCGAATCTCAAGGTTTCAACGCGATATGTACCATCGTAGATCTCCTCTCCAAGTACTCAATGTTCCTACCATGCTCAACGGAGATATCAGCCAAAGGACTAGCCAAGCTCTACTTCGAACGAATGTTTGCCTACTGGGGAATCCCGAAGAAGATCATCTCAGACAGGGGACCACAATTCGTCGCAGAATTCATGATGGAACTCGCCAAGCTACTAGGCATAGAACTCAACCCATCATCCCCTTACCACCCAAGGACCAATGGACAAGCGGAAGCCAAAAATCACGCTCTCGAGATCTACCTTCGCCACTGGGTCAACCACCGCCAGACCGACTGGGTCAACTGGCTTCCTATGGCTCAAGCCGCCCTGAACAACATGAAGTCGCTCAGCACAGGATACTCGGCCTTCTACCTAAACATGGGACGAGACCCGCACCTGGGATTCGTAGCCAGAAGAGCCGAAAAGAATGAGTCCGCCGCTGAATTCGCCTCAAGAATGGCCAAAGCCTGGGAAGACGCGCAAGCGGCCTTAAGGATTACCTCCCAACACGCCAAAGAGAAGCACGACGAACACCGCGAAGCTTCGAAAGGTTACCAACCCGGTGACCTAGTCATGTTGGAAGCTACCAACCTCAAAACCTCGCGCATCCAAGAAGCTCGACCAGAAACGCTTCGGCCCGTTCAAAGTCCTATCCGCTGTAGAGCCAGGAGCGTACAAACTCGAACTACCAGGGAGGTGGTCGTCTATCCACCCGGTCCAGAACGAGGAGTACCTCACTCCCTACATCCCTCCAGACGCCCCTCACCAGAAAGACCCAGAAGAGCCAGACAAAGTCTATGATGATGAAGGAGAAGAGCTGGTAGATGAAAAGGAAACTCGCTGCGTGAGGTAGAAAAGATCTTGGATATCCGAAGGCGTGGTGGGGATACCAGTACCTGGTTCACTTCAAGGAAACCACGGCTGAAAAAGACGAATGGTTAGCACGCTCTATGCTCGACGCTCCCGAGGCGATCGAAGAATTTCATCGTGATAACCCGGACAAACCCAAACCTCCCGAGCTCATTCGACGACTACTTCCCCTCTGGAATCAGGAAGATGACCCAAATCCGCTCGAAATCCCTGAACTTCCGCGATCGGTACCCTTAAAATCAAGGCGCCCTCAAACCTCCCTCCAAGAATTATGGCCTCAACCCGTACCCACCCTCCAGAAGATCAACGCTTGGGACTTGACCCTATTCCCGGATGGACTGTTTGAAAAGGATACCGAGCCCATTGACCACTCTCTCCCTTCTGAAGCTGAATTACATCGGAAAGCCACGCTCGCCAAATGATGTGCATACAGCCTAGAGGGGGGTGATGTAACGGATCTCTATTTTCGGCTGTATTCACATCCCCATCGCGCCTATCTCCGGTTTCCCCATTCGGCCTATGACCTCATTCTTCTAGGCCCATCCAGACCCGCCCAGAACGTTCTAGAACTGCCCGGCCCCCGCTGACTCATTCTCGGTCTAGTCATCGGGCCCCGGAGTCACCATTGCACAGCCTCGTCCAGTCTGTATATAAGGAAGGGTCTTTAGCTAGTCCATGTACCTTAGACTTGACCTTGTTCAATCTCAGGATTGTTCCGCGCTTCCCTCTCTCTCTTCTTCTGACGCGGCCTCGATTGCGGGACACCTCGTCCGTAACAAACTCTTTGCCTTGCGCTCGCTGCCCGCACAGCACGTGGATTTCCCCGCTTCAGTTGCTCTTGGTCGTGAGCGGCATTCAAATCGTCGCCCTTCGTCCCAGCATAAAGAGTCGCGGCACGGATGCCACAATGATCTTAACCAACCCTCAACGTCATGTCTACTCGCGCCCGAACCCGTCACGCCTCGTCCGACCGCCCGCCGTTCCATATTCGCAGTTGGATGCAGGCAAACCTCGAGGCATTATCCCGCGTTCTATGCGCGATATATGTATGCCAGGCTCGCACGATTCCGCGACGTACAAAATGCATAGAGGCACTTTTCCTGGTGGCACTGAGGACAACGTCAAGACCCAGACCAAGTCCATATATGAACAGCTTCAGCTCGGCGTTCGTTGGTTTGACATCCGTCCCTGCCTGTGGCGCGACGAGAATGGAAAAGGTGTGTCTGTTTCGATACGGTTTTCAGACGACTAACGTGACACGTCCCAGAGACGTGGGCAACACATCATACCACAAGGGCCACTGCTGCATACGGCATTGGCACACAAGGTGGCATAACCGCAAATCTGGATGAGATAATCGAGGAAGTCAACCGGTTCACCAATGAGCACGCCGAAGTGGTCATCCTCGACCTCGGCACGTTCGCGTACCTCCAGTTCAACCGTTTAGGTGCAACTCATCTCCGGTTTGACTCGCGTACGCACAGTATCGATCTCCTAAACAAACTGCAAGGACTGCAGAACGTCTTTCGTGCCGAGCGACCCGCAAGCGTTGTCCTGCACGACATGTCTTTGTTTGAGCTCATTGGGAACGGCGAGGCCGCGGTCATCGTACTTATGGAGGACTTCTTTCGATTTGAGAACCACCATCACCCGTTCCTCGACCACGCGTCCATCAATTCGTTTGGCTTCTACCACAACTCGAGGTATAGCTATTCAGGGTACAAGATACTCAAGACGCAGGCATTCAGCGACTTGGCCGTCTCAATAACATCGACATGGTTGCCCTGGAGAAGCTCTTCCAGTATCATCAGCCTTGCCACATCGTTGCAAGCGGCCGAACTCCCTTTCGCGCTGCAGCAGATAGCTGCACTTCCTGATAGGCGAAGTCCCGTGTTTTTCAAGCTGGACAATATCAATGATGACCGCCTTCTGACACTATGTCTCGCGGTCACATTTAAGCACCTCAACGTATCGCAGGGAAAGGAGGACCCGGTCATTATATATGGTGGTCAACGCGTCACTGCCCCGACCGTTTGCTCCCGCGTTCTCAACGACTTCCTTAGGAATGGTCGATGCGACATTTCGAACGAGATGCTTGGCGGAGATCCGTGGCCAGGCCACAAGAAGTCACTGGCGTTCTACCATGTCGTGGACGGACTCGTCAAAGGCCGTTGGGCGCAGGAAGGAACTTCCGCAGACTTCAGAGCGGACATTGTTACGCTCAGCTATGGGCGGGAAAGTGATACGAAGACAAGACCATATTACAACCTTTGGCGTAAACTCGTAGAGCGGCGGCGGCCTGAACCTATCACTGCAGATGCTTGGTATCGAGCCACAGCATGAGAACACGGAGCGAAGCGGTTGAGCATCGAGTATCGGGATCATAACGGAGACGTAAGGACTTGGAAGGGTCAAGAAGGGGGTATTGTTAGCTTTGAGATTGTCTAAGATCACCAGAGAGTTGTGCAACGCCGGGTTTGGTTGCTTCTTATGGAACCTCACTGGACTAGATCTTGTGCATAGATTAATCGGGAATAGCTTATTTACCCCCCTTTCACGCGCTATCAGAAAGTCATGCCAGTCGATACAAACTTATAAGAGTCCCGACCCCAGAGACGGACAGTCTCAATCTTGAACTAAGATCAGATAGTGATAGCTTCATGGGCGGAACATCACGCGGATTCCATCCCCTCCCTCGGTTGTACGCAAAGACGCAAGTCAGAGTCCAGCGGTATGGAGTGTAGATGACAAAACTGGACTAGGAAAACGTTTGTCATATAGAGAGCTGGTTATGGATGATGCGGTGGATAAATGAAGATGAGATTGGGCCTAATTGTTGATTTTCACGAGGATAAAAGATTAGCTTCATGTCATCCACCCATACCGCAATAAATCGTTGCTTCGACGACCTACGTTCACGTGACCACGCGCGGCTTCTTTCCGGTTGTCTTCGGCCCTTGTCCTCCGTACAAGGCCAGCGCGCGGGAACCTTCGTCTTGCGCCAGTCTCCCCAGGCACAACCTACGCACCGCGCCAGCAGAAACCGCGCGTGCTCGACCAAAAATGAAGGCTGCTGCCGTGACTGCCGCTGTCATCGCGTCGAACGTTATCACTGCGTCCGCATCTCGCACCTTCAATTTCTCCGTACGCCGCCTCCACCACGTTGAATCACGAGGTCTAATGTCGTTGCGCGCAGCTTGTGACTGGTGTCTTCATTCAGGATGACCCTACTCATACCCCTGCATCAGGCGTGCGTCTACGTTTGTTCGTCAGCTCTTCCTGGGAGTCGTTGCGTCTAACATTCAGCCCGCACTCAGACTGAGCCACGCTTCGGCCTCATTGGCGACAAGTGGCCCGACCTTGACAAAATGAACGCTGAAGCTGAGGAGGGCACATTCTACAAACTGCTCTTCGCCGGCCGCCACGGACAAGGATTTCGTACGTTCAGCAAAGAATATCATTCTGTCTTTGTATTGACATTAATGCGTTGCGTGTTCGCAGACAACCTCGCCGAGGCCAAGTACGGCACTTCAGTAAGTCGTAAGGACCATGTAACCCCCGGCAACCCTAACATTCTTCGTCGCACCCTGTAGGCTTGGAATGCGCGAGTCTGCTTGCATGCGACTGAGGCTGCTGGATGCTAAAATACGCGCATATAGATATTGGTCCTTCCAAAACGGCGACGGGGAGATCACTTGGGGTCGTGAGTTCAGCTTTTTGAGCTCAACGATCACTCTATTCACCCTCACGCAGCCGATCCGGTCCTCACCGAACTCGGCATGTCGCAAGCGCAGACTGCCGCTGATGCTTGGGTGAACCATACTGGGCCAGTGCCCACCGTCTACTTCTCCTCACCCCTGCGCCGCGCATTGCACACCTTCGCAATCACCTTCGCGTCAACCGGTGTAGTCGCGAAGGCGCGGGAGGGTATGCGCGAGCACCTCACAGGTCACACGTGCGACGTACGCATGACTATAACGGAGCTCCAGGCGTGGTCAAAGACGATAGTTGGCGAAGGAAAATCGTTCGACTGGTCCGAGTTCGCAAAGGCTGGCATAGATGCCGACCCGTTCGAGAAGTCGGTCGAGACAGATCACAAGGTCACTAAGCGCGCGCGACAACAGATTGAGCGGCTCTTTGGGGAACAGAATGATACGGGTGGGTACTGGGACTGGCGGAGCTATTGTAAGTGTTTGCTGACAAGTCACAGTTCTCTCCATCACGGCGCACTCAGGCTTCATATACGGAATCTCGCGTGCAATGGGCAGGTGGAATTACAATCTGCCAACAGGAGGTTTGTGCGCAATCATCGTGTCCGGATGCTTGTTCTCATTTGCTGTTCAGGTGTCATGCCTTACCTCATCAAAGCCGTTGAGACGACTGTTCCCGCCATTGATTCAACGCCCAACACGGAGACTGTTCTCAGCGCGCTTCGCGTGTGATATCATAGTATGTTCGGACCCTGCTGTGTTGCATTTTTTGAACCCCTTTGCCCATGCCCACCTAGCATCGTTGCGATTCACTCTAACGCTCACGTACATACACTACCCCTCAAATGC